>BLBF01000022.1:27954313-27978989 GCA_015471245.1 Laticauda colubrina | reverse complement strand
TCATTTACCATGTAGTCAGTCCATTCAGGGATATTCAGTTAGCAAAGTCCATGTAGAATATCCTATTGTCAGTTCACATAAATCAGTCCGTTGTTGTCTCTCCCGTTCGAGCAATGCAGTCTTGCTTCCAAGCAGTAATCAGGGATCATCAAAGCCAGAGAGAGAGAGCGAGCAAGCTGTAGCCTTGCTACTTTTATATGGTTTTCATAACCACACCCACAGTTGCTATTTTACATTTAAAGCTGCATACACTAACTATGATTTATAGTTAGTATTTCACCTAAAACAATTAGGGTGAACAATGTTATCCCTAACAGAAGGTTAATAATAATAGTAATGCAGACTTAATCCAACAATAGTTGGACAGTGTTGAGGGAATTATTTGTTTAGCAGAGTGATGGTGTTTGAGAAAAAACTGTCCTTGTGTCTAATTGTTCTGGTGTGCAGTGCTCTATAGTTTCGTTTTGAGGGTAGGAGTTGAAACAGGATGTGAGGGGTCTGTAAATATTTTCACAGCCCTCTTTTTGATTGGTGCAGTATATACAGGTCCTCGATTGAAGGCAGGTGGGTAGTAATTGTTTTTTCTGAAGTCCTAATTACTCTCTGGAGTCTTTGTCTGTCTTGTTGAGTTGCAGAACCAAACCAGACGGTTATAGAGGTGCAGATGACAGACTCAATAATTCTTCTGTAGAATTGTATCAGCAGCTCCTTGGGCAGTTTGAGCTTTCTAAGTTGGCGGAGAAAGAACATTCTTTGTTGTGCTTTTTTGATTGAAACATTTGGTTGAAATCCAAAGAAAGTACCATTTGCATTCATGTTTGTTTAAGGACTAAAGCAGATGTGACATTTATTGCATGGTTATACTTACAGTTAATTTACACAGCTTTTGGGGGAGGAGAAGGATGGCATTTTGAAGCTAGACTAGGTTGTTATTCTGAAAATGGCTGTATTCCAAAGGAAACTCCCATTGAACCCAATAGAAACTCCTTGTCAATGGTAAACAGCACTTTCAGAGAGGGTGGAAACAGAAGGGAGAATGTTCATGCTTTCTACCAACTTTCCAATTATCCAGATAATCCTGAAGTTACCAAGACTTCTATTATGTTAAAATATGCATATTGATTGCATTCATAAAACTTACATCCATTTGGACTCTACATTACTGTAACTTAGTTCTAGCCATATAGCACTAAGTTGAAATCTTATGAGTAGTTTTTATTTTGTTTTGTTTTGAACAGCGGGTTTAGAGATCTCATGGAAACATGGCAGGCTTTCCAGATACAAACAGACAGATTGCATCAACCTCTCACTGATGCTATATATAAAGTATATTATTGTTTCTACTATGGCAGTTGGGAAGTCATATTTTGGAGCCAGGAACAGATCAAAGTATTTCTGAAATATCAACAAATTCCTTTAATAACAAATCCACAAAAAAAACTAGATACAACTTGTTAGATTGTGGGTAAGAAAAGATGTGGGAGGCTCCGATCGATTAACTTCTTTATTTTGCTATTGCAGAACTGTGCTTGGCAGCCACAGCAGCACCTTTTACAGCAGAGCTGCTCGTGGCTTCAACCAGTGACAGCTGTTCAAATTCCCACCACCGTGGATCAACCAACCAGAGGTGAATATGCCTCATAGCACCCCTCCCCTCTTGGTTCGGTCCACCCAATGCTGTCCTTGCCTACCTTATGTAATCATGTAAGTAGACGGAGCTTTAGAGGGTGCGACTGGACCTGCGTAGCTCAGTCACGGGTTGGTCTTCAAACGGTTTAGGTGGATTTACCGTCTCTCCTGTTTTTCCCCTTGGACCCTCCTGGAACTTTCTGGCTGGGGCAGCCATTTAACAGCTTGTCTATTTTGGCTTGTGTGTCCCAGGGCCCTAGCTTTTGGAGGGTTTCCTTGGTGTAGCATACCATATGTTTCATTTGTCCATTCGTGGAAGGATGACCCGGTGCTGTTAAGGCGTGCCTTATCCTGTTTTGCTCTAGGAATCCTTCAAATTGGGTGTCCATGAACTAGGGCCCATTGTTGGATATGATTATGTCTGGCAGGCCGTGTGCTGTGAATAGTTTTTTCAGATTTCTAATAACAGCCTCTGTTGTAGTGGACTACATTATGCTGACTTCCAGCCATTTAGAATATGCATTTAGAATATGAGTTATTAAAAATGTGTGTCCCTTAGCTGTCCCTATGAAATCAATATGTACCCTTGACCAGGGTCCCCTGGGTGTTTCCCATTCATGGGTGGATGCTATTGGAGGTAATGGCCTGGATTCCTGTCAGGGCTTGCAGGTTGCTACCCAGGCTTCTATTTGTTTATCCATCCCTGGTCACTACACATAGCTCCTTGCCAGGGATTTCATTTTTACTATCCCCGGGTGTCCCACATGCAACATCCCCATTATATCATCCTTTAGACTCTCAGGAATTATCACCCAGTCCCCCCACAGTATGCACCCTTTCAGTATTGATAGTTCTTTTTGCCTGTTCCTGAATGGTTTAATCTCTTTGGCTGTTTCCATCTTGGGCCATCCCCTCATGACGCAGTCTCAGTATTCGTGCCAGAGTTTTGTCCTTAGCAGTTGCTCTCGTGATGTCTGTTGCTGTTGCTGGTGCTTCCTTAAGTGTCTCTATCAGGAATGTGGATGTGGCTGATGCTGGGTCTTCGTCCAGGTTGGGTAGGGGACATCGACTGAATGCATCAGTGTGGTCAATGTCTTTTCTGGGTCTGTAAATTAAGTTGTAATCTTAGGCGTCTAGGAATTCTGTCCAGTGTGCATTCTGGGTGACAGGATGTTCAGTGTGGCTCTATATCCTGCAATGATTCCCAGTAAAGGTTTATGGATGGTGACCAGGGTAAATTTCCTTCCATAAATGTATTCATGGAATCACTTGATTTCAATGACTGTAGTTAGGGCTTCTTTGTTGAGTTGACTATAATTCCTTTCCGGTTGGACAAAGCCTTTGAGTAAAATGCTATGGGGGCTTCTTTTCCATCCAGTAGTATGTGACTGATGATTGTGCCGACCCTGAATGGTGATGCATCACAGGTTAGGATTAGGGGTAAGGTCTCACTGTACTGGATTTGTACGTGGTCTGATGTGATTATATTTTTTATTTCTTGGAACAGTGTTTCTTCCTTTTTCCCCCAGGCCCAGGCTGCCTTCTTGTCAAGGTGTCCGTAGAGTGGCTCTGCCACTGTTGCCTTCTGTGATAAAAATATATTGTAAAAGTTAATGAGGCCAAGGAAGGCTTGCAAGTCTGTTTTGTTTGTTGGCCTGGGGGCTTCTTTGATTGCTTTGATTTTACTGTCTGTGGGGTGGATCCTTTCTCTGTCTATAATATAGTCCAGGAATTCTACTTTGTTGGATGCCAGTTGGCATTTTTCCTTTTTTACTTTTAATCCCACCTCTTTGAATTGTCTTAGGACTTCCCTTAGGCGTTTCTTGTAATTATTCCTTGTCCTCTGCTGATAATGAGGACATCGTCGAAGTAAGGCAGCACCCCTTTAATCCCTTGTAATAGGCATTCCATGAGGCTCTGGAATAGTCCTGGGCAACACTGACCCCAAATTGCAGGCATGTACATTTAAAAGCCCCTTGGTGTATTACAATTGTCTGGGCTTCTGCTGTCTCAGTATCTACCGGTAATTGTTGGTAGGCTTGTGTGAGATCGAGCTTTGCGAAGATCTTCCCCCGCCTCAGGGAATGTAAAAGGTGCACCACAGGGATGGGATATGCACTCTGTTGTAGACGCAGTTTAGGGTGGCCTTGTAGTCAGCACAAAGGTGCACAGACCCATCTGGCTTTATAGATGTGACAGTAGGTGTTTCCCATTTCCCATGGTCTATGGGTTCTAGGATTCCTTGGGCGATGAATTTGTTTAACTGCTCATCTATTTTGGGTTTAAGTGCAAACAGGACTCACCTCACTTTTAGTCTGATTGGGGCTATGGTTGGATCTAGGTTAAAAGAAATAGGGGACTCTGAGTATTTGCCCAATTTTCCGTCGAACACATCCCGGAATTCCTCCATCAGGTTGCTTCCCATTTGCTTCAGTGATGTTGTGTATTCCAGTGACTTTGATCCTCAAAGGCTTGAACCACTTGAGCCCCAGCAGGCTTAGCTGGTTCCAGTTGACCATGGTTAAGGGCAGGATTCTGGAGTAGTTCTTGAAGATCACTCGGAATCTCCCTATGCCTATGACAGGAATCTTGTTCCCTTGATAGTCTTTTAAGATTAGTCTCTGTTTGCTCAGTTGGTCTTTGGTAAGGTTGGGGCTTGGACATGGACTTTCCTAGTGTTCGTTGTGCTGGAATGGCCACTGTCACTGTCTGGTGCATTTCACTTCTCGTGGTGGCCGACTCATTGTTCTGCCGGCTCTGGCTGAATTGGCTCCATCAGCTCTCAGGTTGGTTTTCTCGGCTACATGGAGATGTGCTCTGTCTTTGTCTTCTGGTGTTGGGTTTGGATGCTCTGCAGGCCATCGCGATGTGCCCTCATCACTTGCATCATTGGCATATAGTGTCACGGAAACAGCATTCTGATTGAGGGTAGTTTCCTTCTCATCCTGCACACTAGAAATCCTTTCTCTTCCCTTCTCAGCTTCTTTAGAGTCTTTCTGAATGGAGTTAGTTCACTTCTTTATCAGCATCCGATCCTGACTCGGATTTGAGGTCCTCGTGTGAATGGAAGTGGCTTCTTTCAATGGGGGTTGAGGTGTCTTATTCATTTTCCTCATGGCTGCGGCAGATTTGTGGGATGCTTCTACGGCCGATGCTTCTTCAATGGCCTCCTTTAGTGTTATTTTGGGCTTTGTCAGGAGGTGGCTCTGTAATGCCAGGTTTCTGAATCCCAGGACTACATGATCCCTCATCCATGTTCAGAAATTCGCATGCTCCAGCAACTTCCCTCAGGCTCACAATGAAATTGTTGTTGCTCTCTCTGGCCTTCTGGTCTCTCAGGTAGAATTCATGCCTCTTGATTAGGCAGGACACCAGTGGAGTGGAGTGGGCCCTCAGGATTCTTTGTAAGTCAAGCCAGGCCATCGTTTTTACATTGTTGGATGCCGAGAGAGCTTTGGCCATTTTGAAAATGGTGGGGCCACAATGTATGAGGAAGATGGCTTGCTTCCTCTGCTGCAAAATATTCATCAGGTCACCTCCTTCCAGGAACATGTGGAATCGGCCGATGTACGATTCCCAGTCCTCGGTTGTGGGTCAGTTGTGGTGCGGGTGGCGTGTTGGTTCTGTCCATTTTTCATTCTTTGTACGGTTCATTTGCCACATGCTTGCTGGTCCCACTTGCTTTAGAATCCCATCTTTGTTGCCAGAGTTAGATTGTGGGTAAGAGAAGATGCGGGATCGATTAATTTCTTTATTTTGCTATTGCAGAACTGAGCTCGGCAGCTGCAGAAGCTCCTTTTACAGCAGAGCTGCTCGCGGCTTCAACCAGTGATGGCTGTTCAGGGGTGATATTCTACAGGTTTGCACCTATTCGCTAAAACCAGTTGTTAACATTCTAAGCAGTTTGGAGAACTGGTTGTTAGAAGAAATTACTGGCCTAATCCTGTAAGCAAGGTAGGAAGGAAATATTCTGGTGTTGCTTACAGAAACTGCCTCTCTGTTAACCCTTATTACATTCTTGGCAGGACTAGACTTCCTGTCTCAGGAACTTCTCTGGAGTTTTTTTTCCTCCTTTGCTGGTACTTTGCTTGTGTGGAGTGACCATTCAAAGTTAGAAAAGCACTGAAAAAAGTGACTTATGACCAATTTTCACACTTACGACTGTTGCAGCATCCCCACAGTCAAGAGAGGCCAGGCAAGGAGATGCGTGCCTCAATGTGAGAGATATTGAGTTGGCCACACCCAGCCAATAACATGACCACCAAGCGATGTCGACCCAGTCACATGACCACCAAGCCACACCCACCACCTAAGTCATGCTCACAAAACTGGTTATTAAAAATTTGAATCCCACCCCTACAGCTGCTCAAATTCCTGCTGCCATGAACCAACCAACTAGAGGTAGCTAATACTTAACACAACTCTTTTCATACTGCCGCACCTAACATTGTACATGCAGAGATGTCTACCACATGATACATTATGCTGTGTATAATACTAAATTGGTTTGAGAGCTTAACACCAACTATTTTTATGACATTGCCTAAACTTTTCTAAAGATAACACATTTGTTTCTTCACTTGTGTCTATCTCAAATTTTACTATCACTTTATCACTACACACAAAACGTTATTATCTTTTCACCTTTACTGAAGAGTGAAGGACAGATTTTACACACAATTCACCCCTAAAGCCCATGTCACACTGCCCAACGGATGCAAAAAGGACACAGCGGACGAGCAAAATGTTCCATCCGTTCTTATCCGCTCTCAAAAGGGGCAAAAATTTGCATAACCGGAGCGGATAACACGGACGCATGGAGGATGCAGGGCACATGCAAAGCGGATGCGGAACGGAAGGCCAGCAGATGGAAGCGGATGGGAGGAGATGGCACATCCGCAGGGCTTCCGGGGGGCCTCAGCGAAGTGGACGCAGAACGGACGCCGAGCGGATGAAGCAGATGCACAGCGGATGCACAGCGGATGCACAGCGGAAGCCTAGCGGATGCCTGGCGTTAATTGCGCATGCAGGGAGGATGCATTGCGTCAGGCCCCGCGGATATAATGGAAGCAGCTCGGAAGCAGGTCGCCATTCAGAGGAAAGACCTGCTGCCAGACACATCGACTGCCTTGCTTGTCCTGCCTGCATGTCTGCCTGCAAGCCTTGCCGCCAGCCTTGCTGCCAGCCTCCCTGCCAGCCTCCCTGCCAGCCTTGCTGCCAGCCTTGGTTCCTGCCAGCCTCCCTGCCAGCCAGCAACCCCACAACCATGCGGAAGCACAGCAAGCCTCAGCCATCTGCTGCCAGCCCTTGCAAGAGGGACAGGGCTACCATCCCGCCCCCTGGCCCTCACTCTGGTTCTGCTGGGGCTTCTGCAGCACGGCCTCACTCTTCTGGGTCTGGCGCTTCTGCTGCTTCTGCTTCTGGAGGAGCTGATGACAAGCACTCCAGGACCAGCCACCTCTACAGCACCTGCACCCTTCACCCCTGAGACTGAGTGACCAAGAGGAGTGCCAGAGACTCATTTTTGTCTTATAGCTAGTTGGTAATAAAGTCTATTTTTGATTCACACACTTGCTTCATTTCTTTTTTTTTAATAAAGTCTTGCTGGAAACTTTTAGAAATGGTTTAAGCCTTTGCTTGCTTGTGGGATGGGTAAGGATAGCTTTGGACTAGGTTAGGATACCTGTGGGATGGGTAATAGCTGTGGGATGGGTTAGGATAGCAGTGGGATAGATAAACCTCCAGTGCAAGCACAGTGGGACTGTATGGTCCATCCTCCCAGGTGCCACACCTATGGCCCTTTATTATCAACAACGATATAATCAATCATCCACACATGTCAACATAAACACAACTCTTTATTAAACGCCCTGTTCATTGTAGGCCAACCAAACATACATGGCCCAACCTCATCCGTGTGATGAGACAGTCTGAAGGAAGCATCCATTAAGCATTCACCATCCTGTCTTACCACTCCACTGCTCCAGCTGGGGAGTTGCACCAGTGTTTCAGGAGGTTGCGCTGCTTCTTCGCCTAACTTGTGGCTCTGTTGGGGCCTTGCACATCCTCAGTGTCGATCAGGTTTCGCCCTTGCCTCCATTCCCCAGGCGCCATGTCCCCATTGCCTTGTTCACGGTCCACAAGCCTGTTCTGCAAGACTGGGTAGCGGGTGCACATGAGATTGTGCAGGATGCAGCAAGCTTCCACGATCCTCCTCATGGTCTCTGGGCTATGCTGCATGCTGGTGAGAAGTACCTGGAACCTGTTGGCCAGGATGCCAAAGGCGTTCTCCACCACCCGTCTTGCCCTGAACAGCCTGTAGTTGAAGATCCTCTCTTCACGGGTGAGGTATTTGGAGGTGTAGGGCTTCATGAGGTAGGTTGTGAGGGAGAAGGCGTCATCCACCACGATGAAGTAGGGCACATCTTGCTTGTCGTTGGGCAGCGGGTCTGGATCTGGGAAGCCCACTATGAGGTTGCTTTCCAGCTCCTCCTTGAGGTCACTGGCATTGTATACCTGGACATCTGAAGATGAGCCGTTGCTTGAAGCATCGATGTACATGAACTTGTAGTCAGCATCGACCATGGCGAAGAGGATGATGCTGAAGAAGCCCTTGTAGTTGTGATAAGTGGACCCCGACTTGGCTGGCGCTTTGCAGGCCACGTGCTTGCCATCAATGGCTCCAACGGTGTGGGGGAAGTTCCACTTCTGATACCACTGCTCTGCAACTTTCTTCCATCCTTCTTCAGTGGAGGGCCACTGGAGGAGCTCCTCCTTGTATTCTTCAATGATGGCCTGCACCACTTCTCTGACCACAAAGCTGATGGTGTTGGGTGGCACCCTCCAGCCGTACTGCATGCTCCTGTAGGTGGTCCCTGAGGCCAGGTGGCGCAGAGTGAGTGCCACCTTGAGCCCAGGTTCCAGGCTGGGCCGGAAGTTGGTGTTTGCCTTGGTCAACCTGGGTGTCAGGCGCTGCACAACTTCGTCAAACATGGCTGGAGACATCCTCATGAAGTTCTGGAATGCCCGAGTGTCTTCGCTCCTGAGCTCTACCATCAGCTTGTTGTACAGTCCGTCCTCTGCTCTTCTGGCGAACCATCTTTGGACCCAGACTTTTTTTGGGTGCCTCCTTTTCTTCCCGTAGTAGAGTTCACAGAGCCTGTAGATGGTTTCGCACTGTTGCAGAAGGATGGTGGCTGCCGAAAGGACTTTGTCACAATCCACGGTGGACATGACTGGATGCTGTGGAAGAGGAAGAGTCAGATGAAGGCTGCAGAGGTCTGCACAGCTTGGCTGCTGTTCTGAAAGTGAGATGCAGGCGAAATGCTCCCCCTTTTTATTGGCAGTGTAGGTGTCCCTTTGCATCCTCTAGGCATCCTCTAGGCATCCTGCAGACATCCTTAATATCCGAGATAGGTCCCCTCTGCGAACGTTTTTTCCATTTTAAATGCTTTGTTTCTGCTTGGCATTCGTTCTGCATCCATTCTGCATCTGTTCTGCGTCCATTCTGCTTCCTCCCTGCGTCTGAGTGGATGCGAGTTGCGCGGATGCGTAGCGGATGCCTGGCGGATATAGCGGATGCGTAACAGATGCGTAACGGATGCGTAGCGGATGCGTAGCGGATGCAGAACGGACGAACTGGATACATTTTCCACGCAAAAGTTTTGGGCAGCCCAAAACTTTCTGAGCGGATGAAACGTCCATAAACGGATGCTGGACGGATAGAGAGGAAACCAAACAGAGGCAGTGAGTACATCACATTTTCAGACGGATGGCAAGGTTTTTTGTCCATTTTACATCCTCTTTGCATCCATTGGTTCAGTGTGACATGGGCTTAATTCAACTATCCACCCATGTTTATATCCTGCAATGTCCATGGTCTTTGCTCTCATGTTTCCACTTGCTGCATGAAATAAGTTCTTGGAAATATATGATGGAAGGAAAGAAACAACTGGTAGTAAGTGGAAGGAACACTTTCATTCTCTGCTGTGACATGTCCATTGCATTCAGTTGCAATGATGATATCACATCTGGAATTATGCTGCTATCTCCAATGTAGATTTTCTAAATCTATATGTCAGTCTTCAAGATTTTCTGCTATTGCTTTGCATCTTTTCGACTGCCATAAGTAACGGGGGGGTGGAAAAGGGAGGTAGGAATAGTTGGGGAAGTGAGCTGGAGGAGTTACATTCGTCTGATGTATAAATGGAAGGGGGGAGCATAAAATAGAGTTAGGTTTCTATTTCTCGCTTAGCTTTCTTCTCTCTGCGCAACTGCAACCCATTATCAGACTATGCCAAGGTCAACGGACAGAGGCCTCATCATCACCTGAAGATGCCCACATGATCATATCCACAACTTCTAATTGGAAGTGTCATTTGAACTATTGGGGGTGGGAACATTTCCATCACTTTCTATATGTGAATTGCGCGCCTAAATTCTCAGATTCAGAATTCTTTGGTTGCTACCACTTCACTTTCAGTAAAAGATATCTTTTCTCTAAACTAAAGAGTCTAAGTATTTCTTTCCTGGATTTTGAATGGATTTCCGCCTGACACTATAAATGAGAAATCAAAAATCTTTCAAAAATGGACTTCTGGTTTGGGTCTCTTTAGTGACAGACCAAAATCCGTGATCGTGCGCGGTTTCAATCTGTGCTCGCTGCTGGAGTGCCTCGATCCTTTGGATTTGGGGCTGAAGCCACCCCATAGATGTGGTGAAGGAGGAGATTGCTAGCCAAGTGGAGGGGAGCCGCATCTCTCCTCCTTGGCTGGTCTAAACTCCCTTCCCCAAAGGCGGTTGCAGCGGTGGTCAGAAATGGCCACCTCAAAGAAGAACCTGATTGGATAGGATTGTGCAGGAAGAAGACAAAGAGGAAAGCAGGACAGACCGGGCTAAACAACAGAGAACATCTAAGCAAGGTACCCTGAATCTAAAAGTACCTAGAGGGTTACTTCTGAAAGAAGATCTTTAAATGGCAAAGGAGAGAGAAAAGGATGATAAAAACCTTTTATTTACCTTTATATTGACAATTACAAATGGTATGGAAATAAATTTATATTAATCTATTTTGACACTAATAGGCAACCTTAAGCTGAAATCTAAGTGTCAAAAGAAGAATAAATATTTTCTCTTGGTCATTTTAAAGCCCTAAAAAGAAGAGTGGAGGCAAAAGGGAGGGACTTGGAATAATGGAAACATGGAATGCCACCTGGAAAAATAAAGATGATTAACAGTGAAACTTTGAAAAGACTCCTGAGGATACATTGTAACTGAAATCTTATTAAAAGATACAGTAACCCACAGAAAGGAAAAGTAAAGGAAAGAAACAAGAAGGAACAGTCTGGTGGAATCATCTCTTCTATTCATGCTTTCAGGTCTTTTTTCAATCTCTATTGAAAAAAGAGATTTTCAATCTCTAATTTTTCAATCAGAGATTGAAAAAAGGCCTGTAAGCATGAATAGAAGAGATGATTCCACCAGACTGTCAATCATTTGGAAGCCTGCACTCACAAATAGAAAGATCTGCACACCACAAGACAGGCAAACACTTGGGCACAAACAGACTCCCTCTGATGCCTCCAGCTCAAACACCCCCCCACCAGGCACCCAGATGAAACCTAGCTTCCTAATAGATAATAGCCGTCCTTTCACGCGAAACCAAGCTGCACTGAAAGCCTCCAACATCGGAACAGAGTGTTGCCAGCCAATCAAAGCCACAAAACAGACAGAAGAAACCAGAAACACCAATCAAACAAACTCCAAGTCCAATAAACACAGACCAAGACTCCCAACCAATCAGGATGAAGAAAAAAAACCATCCTGGCACAACAATAGGCTAGCCTCAAATTTAAAACCAATGACTGTGAGACTCTGACCCACATACAAACTTAATACAGAAGCCTGATGATGGCAGATGAGATTCTGCTGAAACGTTGCTACAACTTTAAAAGCACTACAATGACGTGGGATAATACCCGAAGGAAGCTGAACAGCACACACACACACACACACACACACACACACACACACACATACACATACACATACACACACATATATATATATTTAGAATTTTTCTTTTTACATTTTCAAGGGGAAATACCAAGCAGTCTGAATTATTAGATCTATGTGATATAAAATAGATTTTAGAAATTTGAATGTTATAATTTTAGAATGCACAAATTCAATGTTTAATGAGATTTCATAAGATAATAACAATTAGATTTAAAGGTGTTACACTTCGATTGACAATCATATGGGGAATTTTGCTTCTTAAGAATAAAATTGTAAACAAGACAGACGAAAGTATAACTACAATGAATAAAAAGATGTAGAAATTTAGGTAAAAGAAATACAACTGAATAAGAAGAAAATGAGATAACCATAAAAGAAAATTAAGACAAGTAAAGGGAGAAATAGTGAGAAGTTGGAAAAAGAGTAATAAGATATGAAGTTGAATACATAAGATGAATATGCATTTGAAATTGTGTCTATGGAAATGTGATAACCTGGAACGATGCTGTACTCAAATAAGATGTTTTATTTGTTTTGTTAAAACTCAATAAAACTTTATTAAAAAATATTTTAAAAATAAAAAATTAATGAAGTGCCAGATTGGAAAGCTCCTAACAGCTGCATCTTCAAAAGCTAACTTGATAACTAATATAAATCATATTGTAAACATATTGCTACCCATCTGGGCCATTCCTTATCCTCTGTAAAAGAGAACATGGGGATAAATATGCTTTTATAAGTGATCAGTGGTGTTTTGCGGTCAGTATAACAATTGTTTAAAATCCCAGAAGAATGTACTTCGTGTATGTTCCAGCTCTGGACTCTATGCTTTATTTAGCAGCAACTAGCTTAACAGATTGAGAAATGATAGGATGTGTACTAAATGCATTTAGTTCAATTATTGTTTCAGTAACTTGGAAAAATACTAAATTTGAGATGCAATTGTGGATATTTGGCAAAGCAATCAAGTCAATGACACGAGCGCTCTAGTGAACTGCACATGGTATGCTGCAGCCTTTGAAAGGTTTTACAGCATGATTGTGTGAATGTATCTTGAGACACATTAAATCTAATGTTGTAGAGCGGCAGAAATGACTGAGGCGGACACGGAGCAACAGACAGGAATCTTTATTCAATGAATAAAGGGTTGCCGCGACTGCTGGGCTAACAAGCAGTCAGCTTGCGACAATAGCTGATGCCGTTTGACAACGCTTTATATAGCCGGCTGTCAAATGGCATCAACCAATCAGAGCAGTCCGCGCTCCCGCCAGGAACGTGGACCAGAGGGAAAATTTCACATCGACGCAACACTCCTTTCCCCTGTCAAGGAGCATGCGTAGTCCCGTAAGTAGGCCGGTCGTCTTCTCAGGCGGTCGGAACACCATAGAACAGGGGCCTCCATCCATCGGTCAAAGTCCTCTGCTTCAGGGGCCCCTTTGGAGCTGGTTACTGCAGGAGCCTCATCCTCTGGAGCTGCAGATGGGTTGGCAGGCGCTGGAACAGGTAGGTCCCTCCATCCACAGTTCTCCCGGGTGTCATCAGTCAGCAGCGGCAGGTTCTCATCGGCTGCTGGTAGACTCAGGTCGGTGGGTGGTAGACCCAGTCTGTCAGTGGCCACTGTCCAATGCCTCCTCAGCTGGTCAATATGTCTGCACCAGGTACGACCATCCTCCAGCAGCACCCTATACGACTTAGGCCTTGTCACAGCTATGACCTGTCCTGGCACCCATAAGGGGTGGCCTTGTCCCTTGAGGAATGTTAAGCAATATCAGAAGCTGTAATGGGCAGATTGAGTTCATTGAATTCGAACACAGCATGGATTGGTGCAGGGTCTTCAACTGGAACCGGCAATGGGCAGCGGCTGAGAGCATCAGCGTGTGCGAGGTTTTTTCCGGGTCTATGAATCAGTTTGTATGAATAAGCAGCCAAAACAGAGTCCATCTGGTCATCCTTGAATCTGAGGTGTTTGTTTATCAGCAGACAAAATCTGAGGTGTTTGTTTATCAGCAGACAAAAGGCCTAGCAGAGGCTTGTGATCTGTGATTAGTTCAAAATGGTGGCCATAGAGGAATTCATGAAATTTCTTTACAGTGGCAACTGCAGCCAAAGCCTCTTTGTCTATCTGGCTGTAGTTGTGTTCAGCTGAAGAAAAGATTCTGGAGAAAAAGGCAATGGGTGCCTCAGAGCCATTTGGCAGTCTGTGACTAAGAACAGCCCTATGCCAAAAGGGGAAGCGTCTGCAGCAAGAACTAATGCTGGTTGAACTGAATTAAAACTGCTTTAGAGGTGATCAAGGATTTGACAGAGTGGAAGGCATGGGCTTCCCTAGGTCCCCAATGCCAGGGGGACATTTTGTCCAAAAGTCTATGTAAAGGCTCTGCGATTGAAGCTTTGTGAGGGAGGAATGCAGCATAGAAATTGAGAAGCCCTAAGAAGGCCTGGAGCTCAGTTTTGTTGGTAGGAGTGGGTGCCTCGTGGATGGCCCTGACTTTAGACTATATAGGATATATGCCAGAGGCATCAATTCTATAGCCCAGAAAATCTACTTGCTTAGTGGCAATAGTGCACTTGTCCTTTTTAAGTTTGAGGCCATTTTGCCTGAATCGATCTAGAATTGACCTTACTCTTTGTAACAACTGAGGTTTGTCTGTGGCTGAAATTAAAATATCATCGAAATAGGGGACTACCCCTGGGAGATCTTGAAGTAGCCTCTCCATCAGGGATTGAAATATCCCAGGGGCTACACTCATGCCAAACTGAAGGTGTCTGCACCTAAAAGCTCCCCTGTGAGTTACTATTGTCTGCAATTCTGCTGTGTGGTCATCTACAGGGAATTGCTGGTATGCCTGGGACATATCCAGCTTTGCAAAAATAGACCCAGGTTCAAAAGAATGTAAAAGGTGCTGAATGATGGGAACTGGGTAAGCACTGATTTGGAGGTATCTATTCAGGGAAATTTTGTAATCAGCGCATATCCTAACGCTACCATCTTTCTTAAGAGGGGTCACTATGGGGGTCTCCCATTTAGCAAAATCTACAGGTTCTAATACTCCTTGTTTGATTAGTTTGTCAAGTTCCTTATCTAACTTAGGACGAATTGCAAAAGGCACTCTACGAGGTTTCAGGTGTACAGGAGTTGCTTGAGGGTCTACACTAAATGATATGTGGATGCCTGAGTAACATCCCAAACCCTCGCTGAATACATCAGCATAGTCTTTGAATAGGGAATCCACTTCAGCATTTAACACAGAGTGGATGCCTGTTATATTTAGGCCAAGGGCAGGGAACCAATCTAAACCTAGCAAACTGGGGAGAGCACCATCCACCACAACCAGAGGCAAGTGGCCTTTAAAAGTTTTGAATTGAACGAGGAACTTGCCTTTCCCGAGGACTGGAATGTTCTTGCCTTGGTAATCTCGCAGAGTCAGGTGGCAGTCAAGGAGCTTCTTCTTTGGAAATCTGGGTAGCAGCTTCTTAAGGGTGTTCCATGAAATAATGGATAGAGCAGAGCCTGTATCCACCTCCCTCTTGCAAGGTTTACCTTCTAAGGAGACAAAAATACTGATTTTGTTAGAGCTGTTGTTGGACTGATTGAAGTTGTAACAGGTATAACAGTCTTCCACTTGCCTTTGAAAGATGGGGTTTGGCTGAGGTCTCTGAATAAAGGTTTTCCCAGCTTGGCAGACCCTTGCTAAGTGACCCTTCCTCTGGCAACTTAAACAGATGGAATTCCTGAACCTACAGGATGCTCTTCAGTGATTTCCCCCACAGCTTAACCAGATGGGTTGCTACCGGAGAGAAAAACTAGCTTTTGACTTTGAGTCTTCTGGAAGGGGTCACTGTTGTCTAAGAGAATTTACAACAGCTGAATCCTCAGAGTCCTCATCAGGAGAAACCTCATCAAAATGGACTGATGAGCTATTCTGTTTGATTGGATTTCCCTGGATTTCAGCTGCAGATTGAGCAGAAAGCTCAGCAGCCTGAGACTCTTCAATGGCTATTGCTAGGGTTAGGTCCCTTTTGGCTAATAGCCGCCTTTACAGCCTTAAGTCTTTTACTCCACACACTATTTGGTCTAGGAGCATATCCTCTAGATAATCTCTGAATCCACAATGTAAGGCAGCAGACCTCAGAGCAGCCATATATTCACTGATAGTCTCTCCCTCACCTGAACTCGCCTCCTAAAGGCATATCTCCTTGCAATCTTTGAGGACTTGGGTGAATAGTGATTAGAGAGGATTTCTTGTAGCTCCCCCCAAGGGACTTCTCTGACAGATCGTGGGGCTACCAATGCTGTGGCAGTGTCAAACACTGCAGCCCCACAAAAGCTTAAGAAATAGGACTTTTTTCTATGGGCTGAAGCTTCAGTGAGGTCTATAGCATCCAGGAAGTAGTCGAAGCGGTTCCTATAGGATTCCCAAGTCCCTGCCTCTGGTCTAAATGGCGGGAACGCAGGGGTTGAAGACATCTCTTCTCAGCGATGACAGTCTATTCGGCTAGGAAGTTGAATTTCGCACTCGCGAAATGGCATCAGCGGCTTGTGACAGTCAGCTCATAGTGGCTTCGGCTCTTTTGTTTAGTGACTCCGGCTCTTTAATAGTGACTGCGCTCTGCTGTATTGTCTGGTCACCTCTTATTTGTATCCCACCTTCATCGCCAGTGTTGTAGAGTGGCAGAAATGACTGAAGTGGACACGGAGCAACAGACAGGAATCTTTATTCAACGAATAAAGGGTTGCCGCGATTGCTGGGCTAACAAGCAGTCAGCTTGCGACAACAGCTGATGCCGTTTGACAGTGCTTTATATAGCTGGCTGTCGAACGGCATCAACCAATCAGAGCAGTCCGCGGACCAGAGGGAAAACTTCGCATCGACGCAACATCTAAGTATGCTAATAGTACATGCATTTATTTCACTTCATCAAGCACATTGTCTAAGCAAGCAAAGAAAACAAATTCACAGGACAGAGCTGAGCTGTTCTCTCAGAAGACCCTCAAATCTTTATTTTTTGGGTGGCACCAGAAATCCCTGTATAATAGACTAAAATAAAACTACAGGCCTCCAAACATCTTCCTGATCTGTGTAAAAATGGAAAAACTCAGACCTATCTATATGCCTTGTCTCATCAATAAAATAAAATAAAAGCCTGTAAACATGGCCCTAGCAAAACGTTGCTGATAAGGTGGAAAAGTTCTATAATAGAGAGAATGGTTCCTCCCCTTTCAATTTCCATAACTAATTTATTGTCCAAATGAGTGGATTCTCTCTCTCTCTCTCTCTCTCTCTCTCTCTCTCTCTCTCTCTCTCTCTCTCACACACACACACACACACACACACACACACTCACTCACTCACTCACTCACTCACTCACTCACACATATTTTGGTTTTCTGGCAGGCAGGAATTCCCTTCTCCCGATAAAAGAGAAGAGCAGCAATTTAGGAGCACAAGGGAATAGGCATTTCGGTTGGCATCAATGAGACAGTGGAAGAAATGGAAACAGCTGGTAGTATTAATGAAGCAGGCACAGTGCCTAGCAGATGAGAAGGGAACATGAAAGAGGTTGGCAAGATCATCAGAAAGAAAAGCACTAGGTGACTTTGTTAGGGTGGGAGGTGGGAGACCCCTGTTTGAAGAGCTCAGAGGAACATCAGGAGAGAAGAGATCTGGATTAGATGAACTAGGATGGAACAGGTACATGTTTACTTATACACTTATTACTGCTTTAACAGATTGTTTTTAAATGACCCACATTTATTTATTTACATTTTGCCTTTATTATTTTTATTAGTAACTCAAGGTAGCAAACATGTACAATACTCCTTCGTCCTTCTATTTTCCCCACAACAGCAACCTTGTGAATAACTGTGCCATCCTTAGCAATAAGCAAGGTCAATGCAATAACTTTTCTGTTTGTGAAACATTGTTATGGTGCTCTTTCCTTCAGCCATTACTGTCATTTAGTGAACTCATAAAAAAGAATGCGGTGGAATATTCACAGTGCAACATCAGACTACGTCATCCTTTGTGGCAGGTTAACAAAGCTTATTTGATCTGAAAACAAAAGAGCAGACTGAAGCATGCATGAAGGCGGTTGTAGAACTCCCCATCTCTGCAGCTTCATCACACATCACAAAGCAATGATGATTTGTGATACATTCTTAAAGGCCTTATATTCCCTCGCCCTTTGCAGGAGAGAGCTTTTACAAAGATTACTACTGTTTATTTTCCATTCCTCACCTCCAAAGGAGGATTTTGTGCAAATCCTCCTTTGGATTGAGGAAAGTGACCCCCCCCCCCATCATTTCCCTTACCACCAGCCTTTGGTCTGCAACAGATGAAAATTATGCTGACATTCAGCAGGCATCTGGTTGCTCCCTTGCCTGCAGTGGGATCCACCTCCAGACACTTCATGCAAGAAGATATGTGTTCTACAGTATGAAATAGTTCAGAGATATCAGCCTAAATCTAATCCATCCTACCCCCTGGCCTCTTCTAAAAGACAAAAAAAACCCCTAGTATTATTTCTTTATGCATTTATAGTTCAGGTGGAGAGAACAAAGGCTTGTATAGCAATGAAACACAAATGTAACCCAGTAACAGACCACTTATGATGTCATTACTGATGTTTTCGTGTGCCTTAGTGAAATTTATCAGTAGGAAATCATTTCTAGACAAAAAGTTCCCATCCCAAATCTAGGATCTGTGGCCATGGCCACAATGAGAGTTTATTCATTATGGAGGATGATTGTGTACAGGTAGTCCTTGACTTAAAACAGTTCATTTAGTGACCGTTCAAAATTACATTGGCACTGAAAAAACTGACTTATCATGATTTTTCAGTTACAACCTTTGTAACTTTCCCTATGGTCATGTGATCCAAATTCAAATGGTTGGTAACTGGTTTATACTTATGACCATTGCTACGTCCCAAAAGGTCATGTGCTCACCTTTGGCAACCTTTTGACAAGCAAAGACAGTGAGGAAGCCAGATTCACTTAACAAGTAGGTTACTAATTTATCAACTGCAGTGATTCATTAATAAGCTGTGGCAAGAAAGGTTGTAAAATGGAGCAAAACTCACTTAACAAGTGTCTCACTTAACAATAGAATGTTGGGCTCAATGGTGGTCATAAGTCAAGGATACCTGTACTGACAAATAAACCAAACATTAGAAAACCTTGGTCTTTGAATGGTTCCTGTTTCTACCTGTAGATATTCTCATACAAAGCTATTGCAAAATGGTAGATAGAATTGACCATGCTCATCCACAACCAGATTTTCTGAAGATCAAAAGCAGGAGTTACGCCTTCTGAAGTTTTTTTTCTGCATAAGGTCCAAAGCAGGACAGTCATGGCTTTATGCCATTTCAAAACCATGCAAATGAATATTTGATGAATGTGCTCATCCACTTTACAATCCAGGAATACTAATCAATAAAGTTCCAGACATTAAGTTCACTGTGTATCTACTACCTGCAGCAGCAACTGTACAAGGATAAAAAATTCCCATCAGTGGATTGTATAACATAGGGGAAGTTGATATTTCAACTTGAATGTGGATTGCTTGCTTAATGATGCAATATTTAAACTGCATGTTCAATCAGTGGCCCGCAGGTAAAAAAAGAAAGACAGGATCATTAAAAAAATATTTTATAAAATGCAATTGAATATATATATTGTCACCAGGGTTCTCTATATTACATTAAGGGCTGTTTGGTGAAGTATCTCTGTATAAGCAAAGAAATGTACGTATTGTATAGGTTAATGGAGAGCAAATGAGAAGTATTGCTGACATCAAGCTATAAATACACACAGATAGTTAATATAATTTTCTTTGTGTATGGTTTTTTTCTCCACTAAATAAACTTTCATCCAATAAAATATTTACATATGAACATCGTGAGTGTTACAGATATTTGCATCTACTACTCTGGCTAGATACTAGAAAAATTCTGAAAATTTCATGATGTATAGTTTCTGCTTAATATATATATCAATTATTAAGCATTTGTCTTCTTTTCCTTTGGAATGTATTTTGAATGTATTATATGAAGCAATTTAGAAATAATGCTTTTTTTTATATTGCAGTAATTAATATTGGTATGGGCTCTTAAACAATTGTTGAACAAATATTGGATATGTGGAATTTTGGGCTCTATTACATACATACATACATATACATACACGCATACACAGACATGCACACCCACCTACCCACACAGACACACAGAGACACTCTCATTCTATTCACCTGCATTTCTGTTACATGTTTTTGCTAAGGGCCATAATATTTACAAAACATAAGATGCATATTTTAGCTTAATATCTTTTGAATGTAATCTGGAAGATGCCTATGTATTCTTGAAGGGCCTCCACATAACAGCCTTTCTTTCATCCCCCGACGTCTGCATAAACTAGCCAGTTGTGGACCCTTGAAATAAGGTTGTTCTCCCAGTACATGCTATTTGCATGATGTGGAGTGCTTTGGTCATCATGAACCAGTGGATGACAGTGGATGGTATCTGCTCAATTCCTATTGGCCATTTTCAGTTGATGCAGACAAACCCCTTCCCTCCCAGTGGCCTACAGTGGGTAGATTCACATGAGATATGAATCATACAATGACAAATACAGTAATAGGACCCCTTGAAATCACATTTGCCCTCCAGTCCCAAATCTGGAAGAAGCATCAATATCTTTGACATCAGGCTGAGTCCAACCAATGAGCCAATACAGATGCCAACAAGAATAGCAAGTCATGCAAGGGATCGTGGAACATCCTCAGTGACCCAATTCTTGTTGATCAGGCACTGCAGGTGATTTAGGTGGTGGGGGGCAAATAGATAGGATCCCTATCAGGAAGCTTTTGCACCAGTTTACACCCCATCCCCATGTCCCATCAACAGCCAAAGCTGAATAAACTTCTGATAATCTCTTAGTCATCCATTCAGGGAAGGGCTGAGAGGCAGATTGTTCAATATGATACTTCTGCTGCAGCATTCTGTTTGTCAGACTTTAGGGTTCATCACCACTTCTTGATGGATCAGGCACTGCAGCATGATCTAGAGATGGGTTCCTGGGAAAGCAGGGTGGGGGTTGGGAAATAGACTTTTGTGCTTTAATGGTATCCCTCTCAGATCAGGCTCTGATAGATAGCCAATCCCATCCTCTAGCTTTCTATTGGTAAGTCCCAATTCTGGTCTCGATGCTTTCCCCATTTCTGGGACTATGACAGAAATAAGATTCTTTTCTCCTTTTTGTCTGGTGGTTTCTTACCATAAGCACACTTAGCAAGCAGTTGCAGCAGCTAGTTGTCCCTTCTGAAAAGACAGGGAGGGGCGAGCCCCTGACTATTCTACTGTCTCAGCAGTAAGTATTTTAATGTGTTTAGAGAAACTTGCAGGTGATGAGATGTGGGAGCTTTGTGGTTATTAGAATTCTGCTTTTCCCTCTTGAATAGCCCTCTCTGCAAATGCTTTGCAAGACCAATCTGCTATTTATGAGCCTGCTTTAGAAATATAAGCACATTACGTGTTTCGAATACATTTGCTTACACAAGAGGATTCTGTACTCAAAGCCCATATATAATAAAGGTTTTTTTAAAGGCAAATTTGTAAAACAAGTCTCTCTCTCTCTCTCTCTCTCTCTCTCTCTCTGTGTGTGTGTGTGTGTTACATGCATATTCAAGTCTGGCTCAATTTTTTTCATCTGAGCCTAGAAAGCTATATCTGAAGTTATATTTATTACAAAGGAAGACTAATTTCCCCCAATTTACCTTTCCAATTATTCACGTAGAATATTTGAGAATGTGATTTAAACCTTTAAACCTTTTTATACAGGATTGCATTAAATTCACCATCATTTTTCTTTAAGTAAATGTGGCATTTATTTTCAAAGTACTGGTCAAAATACTAGCAGAAAATCAACACTGAGAGGAGAGTGGCAGCGTGGGAAAGTCATAATTTGAGTGACCTATTTCACTCAAAATCTGTCTACAACTGCAAAAGTATTTTTTTCCAATGAGGTATTTTTATAAACATTTGTTTTTAGATCAAATATGGATTGAAATTGAATGTATAAGTGCATATAGAAATTGAACCTGTGGTATCTACCCTAATATGAAAAATCTTTTGCCCTGTATTGTGTTATCCTGAAGAACCAACCATTTCCTTTTTCTATTTCTTGATGAGAAAAAGCATTTAAAGATTTCCAGCAACTTCAACTGTGGCTGAAGAAGACCTGCAATAATATAGGACAGTTAATTATTAACATCTCTCTGCATGGTTTGATATGCCAGTTTTATGATGTGCAGGTGGTTTCAATTACAAGATGAACGGATGCCCAAGTCTTTCTGGAGATTGCCGTGTGTGTATTGAGTGACTATTTATCAAACATAACAAAATATCTCTTTCCTTTAAAATTTAAGGGACTGAACTCAAATTTCATTTCAACATTCTTAATTGAAGGAAAGAATTCCACACACAAATACTCCTCCCTCTCTCCTGCTACACACACTTTGGGCCAAAGAATTGCCCAAAACAAAAGAAGTCAGTGTGTTTTTACAGCTGCTAGTAAGACATCATGCATTAGAATCAACATGTCATATTAAATTGTCAAGAGTTAGCAGTGGAAATTTTTGGAAAGTATTAATGCTCTTGCTGATAAATTATTGTCCTAACCCACAGGGAATGCCAATTGTGGATGGCTTTCTCTCACAGGCAGGTAATACCATCATTTGCTTTTCCTCACATCTTCTCAATTAAAAGTGAAACAGTAGCACTGCTCATTGGTTTTTAAAGAAACTTTTAAATGAGGCAAAATAAGACTCAGCATTGATGGCTGCATCTAGTATGCCAGCCTAATTTTGTATCACCTCACAGCCATGAAGGTAGCATACTAGTGCAGTTGTAAGGAAGAAACATCAGTATCATATCCATTTCTAGCCTCAGACCAACCTTCTTCTTGCTTTCATGGCTTGCAACTGCTATGGGAAGCCATCATAATTGGAAACATTTTTTGTAAAGTGCAATAAATATAAAACTCATATGGATTTTCTTTCTTATAGTATAACACAATTCACATTGATTCTGAACATAAAACTTATTCAGTTCAGTAGTTTCATTCTTTGGTAATTACATGCAAACTAAACTACAGTACTTGCTTTTAAAATTAAGCAATCCAGTTTACTGCTACATTTCCAGTATTACTGGAAGAATATACCATTAAAGCTTTTGATAAAATGAAATGGTTTTTTCAGACAAAAAAGGAGGAATGCTTTGCATTAGACAGAGGATGATGGTATGTAGTTTAATTATGTGCTTTTCTTTTCATGGCTCCAGACAAAAAACCCACCTGCAATGAAACAGGTGAAGAGCTAGAATGAGTATTCAAGAACTCTTTCTTGTCCTTTTATGTATAGCAGGATATCCAATTGGGCCAACTCCATCCTAGCAGGAAGCCCATTTGAGTAACAGGAAATAGATGTACTGTGACATCCAAGATCAATGCAACTTTGATTCATAAGCCATGCCAGTGTTAATCAAGAAAGCTGCAGCTGCATGGAAAGAGCTCTTGATGTGAATGCACCTGCTGTTCTCTCAATTTCTTTAAGTTTCTGAATCTCCAGCCATTTGGGGGAATGAATAAATAGCAAAGCCTAACATAAATTAAAAATGCTCAATTCTTTCTCAGGTATAGACATTCTGGCAGCCTGTCAGAACTGTTTGGGCCGGAGACAATAAAACAGAAATATGAAGGCAGCTATTGACTTGTTTCCACTAGATTTTAAGCAGCATTTTTTTCTATTTAAAATGCTACTTTTACTTTACATTTAATGTTGTCATTTTTGTTGTTTTAGCCAGGAATTGTATCAAAATGCTTTAACAGAATGTGCAGAAATAAAAATTAAACAAGGAACCAAGATCTGTCTTAGTTATGTAATATGGGAATTGGACAGAACTATAATTGTAAATAGTGCTACAAATCTAACATTCAGTTATTCAGTATGTACAGAATGAGGATTTGTGGTGGGTTCATAGCAGTGGTGGAATTCAAATTCTTTTACTACTGGTTCTGTGGGTGTGGTTTGGTGGTCATGTGACTGGGTGGATGTGGCTTAGTGGTCATGTGACTGGGTGGGTATGCTTGGTGGTCATGTGACTGGGTGGGCGTGGCCAACTCAATGTCACTCACATCAAGGGGTGCCTCGTCTGGCCCCTCCCCTCCCAGTCATTCCTTGTCACCCAGCCTCAACCTATCTATAGTTCTGTAAAAATGTTGTTCACCTTTTTTGACTTTATTATCTGCATACTATAGATGTACTTTCATGGACCACTGAAAGGAGGGAATGGCTCACATGCTTTACTCAAGAGTGTGATAGGCAACAGGCTTTTAAGGGGCTGCCACAAAGAAAGGGAGGCAATGTATTTTCCAAAGAAGCAGAATGTAAACAAGAAGCAATGGTTGGAAACTGAACAGGAAGAAGCAACCTAAAACTAAGGAGAAACTTCCTCACAGTGAGAACAATTAACCAGTTGAACTGCCTGTCTCCAGAAGTTCTGGGTGCTCAATCACTGGAAGTTTTAAAGAAAACACTGGACAGCTATTTCTCTGAAATGGTATAGGTTTCACCCCAAGGTCCCTTCTAAGTATTATTCTGACACATTTCCCAGGATTTCTACTCAGAGTTTGGCATTCTCAGCTTCTTGCCTGAGCTGGGGGTTGGACTAGAAGACCTCTAAGGTCCCTTTCAACTCTTGTTAAACACATGTGTATTTTATGCTCTGGACTATTGACATTGAATGCATGTAAACCCTGAAAAATATGTGGTAGCCCTGGGCAAAAGAAAGGCAGAAAAATCACTCTAGGTGTAGGGACAGTGTAAAATATTAACACATGATAAATAATGGAACAATTAAAAATAATAGCACAGAGTTTTATCTCTCTCTCTCTTCCTATTTTTTTCTTTCTTTCTCTCCCTTCTTCTCTCTCTCTCTCTCTCTCTCTCTCTCTCTCTCTCTCTCTCTCTCT
>BLBF01000022.1:27910269-27952183 GCA_015471245.1 Laticauda colubrina | reverse complement strand
TAGATAGATAGATAGATAGATAGATAGATAGATAGATAGATAGATAGATAGATAGATCTATATTGGTAGATAGGTAGGTAGGTAGACAGAAAGACAGATAGGTAGGTAGATAGGCAGGAAGGCAGGCAGGCAAACAGACAGAACTTTTGGATGGATAGATGGATGGACGGATGGATGGATGGACAGACAGACAGAATGTGACAGCAGCAGCATGTTGGGAAAGTGGTGGCAGTGGCTTTTTCCAACGTGCTGCTGCATTCGAGGCGCCGGTTCCAATGCGGTACAACAGTCAATGGAGTGAGCCTGCAGGGCCAGTGCCTAGAATGCCCCACTGCCACCTCTTAGCATCCCCAAGGGGGTCAGCAGAGGGGCACTAAGAGGCAGCAGGGGGTCATTCGAGGCGCTGGCAGGCCCTGCAGGTTCACCCATTGAATAGCACCGCTCTGGAGCCAGCACCTCCAATGTGGAAATGGTGGCACCACAGCTGCGCTCGATGCGCTGTCCCCTGATGCCTCTTAGCGCCCCTCTCCTGGCCCCCTTGGGGACACTAAGAGGCGGCAGGGGGGCGTTTGAGGCACTGGCCCTGCAGATTCACCCATTGACTGTAGCACCACTCCAGAGTTGGCATCTCAATGGGTGAACCTGCAGGGCTGGCCGGTGCACCGAATGCCCCCCTGCTGCCTCTCAGTGCCCCTCTGCCAGCCCCCTTGGGAATGCTAAGAGGTGGTAGCGGGCAGCGCATCAAATGCGGGCATGGTGGCACATAAAGTGCTACCGCTTCCGCATTGGAGGCACCGGCTCCAGACTGGTGCTAGTCAATGGGTGAACCTGCAGGGCCGGCCAGCACCTTGAACGCCCCCCTGCCACCTCTTAGCATCCCAAGGGGGCCGGCAGAGGGGCGCTAAGAGGCGGCAGGGGGGGTAGCATGTCGAACACAGCTGTGGCGGCACCAGCTCCGGAGCAGTGCTACAGTCAATGAGTGAACCTGCAGGGCTGGCGCCTGGAATGCCCCCTGGCACCCCTTACTCCTCCCTGCCAGCCGCCTTGCCTCTTAGCACCCCCCTAAGGCATCTCACTGCCCCCCAGGGAGCGAAACCGCCCACTTTGGGAACCACTAGTTTAAACTGACTCCAAAGTATTTTGATTCTCAAAGAACCTTTCCACTGTTGAAAAGATGAAATATTTTTTACTGTTCATACATGCAACTTTGCAAGGCTAATTAATCATTTAATTACAACCATCATGGAGGCAAATGCCCTTTAAGAACAATGGGGAATTGTATTTTTTGCAATATGCCTTGAGATAATGTCAATGAGAACAAACCTGTTTCCTGCATTAAACATATGACAATGACCCATGTGTTTATTTTTTGTCAGCTAAATGTTTGAAGGTAAAGCATAAAGATAAAACACATGCATGGAAGAAATAAAGAACAAAAGATATGCTCTACTTTGTTTGATAGAGAGGTAGTGGTGAGTCATTGAATTTATTTCATTATTTTTACTCCACTTTCTGCCCTCCTTCCATTCCCTTTTCATTTGGTTTTATTTGGTAAGCATGAAGATATGAA
Organism: Laticauda colubrina; assembly: GCA_015471245.1. NCBI lineage: Eukaryota > Metazoa > Chordata > Lepidosauria > Squamata > Elapidae > Laticauda > Laticauda colubrina. Next base: position 27,950,613 of record BLBF01000022.1, on the reverse strand, counting down.
AAACAGCCAGTGTTGTTTTTCATTACATACTTTATCAGGACATAGACAACCATTTGTAATGAGCAGAAAGGCAAGCCTTCACAACCACATTCACACTACAGTTGCTAATTCAGAGACCTCCCTATTTCCACCTCAAGGACCTTAGCCTTTCGCCCAAGGCTCTCCCCAACCTCTTCTTTTGCAGACAAAAACGTTATCTTTTTCACTAGTTTTGTATCAAGAAGGAACAAACCCAAAGTAACATACTGGAGGTTGAAAAGTTGCTCAGGTAATGTAGCTAATGATATGCTCTTATTAATGGTTGCCACACTACCAGAATCTGGGAAATCCAGTACATCAAAGAGGACCCCTTCTGGAAATCCCTTTAAGGACAGGGATATCTGTGGTGTTCATATGTCAAAAAGATTCAATCAAGATTGAAAATGCAGCTGCATAATCAAAGACATGCCCTTTTTAAATATGCATGTGAGGTGTACGATATCTTAACAAGTGGTAAGGTTATGATTACATGATTCTACCTAGCACTTTGAATTTTTAGACACTGAATTTTTATATGTACAAATATCCCAGTACAGTATTCCCCAAAATTAATATTTTGATTCCAGAGGTTTTTATGGAAATTAGCGTGGTGGAAACTGTCATCCCATTCTGTTTTTGCTTCAAGAAAAATCCAATCAGTCACCATTTCCTGAGTGCTTTTATTCTTTTTCTTCCTTCCTTTCTTCTCTCCCTCCCTTCCTCTCTCTCTCTCTCTTCCTTCCTTCCTTTCTTTCTCACACCTTTCTCCTCCAAGTTACCCACAACAATAATCCTGTGGGGCAAGTTGAATTGAGAGAGAGTAATTGACCCAAGATCACCCAGCAGGGTTTCATGGCTAAGGTGGAATTTGAACTCAAGATGTTGCTTTGTAAGCTGGTGTCTTATTCATTATTAAACCAAACTGGTTCTCTGTTTATATATTTCCCACTCACAAACTTTTGCAAAGATATTGCCTACCTGTGCTTTAAAACTATTTTCCAATCCCAACAATATTAAACTCTTTTAAGGGAATGGTCTCTCTCCAGCACTTTGTCCTAAAAGGGGTCCTTGGTGATCTCTGACCTTGGTTGTTTTCTTGAAGATGTTTCATTACCCAAACTAGGTAATATCATCAGTGCTGGTGACTGCCTCATGATTCAGACTAGCAAAAAGTACTTTGAGCTTATTAATTAATTCATACCCAAATAAATCTTTAACACAATAGAAATAGAAATAGAATTTTCCACCAGTAAATAATAGTTGTGGGCTTTTCCTATCCTACTAAGGAAATTACATTACTTGAAATTATCCTGGCTACTGTGAATTTGCTGATACAAGCTAACAAATAAAATCTGTATATTTACTGTCTCTGGACTCAGGAGAGCCCTTTTGGCATGGGTCATAAAAGTTAATCATGTGATAACTTTACTTTATTGTTCAGTCCAGCACTCCTCTGGATGAAAGAAAACATGGTAATATTAAATTCATTGCAAAATGATATTCCTGTGCCATGAATTTCCTCCCATATCCAGACTACTATTGTCCTGTCATGGTGAGAAATATCCAATATGGAATTAACTGAAATATTTAGTTTGAACTGATTATACAGTAGGAATAATCTCATGTTATGCCCTCTACAGTATCCTTAAGTGCTCATGACAAGATATGCTGTTCTGAACATAAATATTTCTCAAGAAATATCATCTTTAGATTTTCTAAATCAAATGTAAAGTTACCTATCTTAGTTTAGTAGTGAAAAATGTTAAGCAGCAATGAACTAATCTACCAGCAAAACAATGAATAAGCTTATTAATTGTAAGGATCAGATATAAATTCTCAGGAACATAAAAGTGGTAAAGGATATGGATTCCTGGACAAGCGTCCCCTTTTGCTAATCAGCAACCTATAGTTTAGTGTTGCTGCAAGGATCACTGAAGGCATACTTGGAAATGGAATGGGACAACTTGCCACAGCCAACTCACCATGGCCAAGTCACTATGACCAACTCACCATGGGACAACTCACTGTGGGGCAATTTAACAATTATATTTAATTATTTAAAATAAATGTTAGTTTTTGCCATTCACATTTCATTATATTCCTCCTTTTGCATCTTTTCTTCAATTATTCTATTCCACTATTTCTTTGATATTAGCATAATTCTTGTCTTGCAGCAAGTTGGCTGTAGTGAGTTGTCCTACAATGAGTTGACTGTGGCGAGTTAGGTGATGAGTTGGCCATGGCAAGTTGACCATGGTGAATTGCCATGGCAAATTGTCATAAACTCACCTGGGAAGGGAACATTGATACTAATTTAATTATCTAGATCAACATCCACTTTCAAACTCTATGAACCAATCTAACACCGAAGGGAGAAGTGACTTTTGTACATTATAAAGAAGGAAACAAGGATTTATCTCTTCTGCGTTTCTTTTGAAAACTCCAGAGTTTTTGGCAGTGAGCAACAGCCGGAAATGCCTGCAGCTGGTAGCAATGAATGGCTAATATCCCTTTTCTCTTGCCCTGAAGGACTTCATTTAGCTACAGTATGTAACTGTGTAATTCAATTTTTGCTGCTCAGAAGTAAATCCACTTAATGATATAAGACTTGATTCCAAATTGGTATGCATAAATCTCAGATTTATAGATACAAAGTATTTCCAAACTGCCAATACTGTATTTCTTCTCTGTTTAGCTGGCAAATGCCATCTCTATAGGGTTTTCTTAAGAGCAATGGTGCAGTGATCTGTGGCATCCTATTCGGGAGGCCTTGCTTTGAAAATGTAGTTCTGAAAGCCAAAAATAGAGTCAAACAAAACCCCTTATGTATGTGGCATAAATTTAATATGGATTCATCCATTAATCTAATTCTTAATATGCATATATATATTTCTATACCAGGAGATATCATCCTATTTAGCAAATGTGTAAAACATACATGAAACAAACAAAATGTTAAGAAGTTATATTTATGTAGTTACCAAACACATCTAAATTATATTAAAGTAACCAAAATATCTTTACAATCCCCAAGGCATTGAGTACCCCTAATGTTTGGAAATTGAAAGCTGAAAAATTTGACATGCCCTAAATTGTCTCAAATCAATATTGATAATGAAACATAGAATTTTTTCCTCCATTTAACAATGATAACAGCATGTCCTGGTAATTGTATTTGTATGAGGTACTCTCTAGACATTGCTTTCACCTCTTGTCTCCTTGTCTGAGAAGCCAGAACCAGCCAAAATAGTGGTAGTCCAGTTGTACATGGAACTGCATAAGAGAAATCCTTTCTGCCTGCATCGAAAACAAAATTCAAAAATATGTGACAGACCAATATAAAACCCTCTGCTAAATTCATTGTTGTTTATAAATCAGTATTGAAGCCCATGTCACACTGCACCAATGGATGGAAAGAGGATGTAAAACGCAGAGAAACACTTTCCATCCATTGGTTAATGCAATTAATCCGTTCTGTACTCACTGCGTCCGTTTTTCATCCTCTCTATCCGTCCAGCATCCATCTACTGAGGTTCCATCCGCTCAAAAAGTTTTGAGCTGCTCAAAACTTTTTGAGTGGAAAATGCATCCAACGCATCCGTTCTGCATCCGCAACGCATACGGGGAACATCCGTTCTATATCCGTTGTCATCCGTTATGCATCTGCTATATCCGCTAGGCATCCGCTGCACATCCGCGCAACTCAAATCCGCTCCAGCGGAAAACGGACACAGGGAGGAAGCGAAACGGACGCGGAACGGACACGCAGCGTTAGTAGCACAGACGGAAAAAGGATGAAAGCGGATGCAGCTCGCATACAAAGCATTTAAAACAGAAAAAACGTTCGCAGAGGGAACCTATATCGGATATTAAGGATGTCTAGAGGATGCCTAGAGGATGCAAAAGGACACATAGTGGAAAACCTATATTGCCTATAAAAAGGGGGAGCAACTCACCTGGATCTCACTTTTAGTCCAGCAGCCCTGCAGTGCAGACCTCTTCAGTCTTCATCTGGATCTTGCTCTTCCACAGCATCCAGTCATCTCCACCATGGATCGTAACACACTCCTTTTGGTAGTCACCATCGTTCTGCAACAGTGCGAAGCCATCTACAGGCTCTTTCAACTGTTCTACAGGAAGAAAAGGAGGCGTCCAAGAAGTGTCTGAGTCCGGAGATGGATCAGGAGAAGAGCAGAGTACGGACTGTACAACAAGCTGATGGTGGACCTGAGGAACGAAGACACTCGTGCATTCCAGAACTTCATGAGGATGCCTCCAGCCATGTTTGATGAAGTTGTGGAGTGGCTGAGACCCAGGTTGACCAAGCAGAGCACCAACTTCCGGCCCAGCCTGGACCCTGGGCTCAAGGTGGCACTTGGCCTCACCTGACACTGTGCCACTTGGCCTCAGGGACCATCTACAGGAGCATGCAGTATGGCTGGAGGGTGCCACACAACACCATCAACATTTTGGTCAGAGAAGTGGTGCAGGCCATCATCGAAGAATACCTGGAGGAGCTCCTCCAGTGCCCCTCCACTGAAGAAGGCTGGAAGAAAGTTGCAGAGCAGTGGTATCAGAGGTGGAACTTCCCCCACACCGTTGGAGCCATAGATGGGAAGCACGTGGCCTGCAAAGCTCCAGCCAAGTCGAGGTCCACTTATTTCAACTACAAGGGCTTCTTCAGCATCATCCTCTTCGCCATGGTCGATGCTGATTACAAGTTCATGTACATCGATGCTTCAGGCAACGGCTCAGCTTCAGATGCCCAGGTATACAATGCCAGTGACCTCAAGGAGGGGCTGGAATGCAACCTCATCATGGGCTTCCCAGATCCAGACCCCCTGCCCAACGACACCTGGGAGGGTGGACCAAACAGTTCCACTATGCTTGCACTTGAGGTTTATCTATCCCACAGCTATTACCCATCCCAAAGGTATCCCTGCCCATCCCACAGCTATTATCCATCCCACAGGTATCCCTGCCCATCCCACAGCTATCCTTACCCATCCCACAAGCATGAAAAGGCTTAAACCATTTCTAAAAGTTTCCACCAAGACTTTATTTAATAAAATAAATGAAGCAAGTGTGTGAAGCAAAGATAATCTTTATTAATAACAAGCTGTAAAAGAAAAATGATCCAAGTCAAGTGTCCAAAGCAAAAATAAAGTCAACAGGTAGCCACCCAGTCTCTGGCACTCTTCTTGGTCACTCGGAGGCATGCCCAGTCTCAGGGGTGAAGGGTCCAGGGGCTATGGAGGTGGCTGCTGCTGGAGTGCTCATCTGAAGCACCACTGGGGTGCTTGGCCCCAAGAGGACAACAGGGGATGGTGTGTTGAGGAAGCTTTCAGACAGCTGGCTCAGCCCCATGATGTTGAGAGCCCCTTCCTCCATGACATGGGGTGTCAGCCCCAATACCGATGACAGATGTATTGAGGCCGGGCTTGGCTGTGGGGTGGAGGAAGGAGCAGTGTAGTGGGGCTGTCTGGTCTGCAGCTCGGTGAGGACTGGCATTGGTGGCATCGGTGGCATCGGTGGCATGGGTTGCATCGGTGGCATGGGTGGCATCGGTGGCATCAGTGGCACCGGTGGCGTCTGATGTACCTGTGCCTGGACTGGGAAGGGCTGCCTGTGCTGCTGGACCTCCTGGTAGCCGTAGCCTTGGGAGGGTAGGGCCTGTGGAAAGCCTTGGAAGGGCAGTGACATCACCTGGGGTGGAGAAGCAGGCCTGGACTGGGTGGGAGCAGGTTCATCTTGGTCTGGAGGGTTGTGAAGATCGGTGATCCTATCCTTCACCACCTGGTACTGGGGTTCCGCCATGTTCATGAGGGTCTGGTTGACATAGGTGAGGAAGGGCTTGCAGTTGGAGGATGGGGCGTCGGTGTGTACCAGCTGAGAGAGGAGATCTACGCTGCTCCTGATGGTGTCTCTTATCTCCAGCAGGACAGTGTGGCTCTGCCCTTCCTGTCTGGCTCTCTGCCTTTCTGTGGAGGTGGAGCTGGGGGTGGATGTGGGTAGGGCTGTGGTGGAAGTGCCGTCTCCTTTCTTCCACTGCATCAGGGGGTCCTCCACGCACTCCGCCATGGGTAGTGCAGCTGTCAGAGGGGTCTCCATCGTGGCATGCTCCACAGACACCTGCCTGGAGACAGGAGCTGACTCTCTGCCAGAAGAGGACTGGCTCTCAGCAGGCTGACTGAGAGAGAGGGTTGTGAGAGGGTCTGATCCTCGGTGGCGGATCTCACCCTCTAGGAAGATGCACCTGGCCATCATGTAGGTCTCTCTGTCTGTCAGCTTGACTGCGGCCTGGCCAGATTTCTTGAGGTGCAGCTTCCCGTACCAGGTGTGCATATGCTTCCACCAGCCGAGGAGCACCTCCGAAGTGTAGCCCAGGCTCTCTGCCTTCTCTCTCCAAGTAGCCTGCTTCCTTTTGGTGTCATGATAGAGCCTGTGTCCCTTCCGCCATAGATACTCGTTCTCCCTCAGCCACTCCAGCACCTCCTCCTCATGTTCCTCTTCTATGTTGTATTGCTTCCTCTCCCGTTCACGCGTCTGCCTCTTCCTCCCTTTGGCAGGGCCATATGGGCCCTCATCAGAGGGGCTTCAAGGTTGTAGGGGCTGCTCCTCCACATCAGCAGCAGCAGCAGCAGCAGCAACAGTAGCAGCAAAAGCAGGAACAGCAGGAACAGCAAGACCAGCAGCAACACCAGCACCAGCACTAGCAGGACCAGGAGCACCAGGAGCACCAGCAGCACCGGCAGGACCAGGAGCAGGACTAGGAGCACCAGCAGGACCAGCAGGACCAGGAGCACCAGCAGGACCCGGAGCACCAGCAGGACCAGCAGGACCAGGAGCAGCGCCAGCAGAGTAAGCACCATCAGAAGCACCAGCACCAGGAGCAGCTCCAGCAGAGTAAGCACCAGCAGAAGCACCACCTCCAGAATTACCATCAGCAGAAGCCCCAGCACCAGAAGATCGAGGCTGGGCAGCAGAAGCCCCATCAGAAGCAGAATGAGGGCCAGGGGGTGGGAGGGTGGCCCTGTCCCTCTTGCCAGGGCTGGCAGCAGATGGCAGAGGCTTCTGTTTCTTCCCCATGGTTGTTGGGTTGCTGGCTGGCTGGCTGGCTGGAGAGCTGTGTCTGGAAGCAGGTCTTTCCTCTGAATGGTGACCTGCTTGGGAGCTGCTTCCCTTTATATCCGCGGGGCTGATGCAATGCATCCTCCCCGCATGCGCAGTGAATGCTAGGCATCCGCTAGGCTTCTGCTAGGCTTCCGCTCTGCATCCGCTTCATCCGCTAGGCTTCCGCTGTGCATCCGCTTCATCCGCTCTGCATCCCCTCTTTCCGTTCCGCATCCGCTTTGCTGCGCTCCCCCGGAAGCCTTGCGGATATGCCATTCGCTCCCATCCGTTTCCATCTGCTAGGCTTCCGTAGAGCATCCGCTTTCCATCCGCCCTACGTCCTCCCCCCGTCTGTTCCTTTCCGTGTTGTCCACTCTGGTTATGCAAATTTTTGCCCCTTCTGAGAGCGGATAACAATGGATGGAACTTTTTTCTCGTCTGCTGTGTCCTTTTTACAAACGTTTTGCATCCGTCGGCCAGTGTGACAGAGCCTTTAGGTTCACAGAAGGAAGAAAGGCTAACATGGAAATTTTCCATTTAGTTTTTCCTGCTGACTAAGAACTAATATTATATTTGCCAAGGATACAGATATTGCTGATGTTTGCTTTTAACTGCATCTCAGAATTATTTTGACAAGTATTGCTTTGTTTTAGTCTGAGCTATTTACAATTTTTCATATTGGGCTGCTGGCAAAGATAACCTATCAGTCACGCTCTGGTGCCTAAAGGCTCCAGTGAGATCAAGATCACACATTGTGCTAGGAACTGGGCATGTACACATATTAAGAAACCTTTCTATTACAAAGACATAGATATTTAAGCTAAACAAGACAAATTAAAAAAAAATACTTTGTCCACAAAACTAAGAGAAACTGCCAACTAGACAAAGCAAATGACTGGCCCAAGGTCAAATAGAGGTATATGACATTATAGCAAGCATTGATTGCATTTTTGTAGTATTGCTTCAAGCCAGTATTATTTGACATAGAAAACCATGATATTTTTTCTCCTGAGGCTTTTGAATGCCAATACAGGAGGTAGACTTTTTAAAAAGTAGACAGCTTCAGGAAACAGGTTAATGTGATTAAATTTAAAATAAATTTAATTTATTATTCTCAGTATTATATTTTGTTCTGAATAAATAGTATCACATTACATATTACAAATCAGAAAAAGTCTCTGGAGATCCTTTAGGACAGCATGCAAGATTTTGGTGGCCTGAAGCTTTGAATTGTGCAGTCCTTGTCTCATAAACCTTAATTGTTGATGCTAGGCATGTACGAATTTTTGTTTAAAATTTCTAAGATGAAAAAAGGGGAAGGGAACATGCTTACAGCATAATCATCCTTCTGGAATTTTTCCACCTGAATGTAGAATCTAAGTCCCATATGTTGGAACTTAGATTCCCAGAAATCCCAACTAGGACAGCTGGAGGGCACAGCTGCTTGGGATTCATCTAAATTTTTGACCAGTGAGGATAATCTTAAAAATGATTAAAATATAATTCCACAAACTATTTGATAGTTCCAAGAAGACTTTTTCAAATATACTTACAAAATCTAATTATATTTTGCAATTAATGACTGAAACATTGACCAGTATATTAGCTAAATATTTTTTTAAAAAAACAAAACCATACATTAGATGAAGATTAATAAACAATAAATTATGCACGCTAGGGCACTTGCAATTTGCTTGATTTTCTGCTGCACTACCAATTCTATTACTATAAACCAGAAGAGATTTAAGAGTTATTGTTCTTAAGTGGGTAGCTATTGATACAGAAATGGAAAACAAATTTCAGAGAATGTTGTAAAGAACATGTGTGAATTCGCTGACAGAAAGTGTTCTGTATGGAACTTGGTAGGTTCCAAGTCTTTGTTCTGATTGGCCAAAAAGGCCACTTACGGATTGGTTGATTAAGAACCAATCCGGGAAGCCGCCAAATGGCGGGAACAGTTAAATGAGTGTCATTGGCCACAAGCCGCAGGCAAACCGCTATATAAAGGGCTGCTGCAGCTTGGGCTATGTTCCGTATCTTTTGCCTTGCGAGTTTAAATAAAATAGTTGTTTGGAACCCGGTCTCACACGCTTCTTTCCGGATGGAACACTGGTGACGAGGATGGGATCATTGTAGAAGGTGAGACTGAAGCACGTGGCAATCTGAACCGAGCAAGAGAGATGGCTGGTAACAACGCGCCACCCACACCATTCAATCCTGATGAGGAGGATTGGGAATCGTATATTGATTGCTTTCTTATGTTCTTAGAAAGCAATGAAATGGAAGAAATGTCAGACCAAAGGAAGAGGGCTTTCTTCCTTACACACTGCTGACCGGCCATCTTTAAAATGGGGAAGGCACTGGTGAAACCCAGAGATGTCAAACAGATGACTTGGTCCAACCTGAACTGAATGCTCTGAGCACACTACGCACCAGTGGTCTCGAATTTAATAAAAAGGCACGAATTCTATAAGAGGGACCAGAAGGAGGATGAAACTATAGGAGATTTTGTGGCAGCCTTGAGACACATCGGATGAGCCTGTGAATTCCAGAACATGGACGGGGCAATGAGGGACCGCGTGGTCCTCAGCCTGAAGGACACTACCCTTCAGAGCAAACTTCTGAATAGGCCAAAAATAACCATGGCCGAGGCCATTGCAGAGGCAACTGCCGCCAAAGCAGCAATGAAGTCAGCAGCCACCATGCGGCAAATGAACGCAATTCCAGACCTGCCAACCCAAACCAGGGAGAAGAAGGCAGAGGGTGGAAAGAAACAGCCCACAGCGACAGCCCACAATGAAGACATCGAATCCCAGAGTGATACCGAGGACGACGATGAAGACGTCCATAGATTCCATTCAGATAAAAAATGGAACGAAAAGAGAAATCAGTGGGAGTTTTAATGTGCGCGCTGCAGAGGAAATCACCCGCGAGCTGAATGCAGGTTCCTTGATGCGATATGCCGGGCTTGTAATAAGAGGGGGCACATTGAAAGGGTCTGCCACAACAAAAAGAGCTACAGTCAAAAAGACGCGGCAGCAACCCCCCCCCCCAGACATGAAGAAAGACAAGCTGGCAGTAGATGGAACCGTAACAAGAGAACCGGTGACAGGGAAGAAACGCATCAGATAGTCACCATCAGCAATGCCAGGGCGGAGAGTGGAAAGAAGGTTCGGATAGAGGTGAGCATCGAGGGGAGACCCTGTGAGATGGAAGTCGACTCAGGGTCGTTCCTATCTATGGTATCCTGGAAATACCATCCGGTGCCTGATACTGAACATTAAACAGAGAGAACTACAGAAAAAAAGACTAGTGCTAAAAGACTATCAGGGAAATCAAATTCCAGTAGTAGGCCTTGGACATTTTCTAGTCAAATTTAAAAACCACGTTGAAATCTTGCCACTGACCATCGTCAACCGCGACCGCCCTAGCCTATTAGGGATTGAATGGTTCGCGCCTCTGGGAATCGCTACAACCAACTGGGAGGAGAGCCTGCTCCAAGAATTCCAAGATGTTTTTGACGGGACTCTAGGCAAGTACAAGGGGACCCCAATTTCATTTAGCCTACATCCAAAAATAGCCCCCATCCGTTTAAAGGCCAGATGTGTCCCATTCGCGTTAAAACCAAAAATTGACGAGCAACTGAATAAATTAATAGCTCAAGGGTTTTTAGAGCCAATCGACCATGCCAGGTGGAAACCCCTATCACCACACCGGTGAAGCCAGATGGGTCAGTGCGCATCTGCGGAGACCATAAGGCAATCCTGAACCATGCGCTCTAACAAAGCACATACCCAGTGGCGATAGTGCAACATTACTGCACTCGCTAGGGGGAAGAAAAAATTTTGTGAAGCTCGACCTTGCACAGGCCTATCAACAACTACCCATTGATCCCATTACGTCAGAGGCGCAGACTATTGTAACATATAGAAGTGCCTTCAAGTGTAACCACCTCCAATTCGGCGTTAGCGTTGCCCCAGGTGTGTTCCAAAGCCTCATGAAATGCCTGCTAAACAGAATCAACAGAAGCAACAGAATCAATTGTCCCCTACTTCGACGATGTACTGGTCTCAGCAAAAAATACCAACCAGCTAGAGACCAAATTAAGAGAAGTCTTAACAAGATTTAGGAAATCAGGCCTCAAAGTAAAAGGGGAAAAGTGTAAATTAGCCATTAACAGGGTCGAGTTTTGGGGTTATTTAATCGATGAACAAGGCATTCATCCCACTGAAAAAAAAGTGAAGGCTTTCAATGACGCTCCCAGGCCCAGGAAGAAAACCAACCTTCAAGCATTCCTAGGCCTCATAAATTTTTACAACATGTTCCTGCCCCATAAGGCAACAATAGCAGAACCCCTACATCGACTGCTAGATAAAAAAACCACTTGAACATGGGGCCACTGGGAACAGAAAGCCTTCCAAGGTATCAACGACCTATTAACATCAGACACCATTCTCATCCAGTTTAGCAATACCCTGCCTTTGACGGTCACCTGTGATGCCTTGCCTTTTGGGATCGGCACCATCCTGAGCCACCAGCTACCAGATGGCAGAAAGGCACCAGTTGCTTTTTACTCCAAGACGCTCTCCAAGTCGGAACACAATTATAGTCAACTCGATAAAGTAGCCCTTGCAATCATCACCGGAGTCAAAAGATTCCATGAGTACCTTTACGGTAGAACTTTTTCTATAATAACCAATCACAAGCCCCTTCTTGGAATCCTAGCAGGAAACAAGCCAACCCCGAACATTCTGTCACCTAGAATGATGAGGTGGTCTGAATTCCTTGCTGCCTACTCCTACACACTGTTGCAATGACCTGGCAAAGCGATCACACACGCCGATGCCCTGAGCCGTTCCCCACTGCCCATCACAGAAGATGATCCTGCTCCAACCACCTCCACATTTCAGCTTGAGACCTGCCCGGAGCTACTGCTGACTGCAGCCAACGTCGCGAGAGCCGCAGTCAAAGACCCTTTGACAGCATGCATATTGAACTGGGTAGGTAAAGGCTGGCTGGAGGAGAACAAAACTGAGACTTTTAAATCATTCCATATCAGACAGACCAAACTGTCTATGGAAAAGGGGTGCATTTTATGGGGTGACAAGGTGGTGATTCCGAGCAATCTCCAGGAAGACGTTCTGGCCATGTTGCAGAAGGGACACCCGGGCATAGTCAAAATGAAAGCCCTGGCCAGGAGTTATGTCTGGTGGCCAGGGCTGGACAAAGACATTGAACGCTGGGTTGCAACATGCTATGACTGTCAAAAATCGAGGCCTATCCCCCCACAGGCACCAATAAGAGACTGGGAAATTCCCTGGGGTCCATGGTCTAGAATACATATTGACTTTGCTGGGCCAACGAAGGGAAACACTTTTTTGATAGTGGTTGATGCAAACTTGAACTGGTTGGAAGTCATCCTCATGGCTTCCACAACCACCTAAGCTGTAATGAAACAGCTAGACAAACGATTTGTGACACAAACCCTGGGCTACCTGATGTACTAGTTTCAGATAATGGGCCCCAATTTACAGCCTTGAAATTCGAACAATATCTGGCTGCCCAGGGTATCCGACATGTCTTAACTGCACCAGCCCATCTGGCTGCGAACGGCAGGGTTGAATGCATGGTTCAGTACACTAAAGAGGGCCTAGACAGAATGGACAAGGGGGACATGCAGGATAAACTAAGTCGACTACTAACCTTGCAGCATATTACCCCTAACAGCACAACCAATAAAAGCCAAGCAGAACTTCTAATGGGGAGGAAACTACACTCCTACCTGGACAGATTGCACCCCACTTACACCTGGGACAAACCCCCCAACTCCTCCAGCAAATACTGTAAGTTTGAAATCGGCGACCTAGTCTATGCCAAAAACCTCACCGGGGACTTGTGGCTTCCAGGCACCATCACCCAAATAACAGGCCCCTGGTCCTACCGACTACTTTTAGACGATGGTAGGGAATGGAAGCGGCACATAGATCAGCTTCGTTCCTGCAACCTCGAATGAAAAAACACCACAGAATCAAAAATAAATACCGACTATAAAACAACCAAGGAAGGGGGGGAAGTACAAATAAATTAAAAAGGGAGAGACGAACCTCCCATAACAAGACAACAAACTATGCAAAAAGACTATCTAAACAAACAAAAAGAGCACTCATGGTTAGATGAACCCCAAGAAAGAAGTCCGGGAGCAGGAGAGCGAAGGATACAGCCAGACCAGCTCAACCAACCCGGTCAAACCAGGAGGGAGCGGCGGAGCCATCTCAACCAGCCCAAGAGACTCAGGCGGGAGCGGCAAGGCTAACTCACCCTTCCAGGAGGTTCCATGGAGAAGGACGAGAGAGGCGGCGATCCCATCCGAACCGCTAGAAGACCACACTGAGATTGAGCTGAGCAGGTCAACTAGGACTATAAAAAGCCCACCTACCTGCATGACTGCGTCACCCACGTTGGATTAAACTAAAGGGGGAGGGGTGTTCTGTATGGAACTTGGTAGGTTCCAAGTCCCTTGTTCTGATTGGCCGAAAAGGCCACTTACGGATTGGTTGATTAAGAACCAATCCAGGAAGCCGCCAAATGGCAGGAACAGTTAAATGAGTGTCATTGGCCACAAGCCTCAGGCAAGCCGCTATATAAAGGGCTGCCGTGGCTGGGGCTATGTTCCGTATCTTTTGCCTTGCGAGTTTAAATAAAATAGTTGTTATTTGGAACCTGGTCTCATGCGCTTCTTTCCAGACGGAACAGAAAGTTAGTGGAAAAATTTCCTTCTTTTACAATAGTATATTTTTACATCATTGACATTGATCAAATGTGTTGATCCCTGTGTTAAATTAAAATTAAAAATACAGCATGAAAGGCTCCTTACAGATGAAGCATATCAAACTGAAGGCCTCCTTAAGACACTCCTCTGCAGCATTTCATGAGCTATGCTTCAAGTCCAAATGAATGGCTGTATCATTTTCTCTCTCAGTCCCATACTTAACGTTTTCTAAATGCAAATTAGCCTGTTTTCATTATACTTCACAGGGCAAAAGAATTATTAGAATCCAGAAGCATTTAGTACACTAAAATGTAATTTCAGAATTTTATTTCAGATACTAGGATCTAAATATATTTCACTTGTTCCTCCTGCAAAGCTAGTTGGAGAAAAATAATAAAATATAAAGACCTGCAAATAGAAGTAGAATGACTGAGGCAAAAGAAAGCAAATATAGTACAAAAAGTAATTGGCACCTTGGGTGCAATCTCCAAACAACTGGAACAACACAATTAGCATTGACAAAACCACCATTAGTCATTTGCAAAAGGCAGCTTTCATCCAGTGATGATGCCTTTTACAACATCAGGCAACATTTGCCTATTCCAGGTCCTTGGGAATGACTCATTAGGTAGATAAAAATGTCAAATCTTACATAAACATTTGGCTGACTATGCGACCAATCGTAATAAGTAATGGAAATTACCAACTAAATTTCAATAACACTTTGGAATAATAAAGGTCCTTTGTTCCAGTATTATCCGAGTTACTAGTCAGAGACAGGATCAGTAAATAAGTCTAGCTGGGATATTAATCTAAGAACCCATAATTTTCATAGTTTTGGAAGATAAGCAACAATAGAGCTGATATGACTTGTTATAAACAGTATGAGCAAGCAGGTTATAGGCAGTCTGAATCAATGCAGTATTTCACTTTGCAAATGAAACTGCTTCAGCAGATAGATAGTGGAGGTGGGGGTCAGTCTAACTCAATCATAGATTTCCTTTGTGAATAACAGCTTCAGTGCATGTACTGCAGATATGCAGAAAATGCTGTTGCTTGTACTCCGATGGTGCTGCTTCACTGAACAGAATTGGAGTAATTCTTCATTTTGCTGAAAGGTTTCAAAGCAGGGTTTCATTCAGACAGCTGATGAAGGGAATACAGAATAATAGAGTTGGAAGGGACTTTGGAGGTCTTCTAGTCCAACACCCTGCTCAAGCAATACCATTCCAGAAAAGTGGCAGGTCCAGTCTCTTTTTTAAAGCCTCCACCCACAACTTCTGAAGGCAAGTTCATTATTCTGTCAGAAAATTTCTCCTGAGTTCTTGGTTCCATCTCTCTTTGGTTAATTTCCATTCATTGTTTTTGTCTGCATTGTTTAATAACTGTATAACAAACAGGGCAAACATGTCTCTACCTAAGGCTTATGCAGGAGCCTGAAAAAGCCTCAGCTCTTGAAACAATAGCAGAGAGATGCTATGCTCTCTCTTGTGCACAGCCCAAAGCATTTCTTTTGAAGTTTATTTTAAAGTATGTGCTGTGTAACTGAATGTGCCCTGTGGACATTAAAACTTCACACAAAGCAAAATAACATTCCTGCACAACTGATAAGCCTTACTGAAGAATATGAAGAGTTGGATATTGGACTCATATGCTTCCACTCCAAAAGAAGATACAAAAAGATATACAGGAAGGAACCCAATTCAACATCAGCATCATTTTAAGAATGAGGAGTACCAGAGTCATTGAGAGACAATCATCAAGCCCTTGTTCTGTTTTTTGTGTATAATTTTTCCAGCTGAACTATTATTTAAAGTTAAGCAGTGCAGCCATCCATTGATGAAAACACTGCAGTTTTTGTCAGTGTACAGGAAAAATAATGCCAAGATTACCAGTGATCTTTCAGCTCCCCCAAAACAGGACAATTTTTTTGTTTGAAAGTAGATGGATCTTTATGGTCCAAATAAAAATAGACACAATTTAGTATATAAATCAGTAACAGCATAAAATGACTTAGTGTTTCCCAAATAAAATCTTAGTTTTTCCCAAAGAGATTTGGCAATATGAAAAAAAAAATCTTGCTGTTGTTTTATGTTTCAGGAATTTCTAAGATAATGCTTGCCTTTTTAAGATTAATATTGTGTTTTGCTCTATCAATTATTTTAATTTATCAGTGATGTCATTATGCAAAATTTTATTGGTTACTTGATATTGTATGGTTCTAAGAAGTTTTGAATAAGTAAGTAGCCTTAATGAAATGTTGTTTAATTACCATATTGAAGTAGATTTACAAACTGATGCATCATCCTGTTCCAAAATAAGAAATCAAATTAGATAATTGAAATTGCTTTGAATTTTTGATGACTTTTCTGCTGTGCTTGGGATTTTTCTTCAGAACATGTAAATACATTGTGTTGCAATTTTGTAAAGCATTACATTATACAAATTGCCCTTCACAAGCTGTAGCTAATCTAGAATTTAAAGATGTTAAGTATAAAGTAGTGTGAAGTATCCAGTCATTGCAACTGATATTTTTTCCCTCCCTGAAGAAGATATGGTCTTTGTGTTGTCTAGTATGTTGCCCATCTAAATATATCTCAGTGTAGTAAATGAAAGATGGGAGAAAATGCTGATGTGCTGGCATGATGCCATTCAAACAGATATCCACAAAGCATTTTTGGATATATCGAGTGTGGCTGTTAAGGAACAAGAATCCCAGTTAGAAAGCCTAGAAGCTATACACTCAGGCTAGACTAAATTACTAACCTAAAAATAGCTTCCCTAGTTTGTTTGGGCTTATTGGGATAGAAAGAAATACATAACCCTTTAGAGTGGCTATCATTTTCAACTATGCAGGATAAAGGAAGATGCTGTAGTTTCTTCCTTCTCCTGTACAAAGGTAAAATTGTGGCTGCAGTGAGTAAATTGCTGCCTGTCTCACCCTGGGTGGAATGGCTTTTACACCCCAAGTCTGGTCTGATCTAGGAAAACAAGGAATGTGAAAGGATAGCCGTCTTTGGGATGGCCAAGTGCATTCACAAGAACAGTTCGTGTTGTCTTCAAGTCCAGCTCACCTCCCTTCACTGGCAAAGCATAGAATACCTGTTCCGTCTGGAAATAAGGTGTGTGAGTCTGGGTTCCAACAAACAACTCTTTATTTAAACAGTAAAGTGACTTGTAACAGAACATTTGCCCAAGCCATGGAAGCCCATCTTATAGCGGCTTGCTCGCAGCTTGTGGCCAATGACAGTTGTATAAGTGTTCCTGCCATCAGGTGGGCCAATCAGAATGGCGCTTAAGTAACCAATCCAAGAACGGCCTTTTCGGCCAATCAGTTTAAGGTATTTGGAGTCTACCAAGTTCTATACACAACACCCCTCCCCCCTTGGTTTCGTCCAATGTGCGTAATGTAGTCATGCAGGTAGGTGGGGCTTCTGTGGGTCCTACCTGACCTGCGCAGCTCAGTCTCAGCGTGGTCCTCAAGCGGTTCGGACGGGATCGCTTTCTCTCCGTGTCTTCTCCATGGAATCTCCTGGAAGGGTGAGTCAGCCTTTCCGCTCCCGCCTGAGTTTCTCGGGCTGGTTGAGGTGGCTCCTCCGCTCCCTTCTGGTTCATTCAGGCTGGTTGAGCTGGCCTGGCTGTATCCTTCCAGGAAGGCCTCGCCTCACTCTCCTGCTCCCGGACTTCTTCTCTCGAGGTTGTCTGGGTAAGCACTCTTTTTGTTTCATTTGAGTTTCTAGTTCGGGTTTGTGTTGTGATTGTTGTCATGTTATTGGAGGTTCGTCTCTCTCTTTTTTATTATTTTGTGTTTCCGCCCCTCCTCGGTTGTTTTTGGCTAGTTTATTGGAGTTTGCGGTGGTAGTATAGTGTTGCGTTCTAATTTGCGAGAGCGAAGCTGATAGATGTGCCACTTCCATGTTCTGCCATTGTCTCGTGCAAGTCGTATGACCGGGGCCCTGTGATTTGGGTAACTGTGGCTGGAAGCCATAATGGGTCCCCGGTAAGGTTTTTAGCATAGACTAAATCGCCGATTTCAAAAGAGCGATATCTACTGGAGGAGTCAGGGAGTTTGTCCCAGGTATAGGTGGGGTACAGTCTATCGAGGTAGGAATGCAATTTCCTACCCATGAGGAATTCAGCTGGGCTTTTGTTAGTGGTTGTACTAGGGGTGATATGTTGAATAGTTAATAATCTGTTAAGTTTATCTTGCATGTCCCCCGTGTCCATTTTTTCTAGGGCCTCCTTTGTATAACGAACCATGCGTTCAGCTCGTCCATTTGAAGCCGGATGAGCGGGCACTGTGAGGGCATGTCGGATGCCCTGTGCGGCCAGGTATTGCTCGAAAGCTAACGCAGTAAACTAGGGCCCATTGTCCAAGACTATGACATCAGGCAGCCCATGCATGGCAAAAAGTCTGTTTAACTGTTTCATGACTGCCTCGGTAGTAGTGGACACCATAAGGATAACCTCTAATCAGTTCGAGCAGGTGTCCACGATTACAAAATAGGTGTTCCCTTTTGTTGGCCCACCAAAGTCAATATGCAGTCTCGACCAGGGGCCTCTGGAAGTTTCCCATTCTATGACTGGTTCCAGTGGGGTGGTAGGCCTTGATTTTTGGCAGTCATGGCAGGTTGTCACCCATCGCCAGCCCTGGCCACCAGATGTAACTCCTGGCCAGGGCTTTCATTTTGTCTATGCCCAGGTGTCCCTCATGCAACATGCACAACACTTCTTCCTGTAACTTTTCTGGGATTACCACCCTGTCCCCCCACAGTATACAGCCTTTTTCAATAGACAGTTCAGTCTGTTGAGTGCAAAAAGGTTTAAAAGTCTCACCTCTGTTGTCATCTGTCCAGCCCTTACCTACCCAATGGAGGATTCAAGCTGTCAGCGGGTCTTTCGCGGTAGCTTTAGTGACGTCTGCTGCGGTTAGTGGCAGATTCGGCCAGGACTCGAATTGGAGAATGGAGATGGTGAGAGCTGGGTCGTCTTCTATGTTGGGCAGCAGGGAACGGCTCAAGGCATCCACATGGGTGATGGTCTTTCCTGGCTGATGGATGAGGGGACAGTTGTATGCAACGAGGAATTCAGACCACCTCGTCATTCTTGGTGATAGAATGTTCAGGGTTGGTTTGTTTCCTGCTAGGATCCCTAGTAGGGTTTGTGGTCAATCGAAAATGTCCTACCATATAGGTATTCGTGGAATCTTTTGACGCTGGCTATGATTGCGAGGGATTCTCGGTTGAGTTGGCTGTAGTTCCTTTCAGATTTTGACAGCGTTTTGGAATAGAAGGCGATTGGGGCCTCTCTGCCATCTGGTAGTCTGTGGCTCAGGATGGCGCCGATTCCAAAAGGCGATGCATCACAGGTGACCGTCAAAGGCAGGGTGTTGCTGTACTGTATCAAAATGGTGTTAGAAGTTAATAAGTCTTTGATGTTTTGGAATGCTGCTTGTTCCCGGTGGCCCCATTTCCATATAGTTTTTTATCTAACAATCGATGTAAAGGTTCTGCTACAGTCACTTTTTGGGTCAGGAAGACATTGTAGAAATTAATGAGACTTAAGAAAGCTTGTAAGTCAGTTTTGTTCTTAGGTCTGGGTGCATCTTTTATCGCCCTTATTTTCTTTTCAGTGGGGTGTATCTCTTGCTCATCTATCAGGTAGCCTAAAAATTCGACCTGGTCAGTGGCTAGTTTATGTTTTTCTCTCTTAACTTTAAGCCCTGCTTCTCTGAATCTTCGCAAAACCTATTTTTGTCTATGTTCTAATTGGTTTGCATTTTTTGCTGATACTAATACATCATCAAAATAGGGGACGACTCCTTTGATTCCGTTTAGAAGGCGCTCCATGAGGCTTTGGAAAATGCCCGGGGTAACGCTAACGCCAAATTGAAGTCTGTTGCACTTGAATGCCCCTCTGTGCATGACTATAGTCTGTGCCTCTGCAGTTTCAGGGTCAACTGGTCGCTGTTGATACGCTTGTGTGAGATCAAGTTTCGCAAAAAAATTTCCTCTCCCTAGTGAGTGCAATAAGTGTTGCACCCAGTACCCGGTACTGGGTATGCGCTTTGTTGGAGTGCATGATTTAGGGTTGCCTTATAGTCTCCACAGATGCGCACTGACCCATCTGGTTTGACAGGAGTCACGATGGGTGTTTCCCACCTGGCATGGTCGATTGGCTCTAGCACCTCTTGTGCGATAAGTTTGTTAAGCTGTTCATCTATTTTTGGCTTTAAGGCAAAGGGAACACATCTAGCTTTGAGCCTGATGGGAGCTATCTTTGGGTCTAGGCTGAATAATATTGGGGTCCCCTTGTACTTCCCTAGGGTCCCGTTGAATACATCCCGGAACTCTTGCAGTAGGCTCTCTTCCCAGTTGGCCACAACGATGCTGTTGATCCCAGTCACTCAGATTCCCAGGGGTGCGAACCATTTGATTCCCAGCAGGCTAGGGCGATCACGGTCAGTGATTGTTAGAGGCAGTATTTCAGCATGGTTTTTAAATTCTACTAGAAAATGTCCAAGGCCCACTACCAGGATTCAGTTTCCCTGGTAGTCCTTTAGTATCAATTTTTGTTGTTCCAGTTCTCTTTGCTTGATGTCTGGTATCAGGCTTCTGTTAGTGTTCCAAGATTCCATTGACAAGTATGATCTGGAGTCTACTTCCATCTCACAGGGCTTTCCTTCGATTTTTACAGGTATCCAGACCTTTTTTGTGTTTGCTGGCCTGGCATTTCCGATAGTTATTGTTTGATGTGTTTCTTCTCTGTCGCTCGTTCGCCAGTTCCTGCTCTCTCAGCTCCATCTGCTTCCGGCTTGTCTCTCTTCATTTCTGGGGGGTGGGTGGGTGCTGCCGCGTCTTTTTGGACTATAGCTCTTTTTGTTTCAGCAGACCCTTGCGATGTGCCCCCGTTTTTCACAAGCTCTGGAGATGGCATCTAGGAACCTGCATTCTGAGCGTGGGTGATTTCCTCCACATCCAGCACACTGGAATTCTCACCTGCTTCTTCTTTTTTCCCGCCATTTTCTTTCCGACTGAAGCCTATGTATATCTTCATTGTTGTCATCAGTGTTGCTCGGGGAGTCGAGTTCTTTATGGTGGGCAGTCGCTGTGGGCTGTTTCTTGCTTCCTTCCGCCCTCTTTTCTCTGGGTTGATTCAGTGGATCTGGAATTGAGTTCATCTGGTGCATAGTGGCTGCGGATTTCTTGGCTGCTTCAGCAGCGGTGGCTTCTGCGATGGCCTTGGCCACTGTGATATTTGGTCTGTTTAGCAGCTTGCTTTGGAGTGTAGCATCCTTCAATACGAGGACCACGCGGTCCCTCATAGCCTTGTCCATGTTCTGGAACTCGCAGGCTCCTCCAATGTGTCTTCGGGCTACTATGAAGTCTCCGATGCTCTCGTCTTCCCATTGATCTCATTTGTAAAACTCTTTTTTTCAGGTTGGAGACCACAGGTGCGTAATGGGCTTGAAGCATTCTGTTCAGTTCAGGCCATGCCATCTGCTTAATGTCTCTTGGTTTAGCTAGTGCCTTGGCCATTTTAAAAACGGCTGGCCCACAGTGTGTGAGGAATACAGCCCTCTTCCTCTGGTCAGTTATCTTCTGTAGCTCATTGCTTTCTAAGAACATCAGAAAGCGATCAATGTATGACTTCCAATTTTCCTTGGCTGGGTTGAACGGTGCGGACGGCGCATTGTTACCGGCCATCTCTGTCACTCGGTTCTGGTTGCCACGTGCTTCGGTCTCACTCTTCTATGATGATTCCACCTTTGTCGCCAGTGTTCCGTCTGGAAATAAGGTGTGCGAGTCTGGGTTCCAACAAACAACTCTTTATTTAAACAGTAAAGTGACTTGTAATGGAACATTTGCCAAAGCCGTGGCAGCCCTTCTTATAGAGGCTTGCTCGCGGCTTGTGGCCAATGACAGTTGTATAAGTGTTCCTGCCGTCAGGTGGGCCAATCGGCGCTTAAGTAACCAATCCGAGAACGGCCTTTTCGGCCAATCAGTTTAAGGTATTTGGAGTCTACCAAGTTCTATGCACAACAATACCCAAAGTAGCTGGCATTGCTTGGAAAGTGATGCTTTGAGGCAGAAGGAAGACCCTTATTTACCAATCTGTGCACTGACTGAATTAAACTACATGTCAGATCTAATCTGCAGGGAGTTTGTTCAACCATGCCCACCACCATCCTATCATCTTGCTAAAAATCCCAGAAGATTGTGCTGTGCTTTTGTAGGAAGACCGAAAACAGAACTATAATGTCTGATAAATTGAGTTTCTGAAATAATCTATTAAGTACAGTAGCTGCATACATACTTAGTGTGTATTATTAGAAAATACCACAATTAAAAATAGTCTAAGACTATATGAAAGCTTTGAAAATAACACAAAAGTATAGTATACATTTGAAAACATCTCCCTGGGAGCAAGTTTATTTTGTTAAATACATGTTTACAGAAAAAAATTGTACTTCCAGAAGCAATTCCTGTCTTTAAATGATTTTAATGGGCTTTGTTCTATTCATAGACACATGTTTTGTGTAATATGTAGTCCAGTGGATTAACTGGAAGATTCTAACTAGGATTTCCTAATTTTCCTTACCAAAAATGAATTAACTACACACATACATGTACACGGTACACATACAAACACACACACACACAGAGTATATAAAAGAGTTACAGTACATAGGGGTATGTTTTAAAGAAATAGATGGACATTTTAATTGAATTTCAGACTAATAATTTAACTGCACAGTCTGGTCACCTTTGGTGGACAGGGAAAACTAAAAAAAAACTTTGGGGGCTTCTAAAAGCCATAAGGTTGGTGGTGATATGGTTCCATAACTGAAGAAATTTGGTCATTTTTCTACTTTTGAGACCGGGGTTAATCTTGTATGAGCTTATAAACTAAGCAGGGTTAGGCCTGTTTAATACTTACCAAGGGTGTTGTAAGCTACACTAAGAGGTCAAAACTCATTCCAGACAAAGACAGAGGCCAACCTCTTTAGTTCTGCCACCAGGGAAACTAGTATGGCTGGAGGCAACTTATGCAAGGTAGGGACAATCCAACTGGGACTGCATAAAACCTAATTTTAAAAACACCAAAAAAAGGACCAAAGAATTAGTGATCTTGAACACACAGTTTTGAACTCTCAGGGAATTTGAAAAATGGGGCTGGGATGACACATAGCCTGCAGCCTGAAGAGTGCCTAAGCTGATTTCATGGAAAAAGCTTTGTTTAATTTTTATTCAACAAATTTATATAGCTGCACAACTCACATATAAGTAACTCTTTTATATCTTTTCTGTTTTTTTAAAAAATACTTCCTTTAATTTAAAAGGAATTTCACATATATAGTATCTCTGCAGAAATACAAATGATGTTCTTATATTGTAAATAGTAATAGAAAAATACCTCTAATGTCTTGAATAACAGTGACAGATACTTTGATTAAATTGATTTTGTTTGATAATGCACCATCAAGTAGATGTTGTCTCTTACTGAACACATAGATAATTTATCCCATGATAACAGACCTCCAGTCTCTTCGTAACCTGATCCTTCAGATCTTCCAATGGTCAACCAATCACCACTGTAATTAAATCCATCCATTTTGCAGCAGGTTGTGCTTTGCTCTTTCTTTTTCCTTTTGCAGCATTAGAGCCTTCTTTAGAGAGTGAGGCATTTGCATAATATATCCATAGTAAGATAACTTGAGTCTGGTCATTGAAGGTTGGAGTATATTTATCTTGTACTGTACTAGGAAGAGTTTGAAGTCAGTGTGTCAGCTGGTGCTCCATTCAAAATCCAAGAAAATGGTTAGACTCCATTATTTAGAGAAAATATCTTTTACTGGAAATCAAGTGGTAGCAACAAAAGAATTCTGAATCTGAGAAAATGGGCGTGTAAATCACATATACAAAGTGATGGCAACGTTTTCACCCCCAATAGTTCAATTGGCTCATCCAATTAAAAGTTGTGTATATCATCATGTGGGCATCTCCAGGTGGTGATGAGACCTCTGTCCGTTGACCTTGACATATATTTTGATAAAGAGTGGCAGGTGTACATAGCATAGGATAGAAGCCTAAGCAAGAATCTACCCACCAACTTATATGTTACAGTTTTGTAACACCTCCAGCTCACTTCCCATAACCATTCCCCCCTCCTCCCCCCTGTTACTTATGACAGTCAAAAGATGCAAAGCAAAGGGAGAAAATTTTGAAGGCTGACAATGCCCCCTTTTCCTTCTTTTTCTCTTCCCCCTTATATTTCATACCCCCTTTTCCCATTCCCTTTCCTTCCCTTAATTTCCTATTTTCTTTTCTTTTTAGTATTTAATACAATAAAATAAATAAATAGAGAGCGAGGTATTTGTATAATGTATCCATAGTAAGATAACTTGAGCTTAAGCCCATGTCCCACTGCACCAATGGATGCAAAGAGGATGTAAAACGTTAAAAAACGTTGGAAAATGCTATTCATCCATTGTGTACTCATTGCATACGTGTTTCATACGCTCTATCCCTCAAGCATCCGTCCACTGAGATTTCATCCGCACAAGAAGTTTTGAGCTGCACAAAACTTTGTGAATGGATGAACTTTCCGCCGTGTATGATGTAAATCCGTGACATACGAGCAACAAACGTTCTATATCCATTTATCATCCGTTAAACGTCCGCTGTATCCTCTCTGCATCCTCTGAGCATCCTCGCAACTCACATCTGCTGCAGCTGAAAACGGAAAGAGGGAGGAAACAAAAAGTACACGGAACGTCTACACAGCGTTAGTAGCACGGAAATAGAAAGGATGCACAGTGAACGGTTTGCATCCTATATACATCCTCTAGGCTTCCTATGAACATCTGTTTAACATCCCCACTACATACTACCCACGTCTGTTCTTTTCCTTTCTTTTCCGTTCTGTTTATGCAAATTTTCGCCACTTTTTGGAGCGGATGACAACAGATGGAGCACCCCCAAAATTTTGCTCGTCCGCTGTGTCCTTTTTGCATACATTTTGCATCCATCAGCCAGTGGGACCTAGCCTTTAGTCATTTGTGCCTCTGGTGAGGACTTTGGTTTGATTTCTTCAATGATCCATTTGTTTGTTTTTATGATGTTCTTAGGAGTCTTCTCCAACATCCAAGTTATCAATACTCTTTCTGGCCTGCTTCTTCAAAACCTAACTTTGCTTCCATCGAATATCACAGGGAATATAATTACTTACACAATTCTGATCTTTGTAGATCATTACTTACACAATTCTGATCTTTATAGATAAACCCGGCATTTGAATATTTGTCATATTTGAATTTAAGGCCTTTGCAGCTGGTGTATCAATTATTAGTCTTGGCTTTAGGTATATTTTTGACTGTTCTTTACTACTGACTTTTATTTTAAAAAAGATTTTAACTATGCTCAATACAAGGTGATATTATTTTGGGTAATGTTGTCAAAATACAGATTTCTCTTCCAAATATAGCATTACATTTTAGGACTGAAGGATTGGAAAGGAAATATAAGGAGACTCCTGCACTGGCAAAACTCTTGATCTACAGACTTCTAAGTCTTCTGAGCTGATTAAGAGTGACCAGTTTCACTGGTTCTGGGCACTATACTCCAGATGACCATGTATAACTTTTTGAAATCTCTGCCTTTCTAACCGAAGTTCTAAGGCACATAAATGAATACATTTTCATAATTCTAAACAATACGCTGTCTCAAAAAGCTTTCAGTTGTTTAACTGTGAAAAGGCATTTTTAAAAAGAGAGAAACAGTTTATGGAGACATCCTACACAATTCTGCAAAGCACCCAGATGAAATGATTTGCAATTATGTATTGAAAAAAAATGGAAAAAGGAAGCATTGAATTAGTATAGTAGTACCACCTCAGAGATTAGCTATTCTGATAAGCTGCTAAACAGGAAGTATTGTATTTATTTATATCTCCTCCAAAAATATACGAGGTGTTTTTAAACTATTAATGTGAATTGCTCCTATGGAGAGGGTTGGAATGTGCAGCTGTGCTCAACCATCTGATCCTTTCAGGAACAGAGATGGGTAAGCAGGAACATATACTGCAAACAGGAAAAAAAAAATAGAACAGTCAACTCCAGCATAACATTGCTTTCCATGGCGTCTCTGCAAGAGAGTTTACAAACATCCTGCTGATAATCAAACTTCTAGAAAAAAGAACTTGCTTGCCTCTTGAAATAGTGAGGTAGTTACATTATAGCCATAGATAAGGATTGATAGAATCTCCTACAAACCGAGTAACTCTCAGTGACTTCATAGATAAATTCTTGTGGTTTTCTGTTTAACTTCCCAATGTGGCCTAACCTTCTTGGGGTCCAAGGCATTGGACTAGAATAGTTCTTGAACCTATTTTATGCAACAAAAGTTATTATTATCAGTAGCCTCAATTATATGTTGCTTAGATATTAATGCTTTTTATTTGTTTTTCTTTTATTACCAGAATGTTGTTTTTTGTATGGTACATATTTTCATTGTTTTTTTTTCAGAACTTGATTCCTCTGGTCCACTATTTTTTTCACTTTGTCAAAGAATGAAATAAGATTTGTTTGGCATGATCTGTTTTTGACAAACCCATGTTGGCTTTTGATTATGACTTTGCCTCATAAACTAGACATAATCAACTCCAGCAATCATTCTTGATATGTTTTAGCTTCCAGTCCCAAAAATGCATGAACAAGATTCTCTCGACTTACAAAAGCTTGCTCCTTTATGCACTCTTTCTAGTCTCAACATCTTTTTTACATTGTGGCAACCAAAACTGGATACAGTAACACTTCACATGATCTTGATCCCTCTGTTAACACAGCCTAGAACTGTGTTGGCTCTTTTGGTAGCTGCAGCACATTGCTGGCTCATATTTAAGTGACTGTCCACTAGGACTCCAGGATCCATCTCACAGTTACTACTATTGAGTCAGGTACCACCTATACTATACCTGTGCATTTGGGTTTCTTGTCTAAATGTATAACCTTACTTTTTTCACCATTGAATTTTATTTTGTTAAATAGTGCCAAATATGTTAAGATTCTTCTTATCTTAAGCCTATCTTAATATTCCTAAATATTCCTAAAGATGGATACAAAAAATGGGTTAAGCAGTTTTGCTTTCTCCCTGTTGCTTGTTACCTTCTTGCCACATTCTCCCCATTAATAGACCAATTGTTTCCTTGGTTTTTTTATATGTTGAAAGAAACATTTTTAGTTATTTTTTACTTTTGTCACAAGCTTTAGTTCATTTTTGGCCTTAGCATTCCTAACTTGAAAAGATGTCAGGCTCAGGCTATTTGCTGATATTTTGCCTTAGTTATGTGCCCTTCTTTCCACTTTTTATACTTTTCCTTGTGCCTGAGTTCCCCTACTTCCTTACCATCTGTTTGAATCATCTACATGGTATGGCACACACTATCCAATTGTGCCCAGCCATTAAAAAAAAAAACCTGCTCCTTTATAAAAAGTCATTTCATTTCTGTATTAAGGGTCCTCCCCCAGTGCCTTATAAGCACATTACAAATATGCTCCAGCAACATATTTTTCCTGCCACATGTCCTTGACTCTGCCTTCATCTCAACCCCAATCCATAAATGAGAGAGAATGAAGTCATCCTTGATCACCAACATTAAGCACAAGAGCTTTCAGCAGCATTTGCAAGATGGGTAAAATCTTATATGTTTTGCTAAAAATTCCCTTGGTAGCACAAATGGCCCATAGATGATAGAATAATCAAATATTTAATTGGCTGATCCAGACTGCGGTGTCTCATTTCTGATCATTCTCAGTTGCTGCTGTTCTGTTGTTGTTTCCTATAGTTTCTTTCTGTGGCTTTAGGTACTTGCTGGTGGCCTCACTTTCTACAATCTAGATATCCCTGCAGTGTTGCATGTTTAAGGGTGCAGTGAGTTGGCCCATTGGCTCAGCCAATTTTGCCCCAAATAAATTGACCAGCAGAGAAGAAAGTAAACTGCTAATGGAGCGCACTGGCATGGTCAATTCATTCAGTTTTATTCATTAGCTTACAGGAGATGCTGTGTTGAAGAAAAACAAAATGAGGGAGAAAAGGATAAAAGAATGGAAGAGAAACAGAAGCAAAGAGAGCCCAATTGAATGAACAAGGAAGCAATAAAAAAATTGGGACAGATCACTGATCCATGTAGTGAGAATTTTCAGCTTTTAACTAGTCTTCCAGTTTCATTCACCAGTTTTTTTTCTCACCCAGTCTTGACTCTTAGCTCCTGTTTTAAGAGCAGATAGCAACTGTTGTCAAGAGGCTATCTTTGTAGAAGATAGAATTCTTTATTGGCCAAGTGTGGCTGGACACACAAGAAATTTGTCTTGGTGCAAATACTCTCAGTATACATAAAAGAAAAGATACATTCATCAAGAGTCAAGAACCATAGGTACAACAATTAATGATCGTCATATGGTATAACAAGCAATCAAATCATACTAGGAAACAGTTAATATAAATTACAAGTGACAAAGTTACAGTCATACAGTCACAAGTGGGAGGGGATGGGTGATAAGGAATGATGAGAAGATTAACAGTAATAATAGGGCAGACTTTGAAATAGTTGAACAGTGTTGAAGGAATTATTTGTTTAGCAAAGTGATGGCTTTTGGGAAAAAAACTGTTCTTGTGTCCAGTTGTTCTGGTGTGCAGTGCTCTATACCATTGTTTTGAGGGAAGGAATTGAAACAGTTTATGTCTGGGATGTGAAGGGTCTGTAAATATTTTCACAACTCTCTTTTTGACTCGTGCAGTATACAGGTCCTCGATTGAAGGCAGGTTGTTAGTAATTGTTTTTTCTGCAGTCCTAATTATTCTCTGAAGTCTGTGTCTGTCCTGTTGGGTTGCAGTTATAATATATAACTGCACCTCTATAACCAGACAGTTATAGAGGTACAGATAATAGACTCAAGAATTCCTCTGTAGAACTGTACCAGCAGCTCCTTGGGCAGTTTGAGCTTTCTGAGTTGGCATAGAAAGAACATTCTTTTTTGTGTTTTTTTATGACGTTTTTGATGTTAGGTGTCCATTTTAGGTCATGTGATATAGTAGAACCTAGAAATTTGAAGGTCTCTACTTTGATACTGTGTTATCTAGTATTGTAAGAGGTGATAGGGAGGATTTCTTCTACATATGGCATCCTATTCTTATTTTAGTCATGGCATCCACCTCTTATTTTGTAAGTGGTGGTAGTATGGGAGGGTTTCTTCTAAAGTCTACCAACATTTCTACAGTTTTGAGTGTGTTCAGTTCCAGATTGTTTCGGTTACACCATGAGACAAGTTGTGCAATCTCCTGTCTGTATGTGTATTCATCGTTGTCTCAAATGAAACCAATCACTGTTGTGTCATCAGCAAACTTCAATATTTTAACGGATGGATTATTTGAGATGCAGTCATTGATATATTGGGAGAAGAGAAGTGCAGAAAGTACACAGCCTTGGGGGTGGGGCTCTGTTAATTGTACAGGTATCAGATGTGATTCTGCATAACTTCACCTGCTGCTTCCTGTCTGTTTGGAAGTACTATTGTACTATTCAATTTGGTATGACACTTATGATTTTTCTTAGAACACCCTTCTTTCAGTTGTTGACTTTCGTCACCTTTTGTTTGGATTGTTGCAGTTTTTTTCCCACATGAAACTCATCTTGAAGTCCATTCAGAACTTACAGTTGGTCTGGAACAGAAACTCAAGTAGGAATGATTTACCCATCTGATGCTACTACTTTGAGAGTCATATTGGCTTCCAGGTTCAATTCAAGGTGTGGGTTGTCAATTTAAAAGCCACTGATAGCTTAGGACTTATATATATTCAAGATGATCTTTTCCCAATTATGTTTGCCTGATTGACAAATTAAT
Source organism: Laticauda colubrina (assembly GCA_015471245.1). NCBI lineage: Eukaryota > Metazoa > Chordata > Lepidosauria > Squamata > Elapidae > Laticauda > Laticauda colubrina. Next base: position 27,920,812 of record BLBF01000022.1, on the reverse strand, counting down.
GTAGAGAAAACCCTTCTTAGGTCCCTTCACTCAGGAATTGTCATCATCTGGACCCAGGAATGGCCCTCTTCAGTTGCTGCTCCTCTTCCCTGAGCAATGTTCCCTTTGAGATCCAGACCTCCCTATTCTGATGACCACCAAAATCAGAGTGTTTTAGTAGGACTTAGGGTGAAATGGCATTATTTCTTCTTGTATTTTGGGGTAGTTAATATTTATCTCTGTCTTGTATTATGTTATCAATATTGTGTATTATACTTGCAAGTGTATGGTTCTATACACTTTCTATAGGTTGGTATAGACTAGATAAGCCATGTAAGTCCAGGCATCCAGGCATATAACATATACTTAAGAAAAGCTTTTTAAAAACTGCTTATATTCCAGAAAGAAAGGAAATGTCATCCAGTTTTTTCTTTTCCTTTCTATAATGTCATCCTTTTATAAATAGTAATAAATACAAATATACGTTTCCCATCTTTTTATGGTCTGTAAATTAAAGGATAATACCAGGAAGACAAGACTATGGTACTGATACATTAAAAAAAAACAAAAAACTTGGATTTACAACTATTAGAAAAGTGAGTAGTTTAACCCATCAGAATAACACTGATAATAATAACTAGCCAAGAGTGTGGCTACCTTGTACATGCTTTAATTTTGATTTTCAACATTGGAAGAGAAGATTATTGTTAGCTTTTAAAAATATTGCAACATAAAATATTTCCTAGTACATATAACTTTATCCATATTTCCTTGAAAATATTCTGGTTTATTCTGGCAAACGTTCCCCAGATAAATATTTATTGGATTATAGTTTTGATATCATTGTGGTCATTTTCTTAGAGATGCTACATTACTAAAATGGCAGTCAAAATCCTTAGAGCTTTTCCTGTTTCAGGAAAAGATATATTTTATTTAAAGGGGTACCACCAGGCATGACATGTTTGCCTATGTGTGCTTGGAATCACCTTTACTTTCAGATTGTATCACTAACATTTTATGACTGATATAATTTTATGGCTGATATGGCTGGCTGATTTTTGATTGTGAAAATGCTTAGCCACACACACAAAAGGAGACAAAACATATTATTTTCATCTTTTTACCAAGTCAACTCACCACAGTCAAAACTATTCAGTCCTGCTCAGGAGCAACATCATCGGATTATTGGAGATGGCTCTCAGAAGCAATATTATTAATTCTGGACTCAAGTAAATTTTCTTTCAAGTAAACTAAACTGTGATGATTTTATGGGCATGTTCATGTCATTTTCTTGGCAGTGGACAGAAATGATTGCCCACTGACTTCTTCCCAGATATGTTTTTTTAGCTTGTTGCCCTCAGTCTATAGTAATTTCCCAACTGCATACTAATTCCAGGTGGTCCTCAATTTACAACAATTAGTTTAGTGACTATTCGAAGTTACAAAAGCATTGAAAAGAATAACATATGACTGGTTATCACACTTACGATCATTGCAACATACTCAGAGTTATGCAATCAGAATTTGGGTGCTTGGCACCAGCATGTATTTATTATGATTACAGCATCCAGAGTCATGTGAACACTATTTGTGATCTTCCCAGCTGGTTTCTGACAAGCAAAATCATTGGGGAAAGCCAGATTTTTTTTAAACTTCCATGTGATTCATGTAGAATCTGCAATGATCTGTTTAACAACCATAGCAAAAAAAATTATAAAATTGGGTGTTTTGCTTAACCATCGCTTTGCTTAGCAATGGACATTTTAATCCCAATTGTGGTCATAAGTTGAGGACTATCTGCAGCTTACTGCTACTTAGGCGAGCCTAACACCCAGAGACTCTCATATAAAAATGAACAAAACAAGGCTCTCTGCAATATGTGACTCTAATCTATTTTTCATAGGTCCTTCACAGATTTATTCAATTCATCCAGTTATCTTCTCTGTTATGAAAGCAGGATTATTATTATTATTATTTTGTTATTTCCTCAAGTTGGCAAAGGATGTGAGTAGGCAAAAAGACAAAGTGAAAAAATGCAACAGCTGCCCTTCATTTGAGGTTTTAGTGCATTTTATGGGATGCAATCCTAGCTCTTTTGTTTTTCTAATGTCTTATTTTTATTAAGATAATAAATGATTTCTCTAGCTCGACTGATTCAAATATTCAAAAACCATAACAAATCTTGAGGAACAAGAATTCATATTTGGATTCGAAGAAGAAATTACAATTTATTACAATTCCCAAATCAGCCTTTTAAAGCAACACTCTAAAGCCCATGTCACACTTCACCAATGGATGCAAAGAGGATGCAAAATGGACATAAAAGCTTGCCATCCGTTGGAAAACGCGATGCATCCATTGTGTACTCACTGCGTACGTCTTTCATATGCTCTATCCATCAAACATCCGTCTACTGCTATTTCATCCACTCAAAAAGTTTTGAGCTGCACAAAACTTTTTGAGCAGTTGAACTTTCCGCCGCGTACGATCTACATCTGCGACACATATGGGCAACAAATGTTCTATGTCCATTGTCATTCATTACACATCCGATGTATACTCTCGGCATCCTCTGGGCATCCGCGCAACTCACATCCGCTCCAGCAGAGAGCGGAAAGAGGAGGAAGCGAAAGGCACGCAGAATGTCCACACAGTGTTAGTAGCACAGACATAGAAAGGATGAAAGCGGATGCAGCTCTGATATAAAGCATTAAAACGGACAAAACGTTCGTATATGGGATGCTTCTCGGATATTTAGGATGTCTGGAGAATGCCTAGAGTATGTGGAAGGACACCTCGCAGAAAACCGACATTTCCAATAAAAAGGGGGAGGAAATCACCTGGATCTCACTATCAGTCCAGCAGCCCTGGTGTGCAGACCTCTTCAGCCTTGCTCTTGCTCTTCCACATCATCCATTGATGTCCACCATGGATCATCGCACACTCCTTTTGGTAGCCGCCATCATTCAACACCAGAACCAAGCCCTCTTCAGACTGTTTCACCTTTTCTATGCAAGGAGAAGAAGGAGACGTCCAAGAGCTGTCTGGGTCCGAAGATGGATCAGGAGAAGAGTGGAGTTTGGACTCTATGACAAGCTGATGGTGGAGCTGAGGAATGAAGACACTCGTGCATTCCAGCACTTCATAAGGATGCCACCAACCATGTTTGACAAAGTTGTGGAGCGTCTGAGACCCAGGTTGACCAAGCCGAGCACCAACTTCCGTCCCAGCCTGGACCCTGGACTGAAGGTGGCACTGACTCTGCGCCACCTGGCCTCTGGAACCACATACAGAAACATGCAGTATACCTGGAGGGTGCCACACAACACCATCAGCATTGTGGTCAGAGAAGTGGTGCAGGCCATCATCGAAGAATACGTGGAGGAGCTCCTCCAGTGTTCCACCACTGAAGAAGGCTGGAAGAAAGTTGCAGAGCAGTGGTATCAGAGATAGAACTTTCCCCACACCATTGGAGCCCTAGATGGGAAGCACATGGCCTGCAAAGCTTCAGCCAATCAGGGTCCAATTATTTCAACTACAAGGGCTTCTTCAGCATCATCCTCTTTGCCATGGTCGATGCAGACTACAAGTTCATGTACATCGATGCTTCAGGCAACGGCTCATGTTCAGATGCCCAGGTATACAACGCCAGTGACCTCATCATGGGCTTCCCAGATCCAGACCCCCTACCCAGCGACACACAAGATGTGCCCTACTTCATCATGGGTGATGATGCCTTCTCCCTCAGAACCTACCTCATGAAGCCCTACACTTCAAGATACCTCACTCGTAAAGAGAGGATCTTCAACTACAGGCTGTCCAGGGCAAGACGAGTGGTGGAGAATGCCTTTGGCATCCTGGCCAACAGGTTCCAGGTACTTCTCACCACCATGCAGCATCACCCAGGGACTGTGAGGAACATCGTGGAAGCTTGTTGCATCCTGCACAATCTCATGCACACCCGCTACCCAGTGTTGCAGAACAGGCTTGTGGACCGCCAACAAGGCAATGGAGACATGGAGCCTGGGGAATGGAGGCAAGGACAAAACCTGATAGACACTGTGGATGTGCAAGGCCCCAACAGAGCTTCACGTGAAGGGAAGAAGCAGCGCAACCTCCTGAAACACTGGTGCAACTCCCCAGCTGGAGCAGTGGAGTGGCAAGACAGGATGGTAGATGCTTAATGGATGCTTCCTTGAGCCTGTCTCATAACACTGATGATTGTGCCATGTATGTTGAGTGGCCCTACAATGAACAGGGCATTAATAAAGAGTTTTGTTAATGTTGAAATGTGTTGATCAATGAATAAATTGTTATTGATAATAAAGGGCCATATGTGTGGCAGCTGGGAGGGTGGACCATACAGTCCCACTATGCTTGCACTGGAGGTTTATCTATCCCACAACTATCCTTACCAATCCCACAGCTATCCTTACCCATCCCACAGCTATCCATCCCACAACTATCCTTACCAATCCCACAGCTATCCATCCCACAGCTATCCTTACCAATCCCACAAGCATGCAAAGGCTTAACCCTTTTTTCAAAGTTTTCCCCAACACTTTATTAAGTAAAAAAAATGAACCAAGTGTGTGAAGCAAAGATAACCTTTATTAATAACAAACTGTATGACTTTATTAAAAAGCAAAATGACCCAAGTGTCTTAAGCAAAGATAAAGTGAACAGGTAACAACTCAGTCTCTGGCACTCTTCTCAGTCACTCTGAGGCGTGCCCATGGTCTCAGATGTAAAGGGACCAAGGACTGTGCAGGTGGCTGTTGCTGGAGTGCTGGTCTGAGGCACCATTGGGGTGCCTGGCCCCAAGAGTACAACAGGAGATGGTGTGTGCAGGAAGCTCTCAGTGAGCTGACTCAGTCCCGTGAGGTTGAGAGGCACTTCATCAAGTACCTGGGATGTGAGGCCCAAGACTGATGACAGATGTTCTGACGACGGCCTTGGCTGTAGGGTGGAGGAAGGAGGAGTGTAGTGGGGCTGTCTGGTCTGCAGCTGGGTCAGGTGAGGCATCTGTGGCATCTGTGGTGTCCGATGAACCTGGGCCTGGACTGGGAAGGGCTGCCTCTGCTGTGGGAAGTCCTGGTAGTGGTAGGCTTGGTAGGCGAGGGGCTGTTGAAATCCGTGGAAGAGCTGTGACATCGCCTGGGGTGGAGGAGCAGACCTGGAGTGGGTAGGAGCAGGTTCAGCTGGGCCTGGAGGGTGGTGCAGAAGAGCTGTGATCCTCTCCTTCATCATCTGGTACTGGGCCTCGGGCATGTCCATGAGGGTCTGGCTCACATACGTGATGAAGGGCTTGCGGTTCAAGGATGGTATGTCGAAGTGGACCAGCTGGGAGAGGAGATCTGTGCTGGCTTTGATTGTGTCCCTGATTTCCAAGATGACAGTGTGGCTCTGTCCCTCCGATCTGCCTCTCTGCCTGCTTTCTGTGGAGGTCGAGCTGGGTGTGGGTGTGGGTTGGTCTCTGGTGGCTGCTTCCTTTTGCTCCATCTGAGACAGGGGATCCTCCACGTCCTCCGGCACGGGGAGTGCAGTTGTCAGGGGGGGTCTCTGTCGTGTGGCCCTCCAAAGTCACCTGCCTGGACAAGGTATCTGTCTCCTGGCTGGAACAGGAGTGGCTCTCTGTGGGCTGTCTGAGGGAGAGGGTTGACAGAGGGGCTGCTCCTCGGTGGCACATCTCACCCTCCAGGAAGCTGCACCTGGCCATGACATAGGTCTCCCGGTCAGTGAGTTTTACAGCGGCTTGCCCAGATTTCTTCAGATGCAGCTTGCCATACCAAGTGTGCATGTGCTTTCACCATCCAAGGAGTACATCTGAAGTGTAGCCCAGGCTCTCCACCTTCTCTCTCCACGCTGCCTGCTTCCTCTTGGTGTCTCGATAGAGCCTGTGGCCCTTCCTCCACAGGTACTTGTTCTCCCTCAGCTATTCCAGCACCTTCTCCTCATGGTCTTCGGAAATGGAGTACTGTTTCCTCTCTCCCTTCTCCTTGCCTTGCCTCTTCCTCCCTCTGGCAGGGGCTTCAGGGCCTTCAGCAGCAGGGCTTTGAGGGCCTTGGGGCTGGTCCATCACAGCAGCAGCAGCAGGAGAAGCACCACCAGTAGCAGGAGAAGCACCAGCAGCAGCAGCAGAAGAAGCACCACCAGCAGCAGGAGAATCACCAGCAGCAGCAGGAGAAGCACCAGCAGCACCAGCAGGAGAAGCACCAGCAGCAGCAACACCAGGAGCACCAGCAGCAGCAGCAGAAGCACCAGAAACTTCAGAGTCAGCGCCAGGGGGTGGGATGGTGCTGTCCTTCTTGCCAGGGCTGGCAGGAGTAGGCACAGGCTTCCTCTTCTTCCCTATGGTGTTCTCTCAAGATGTCTCTGGCAGCAGGTCTTTCCTCTGAATGCTGACTGCTTGCGAGCTGCATCCTTTTATATCTGCGGAGCTGATGCAATTCATCCTCCCCGCATGCACAGTGAACGCTTTGCATCTGCTTGGCATCCGCTAGGCATCCACTAGGAATCCTATAGGCGTCTGTGATGCATCCGCATCATCCGCTATGCATCCCCTCCTTCTGCTACGCGTCCGCTTCGCTATTCTGCCCCAGAAGCCCTGCGGATGTGTCATGCGCTTCCATCTGCTAGGCTTCCTACGAACATCCGCTTTACATCCCCACTACATCCTCCCCACGTCCGTTCCTTTCCGTTGTTTTCCGTTCTGTTTATGCAAATTTGGGGCACTTTTGAGAGCGGATAACAACGGATGGAGCCACTCCTGAAATTTTGCTCATCCACTATGTCCTTTTTGCATACGTTTTGCATCCATCGGCCAGTGTGACCTAGCCTTTAAGTAACAGTTTGATGCTTAGCCAATGACTGATATTTCAATTGAATGTGTGTTTATAGATATAGCTTAGATTCTCCAACAGTTGGAAAATTCAGTTACTACCAATGAACAAACTAAAAAAAAACTTTTAAAACAGATTTTTATTGGAAGTCTGCTCAGCTATAATTACTATCAAAACCCCGATTAAAGTAATTATGATTCACCAGTTGAAAACTGCCAGTTTTTTATGGGATTGCAGTCTGATTTAATTATACCCCAAAGGTTGAACAGTTGTTAGGAAGATTTTCTTTAACTCTGATTTGGATTAGTAGGAAGCTTACACAATGGTAGACCTTTCTTTCTATAAAATGCTACTCTAAATGCACATTACAGAAGAGCAAATAAGAAACAAGTCTCAAAGAAAAGGAATTGAATGGTGACTCCCACCTAGTGGTAGGGGAGAAAAAAATCACCTTTTATTGACAATTATGCAATAAGCTAAAAAAGATTTCCTTTCTAAGCCCTCTTCCTGCCTTTTATTTTCTTCCTTCCAGGTTGAATCTTTGTGAATGATTGGGAAAAGGAATATTGATTATTCCTAGAGCTGAGCTCTATATATGCTTTTCAATTTTTGCAGCATCTCTCTTCCAGTCTCTAGATGTGATGAGTTAAAAATTTCCTAATACCAAGTCAGCTTGGTCAATTCAAACTCATTGGTTTTTTTTAATTCAAATTTAACAGAGATGACAACTTTCCTCTATATAACCCCTTAAAGACAATGCAATATTTTCATCATAATATTTACACATTTTTTGCAACTAAGTCCAAACTTTATCAGTTTCCTCTGTTATATTTCATTTATCAATGCTTTATGTTAATAGAAATGTTTGTTTTGAAATGACATTTCTACAATTCAGCCAAATTTACCCAGGAATTTGCTCTTCTTCTAGATTAGGGGTATCAAACTTGATTTCATTGAGGGCTACATCAGGGTTATGCTTGACTCCGGGGGTGTGGGGTGTGGTGGTGGGAGCATGGTCAGCTCAACATCACTTGGGTCACAGGCCAAGACTGTGGTCACAGGCCACTCCCAGACTACATTTTTGGTTGTGACGGCCTCCTGTAGCGCTCTACCACTTGGCCCTCCTGAGCTCCGTTTTTGCTCTGGGCATTGTGGACCAGTCTTTCGCTGTTTCCAGGGTGGCTCTGCTGGCCAGATCTAAGCACCCCACAGGCTGGATCCAGCCCACAGGCCTTGGCTAAGCCACCCTGTAGAGGTGGTGAAGAGGGGGGAGACTGCCTGCAGGGTTGAGGAGAGCCACATCTCTCCTCTCCAGCTGGCCATTACTCCCTTTCCTGAAGGCAGTTGTAGTGGTGGTCAGAAATGGCCACCACAAAGAAGAACTCAACTGGAAAAAAATGTGCAGGAGGAAGATAAGAAGAGAAAGCAACAAATAAAGTTCCCTGGAATTGAAACTGTTAAAAAAAAACAATAACACTATTCCCTAAGAAGATTTTTAAGCTGCGAAGGAGAGAGAAAAGGGAAAAGATTTGGGTTTTTTTTCTCCTTTTCCTATACTGACAGCTAAGAGACTTAAGCAAGAAATTGGAAAAAAATCCACTTTGATATTAATAGGCATTTAATGCTGAAAATAAAAAGTCAAAGGGATAATAAAGATTTCTAGATTATCAAAAACTTTCAAAAACAGGAGAGAAAAAGAATAAAAGGGCAGGATCTGGAAGGGAGGAGACTGCCTGGAATTAAAAAGAATTTACAGCAAAATCTCAACAACACTTTCCAAAGATACATTCTAACTGAAATATCGCAACAAAAACCCCAGGAAGAGAAAGTGGAAAAAGAAATAAGAAGATATACCTCGGGTCTATTTGGATTACTTGATAATTTCTGGATTTTTGGTTATTGTATTTGATATCAATCGGGTTGATATCAAATATAAAATAAATCGGGTAGTTGTTTAAAACTGTTTAAAATGGCTCCACTTTTAGAAGAATTGAAAATGGAACTTAAAAAGGACAACGAAGATGCACAAGAAGGGAGAGGTTCTTTTGGCTTCGTATTTCAGTTTTTAGAAATGGAGATTTGGAAATATGAGAAACAACAAGAAATGCCTGCAGAACAAGAAGATTGTAATAAAGAAGAAGCCATCTTTAATGAATAAGTAATCTTAGATCGGGGAAAAAAAGGAAAGGGGGGAAAGAGAATGGAAAGTTTAAGATTGGGAAAAGCAACTCAAAAAATGCAGAAGAGAGAAATAGAAGTAGAGAGACAAGGGGGTGAAAAGGGGAGGGAGAAGATGAGAGGGAAGAAAGAAAGGAAAAGAAGTTATAAAGGACAGAAACAAAATATAGAGAAACAGGGCCTATTTAGAGATAATGGGTGAAAATTTAATGGAAAAAGGGATTCTGCAAAGATACATAAGAAATAATTTTAGAAAATATGAAACAATGTATGATTAAAATGTTTGATAAAATAGCTATTAATTCAGTGGAACGTAATTCAGTGGAATGCTTGTCAATAAATAAATGTAACAAAATGAATATTTAATGATTTACAAAACATATGTGAAGAGAAATAAAGGAAAAATTAATTATGGAGATTATATGTGTCTTTAAAGAAATATGATATTTAATTGAAAAGAAGTGTTAAAGATGTTAAGATTTTAATGATTATTATTGATAGAACTGAATTGGAATGGAATGAGGGTTTATAATTACATATATTTATAATCCTTTTTTTAAAAGAATATAATGTGTATTATAAGAATGTACCAAGCAGAATTCGATTGGAAGTTATGTATTACGTATTATATTGAAGGTCATAATCTTAAGGTATATACTGAAGTTTAAATAAGAGTTGAATGAATGTAATTAAAAAACTATGGGTAATTTTTGATCAATGGTAGAAACTTAAGGTAGATACATCAAGCTGTAGTGGTGCAATGCTTAGAATGCAGTATTGCAGGCAAACTCTGTCCACAGCCAGAAGTTCAAGTCTGACCAGCTCAAAGTTGACTCAGCCCTCCATACTTCCAAAGTCTGTAAAATGAAGACCCAGCTTGTTGGGGGCAATGTGCTGACTCTGTAAACTGCTCAGAGAGAGCTGTAAAGTACTATGGAGTGGTATATAAGTCTAAGTGCTACTGCTGTATAGTCCCTTGGTATTCTCTGTGACATTTTATAGAAGTGAAAGTTGAACTTTAGAGAAGCAGATAGGAAAAGTATTGATGTCTTTAAATTTTGATGGTGAGAAGAGTGAGAATACTATGAATAGCCAACATAACAAACTGATAGATCATCAAAAATCAACTCTGAGTTCTTACTTGAGGCTCAAATATCTTACTTTGGACATATGATGTGAACACCCAGCTCTTTGGAAAAGGCTCTAACACTGGAAAGGTAGAATGAAAGAGAAGAAGGGGACAATCAATAGCAAAATAGATGGATTCCATGATAGTGCAATGAGTGCACCTGTCAAGCCCAAAATTGACATATGTGTAGCCATTTTAGTTAGGCTCAGTATATATTCTTTTTCTTACTTTCTCTTGGCGGCCATGGGGGAAGGGTTGTGACACATTCCTAAGGGGGGACGAAGGGAAATGGAGAGTTGTTTAGGCTAGGTGATTCTTCTTCCCATGGGAAAAGGAGCTGATTGTGCTTAGTGTTTTGTTCGGAAAACACACGAGGTAGACCGGGTTCCAACAACAAATACTTTATTCTTTAACT
>BLBF01000022.1:27867755-27910259 GCA_015471245.1 Laticauda colubrina | reverse complement strand
CAATCAGGTTTGCAGATTTGGAGTCACCCACTTTACATATAGAACACTTAGGCCCCTTGAGGTGGAGATTTATGACATCAAGCAATGTTGAGTAACTTCTATTGGAGAATGTGACTTTTGGGGGTTGTTTCTAACTTCTAATATTGTGGGGTAATTCCGGGTTGTGTCAGATCCGGAATTACCAGGGACTTTGCCAATTTGATGTTTTCCTAAATAAAAGAAATTGTCTTGGACTTTGCACTTTTCTTTTAAAATAAATTTCATCACTTGGAAACCTGACAGAACCATTGGGAGACTTGAAAGAACAGATGCGGGATACATCATTGTGGGGAAAAAAATCTATGTCGTTGCTGGGAATTGAAAACAACAATTTGTGATCATTCATCAATCAATAGGAGATAAGAGGTGCAGCATATCTTTCTACAGGAATACAGGAAGCAATTAAAAATTGAGACAGATCTGTTGGGCTGGCATGCTTTTTTATGGTACAAGGGAACTAAAACACAGGGGTATTTCAGAAGACATTATATACGGGAGTCTTTGTGGTTAAATTGGGAGAAGATAAAAAAACAATGTTATTTGAAAATTCCAATTTGGTTATCGACTATTGAAGCATTTTCCTATCCTATGATCTATAAAAAGGAACAAACAGTTAGATATGGGGAACTGTTGGATGAAAAGGGTGGACTTAAAACGATCCAAAATTTAGAGGAACAAGGTATAAGGATGAATTGGTTTTCATATGCGCAAATACACTCAAGATATCTTGAAGATTTTAAAACGGAAGGATTCTATGATAAACAGATTGATTTAGATAAGATATTGATGGGTACTGATGAGAAAGTGATTAAAAAGTTATATGGTTATTTATTGGGAATTAAGCTAGAGGAAGAACAAGTTAAAGAAACTGATTGCATGGGGGAAGAATTTTGGATATGGAATTGATTTAGAGCAATGGCAAAAATTGTGGTCTCAAAATTATAAAATGACAATGTCAATAGCATATAAAGAAAACTTGTATAAGATGTTTTACAGGTGGCACCTTCCCCCGACAAGAATAGCAAGAATGTTCAAGAATAAATCTGAAAAATGTTGGAAATGTCATCAGATACCTGGCTCATACTATCATATGTGGTGGACTTGTGAGAATGCTAGAAAATATTGGACTAAAATTCACATGTGGTTGGAAAAAATGACAAAGAAACACATAGACTTGAAGCCAGAGATCTTTTTATTGGGAATTTTACCTGATATATATAATAAAGACTTGAAATATTTGATTGTAAATGTATTAACAGCGGCTAGGATTGTATTTGCTAAAAACTGGAAGAATGAGAAAATACCATTGCAGGAAGAAATTATTAAGAAAATATTGGAATGTGCTGAGATGAGTAGATTGACATTTGAAATTAGAGAACAAGAAGATAAACAATTTTATGCAATTTGGGGTTTTTTTTATCAATGGTTAGATGATAAAATACAATAATAGAGCATTAATATTATATATATGAAGAGTTTTTAGGATTGATTTGTTATGATTATACGATAAATTATAGAATAAACTGTTTCAAGTATTGTTATCTCGCAAAGCATGAATGATTAAAAGTATAGTCAGAAAAAGATTTTTTTATTTTTATTTTTTTTTAGTAATATTAGAATATGGATTGACAATATGAGTGGTTATGCAATATAATTGTAATTGACACTATAAAATGAATGCACAAAACTGATGAACCAACCGATACACCGGAAGTATATATGAGAGTAGATGTTTTTAATGTTTTGTATGTTTGTCTGTTTGTAGAAAATTAATAAAAACTTTATAAAAAAAAAAAAATTGAGACAGATCACTGATCCATCTAGTGCAGAATTTTTAGCTCTAACTAGTCTTCCAGTTTTATACACGAGTTTTTTCTAACCCAATTTGTTGATTTCAAAACCTTTGGATCATCTACCATACTACTGAACTAAGGGCTACCATGCCCCTCTAGTACAGAGGGAGGCATTTCCACTAAAAATGTCCCAGTTTCGAGGAGCCCAGCTAGCTGGTGGAATAGCAGTAGCTGAAGCCCAAGCAACAATAGGATTCAGTTTGAAGGGTGGTTGCAGCCACACACGAGTGACAGCAAGGTAAACAAGTTCTGCATTTATTGCTTTTAATTACATTTAAAAAAAAAATCTAAAAAATGTTGTTTTAGAACTTCGAAAAAGAACTCTTATTAGAAGCTCAACTTTCAGTACAATAGGTCGGTTCTTATTCAGAAATCACAACAATGGAAGCATCTTCAGAGTGTACTATTGCAAAGCATCCTTTGAAATTACGATTCGGAGAGCTGTACGTTTCTAAAGGGAAGGAACCGTTCATCACACTCCCCTTAATTGATTCTGTGTTAATAAAACTGATTCCGGATTCATTTTATTGCGAACACAAATGACAGACAAATAAATACGAGGTAGCGTTGGGAAAAAGATTCACTAGATAAATTTACCGCAATTTTAACTTGTCTCATAATCTACATTTGTATCCCTACGGAGGACTTTTCCGACCTCCTCCGTACTCCCAGGATCACCGCATCTGCGCTTCCGTTTTGTCACGTGGCGGAGGCGGAGGCTTCGCGGCGCCGGGAAGTGAGAGCAACATGGCGGCCTCTGAGAAGGCTGAACGCCGGAGACGCCGGAAACTCCCGAAGACCGACAGCGCGGTTCCAGGTGATGCCGTCCTCCCATGTCGAAGCGTGACTGCTAGCTGGACGTGCCATGGTGGCTTGTGCTATTTTTAAAGGAAGCAACTTGGGCGCATAAGCTAATTTGTGTTGAAGTCGGTTGTGAATAGTGTGTTGAGGTCGTTGGCTGTTTGCTGCTCGGTACTAATTACCGTAGCTGAGGTCCAAAATCCGCATCATTAAGAAATGCAAAGCACCTTTTGGCTGTCCGTATTTTTGCAGACTAGATAGGCTGTTCTTATCCTCTACGTGGATGATAACCATGCAGTGGATGTCATTTATTTATTTTTAAAATAAATTCATCTTAGACATTTATAGCCAACTTTTTAGTGTGTTCATATTTGTTTTTTCTTCAGTATATTTATTAGTTGCTGTGAATGCTCTTGGGCTGAAGTGCAAAATAGCTAAATTCAGAGTGGCTGTGCCTTTCTTTCAAGAGATGATGTATAAAGGCATATATATATATATGGTACAGAAGTGTCGGCCCTCCAGCTTTTCTATTATTATATATTAAAGTTCTATATATGGGGAGACAAAATACTTTTATATATCTAGAATGACAGAGAACAGTCAAATCACACTGTTGTTTGAAAGAAAAGAGACACTGCTTTACTGTTACCTGTTGTAGAAGGTTGCTTTTTTTTTGCACCTGCAGTAGCAGCAAGTCTTAGGAAATGCTCTGCTTTTACAATTTTTTCCAAAGCGGCAGTGTAAAACATTTTGAAGACAATTGCAAGAAAATACATAGAAGTTCCCAGTTATTTTTTAAAAAAAAAGTTGGCTTATTTAGAACTTAGAATAACTTTGTCACTTTGAATGTACATTAATTGGCATACATTAAACTGAAATTTCGTTGCATACAGCTCTCAAAGGGTCTCTTATCTTTTTTATGAAAGTCTTACAATGACTGCATTTATAACAGTAATTGCTGGGTTATGATAGATTTGCCACCAACAAAGGGGGCAAATGCATCTCCTTGGCAGTTTTTTCTTGCTCCGGATTGGCACTGTCATAGCACTGCTTCCTTTTGATCAGCTAGATACTTTGTGCTATTCTTTTTTTGATGAGGTGGAATAGAACTTATTTCTGAACCTTCTGTTTCTCCGGCTAATAATCTTCAATCCAAATGTTTTTATGTTTGAAAGACATTGTAACATAAATATTTTTGCCAGCAGAAGATGAATCCAAACTTCTCACTGTTCCTGATGGATGGAAAGAACCACCTTTTACGAAAGAAGATAACCCTAAAGGACTTCTGGAAGAAAGCAGCTTTGCTACTCTTTTCCCTAAATACAGAGAAGCTTACTTGAAGGAATGCTGGCCATTAGTGCAGAAAGCTTTGAATGAACATGTAAGAATCTTTACTTACACTTAATGGAGTATTTTGAGGACTTACCTATATTGATGAATAACAGGTGTTTACTATCGATGATTCCCTTATTCACTGTCTACTTTGTGAATTCCCAAATATGCAAATAAAGAGGCCTGTAGTAATATGTTCCGCAAGCAAGCTATTTCTATATTCACTGCACAAGAGTTCTTATAATAGTGTGTATCATGCCAGTTATTTAGAAATAAATGAATTTCAGATGATTTATTAATAAGTTTGTATTACAAACATAGTTGAAAGCAAAAGGGGCAATACTGATTCCAAGATTTTGAGGTCCCCAGGGCAGGCTGTAATTAATGAGTTACATGCCTTAAAATATGCCCATCTACTCATCCCCTGTTTTAGCATTTGCTTGATTCTTCTGGCTCCAGATTGACTTCCTAGGTAAAAAGTCCAGGGTTTTTGAAGAAGGCAGAGAATAGATAACAAAAGGAAAAAATAGGAAATGGGACCTGAAGATTTCAAAGGCTGCAGTTGAAGCCTTGTTAGGGCTATGGTCCCTAATTGACAATACAAATCCAAACATTCTTCATATAAAATCTTTTAATTTAAAAAGGTATCTGCTTAAGACTTCTAAATAAAACTCTTACCGTTATGAAAATGTCTAATTCTTCTTTGTTCCTAGATATTAATACTTTTTTTGTTTATAAATTTTACTGATCACATACATTTCTGAATCATTAAGAATTTGTTCTGTTCTTCTGAAAATAGTTTGTTGTCTTATGCTACAGCATATACATGCAGTTTTAGACCTAATTGAAGGAAGCATGACTGTCAGCACAACAAAGAAGACCTTTGATCCATATATCATCATCAGAGCCCGAGATTTAATAAAACTTTTGGCCAGAAGTGTTCCATTTGAACAGGTTTGTTTTTCTGTCTTTTTAAACTTTAATTCTTCAATTGCAAGAGGTCTGATAACAAGCTCAACCTGATTAAGAATCCTGATTCAGGATTCAGAAGTTTCTTAAAAGAAAATGAATATGTTATAAGATACTTGATTATATCTCTCTGATTTCCATTCAGTCTGTACGTGTCCTTGAAGATGATATTGCATGTGACATCATTAAAATAGGATCCTTGGTAAGAAATAGAGAAAGATTTATAAAAAGAAGACAGAGACTGATTGGTCCAAATGGATCTACTCTAAAGGTATGTATTGTTCTTTTAACTTCTATGCATACTTATTAAAATAGGTCCTCTGTAAATATGATCTGAATGCTTGTTTTCATATTCAGTAAAATACGTGCCTATGATAATTGCATCCTGAAATGTATACTGTTATCTTGTTTTTATGTAGGCACTAGAAATATTAACCCGTTGCTATATCATGGTTCAGGGGAACACTGTTTCAGCTCTTGGACCTTTTAATGGTTTAAAAGAGGTAAGATCACCTTGGGGTAGAACATTTTGCACATTCAATTCAAGCTATAATAGTATTTCATTTAAATTTAAAGAAAGAACCTATATACTAGTCCATAATTGTAATAAAGATTTGATTTTGGGAAATTACCAAATAAATCAGTAGTTATATTGAAGTTCTACCTATTGTATTAACATAATTTTATGTAACAAATTAAATTCTATGGTTATGCTGTGCAAGACAAAACATGATATAGATGGAGCATTGTGTCGGAATGTGTTGCTGTCAGAATTCTGATCATTGCCGAACAAATCTCAGTATGCAACTTAAGAACAGAATCCAAATTTAACGTGTTCCAAATTCTTACACACTAGTAGTCCTTTGTGCAATATGTATAATCTGTTCCAGATTAGGTCTTCATTAGTTTTATTAAAATTTTAAAGGAAACATATACTTAAAGAAAATAAAATTTTAAAAATAATTTTCCAGTGTTAGAAATGTAATCATCTAGGAATTAACTCAGGGTAAATAACCTGTATCCTACAAGTTACATACAGCCTTTACCATTCATTAGCAATTCCAGAGGTTTTTTTTTTTCTTATAATCAGAGTATAAGATACCAGTTTTGCCTCTTAACATCTCCTACTCTCTTACTGCCCAACAAAAAATATTCAAAAGGAGAAATGGAACCTAAATTTCAGTTCTACACTGATAGGACTTGGACAGGGCAGAAACAGTGTACAGTATGTGGCCACATGACTGAAAAACTTTGCTCACCTTTGGTTTAATCATTAAAATTAATCAGTTTGCAATCTTGTCTTTTTTTAAAAAAAAATAGGTTAGAATAGTTGTTCTGGATGCCATGAAGAATATTCATCCCATATATAATATCAAGGTAAAATAAAAATAATTGATCTAAAATCATTTTGGCTGACTTGTTGATGTATTGTCTTTTTAGCATCCCTTTGAACATGCTGTGTTTTGGTTAAAGGAGTTGTATGTTTTTTCAGAATTCTGCAGTGAAATTGATTGGATTGAACTGAATCCCAAACCCAATATTCAGTAGACATCAGAGAATAATAAATAAACCCATTAAATAAAA
Source organism: Laticauda colubrina (assembly GCA_015471245.1). Lineage (NCBI taxonomy): Eukaryota > Metazoa > Chordata > Lepidosauria > Squamata > Elapidae > Laticauda > Laticauda colubrina. Next base: position 27,903,681 of record BLBF01000022.1, on the reverse strand, counting down.
ATAATGATAGCAGTTCTTTAGAATTGCAGGTTATAATTTTGACATTGTAAGTCATAGTCAGAGAACAAGGGAATGCAGTAATTTTGCATCCTGAATTGATTCTTAGCTGTTTTCTTTTCAGTTTCTTTGCCGCTAAAAATGGAAAAAATTCCTCCAACTGCCCAAGGGAGCATCCATGAAACCATTATGGAAGTTTTCTATACCTAACGGTTTTTCAGTCAAAAGAGTATAGATTTGCTTCTTTAAATATTTGGGATTACAAATTCATTTGAACACAAAATTCAAATAAATATGCCATTTGCTTCTTATTTTTTGCAATTTATTGGTTCTACAGGTAAGTCCTTGGTTTACAACCACAATAAAGTCTAGAATTTTGGTCATATGTCATTGGAATTATTAAGCGGGTCACCGTATGATATGGGTCAACTTTAGGACCATGCTGTGGCTTTCTTCTTAAGTGACCATGCAGGTCATTAAATAGAACATGGGGTACCTAAGGCAGAGAGGGAATCCTCATCTAGTGCAGTCATGTGCAAGTTATGGGGTTGCTATAGTGTGGCTGCTTCCATTTAAATGGAAATGGCTCCTTCTATTGAGGTCAGTTTCCTCTAGGAATGTATGCCTTTGTTTTAACCCACAAAAGACAAGCCAAAAGCTCTCAAAACCATTGGGCTTAACAGCCATACTGAAAAGTCAGCAGGTTGTAAGTCTTATATTTTTGTTCAGCAATATGATAATTTTGAATGGTCGATGAAGGAACTGTTGTAAGTCAAGGACTACTTGTTTTAATGATCTGGAGAGGAAGAATCATTAAATTGAACTAATTGTTACTTGATTATTTTCTCCAATCTTAAAATGTGTACAATTATTAAATGAGTCTGTATCTGTGATATATGAAACCTGATTTGTCCTTAGGCTAGATAAATCAATGGAGTTTTTCTTCTAACTAACTGCTTGATGTTTTAATATGTTTAAAGACACTAATGATTAAGAGAGAATTGTCAAAAGATCCTGAATTAAGGTTGGAAAGCTGGGAACGTTTTTTGCCCAAGTTCAAACATAAGAATTTGAACAAACGGAAGGAACCAAAGAAGAAAAATGTCAAGAAAGAATACACTCCCTTCCCTCCTCCACAACCAGAGAGTCAGGTCTGTTTAATCTGAAATTTTACTGAACAACCTAATGGAATTTCCTGACATATGATGCTTTTAGTACATGCATCCCAAACTATGTTGTACCAGATGTTTAACAGAAAAGGTAGCCTTCAAATGTGGCTAGTGAGGGAGATAGGGTGTTCCAAAATGTGAATAAATAAATAAATGATAACTCTACATCATCTGGATGGCACAGGTTCCCCATTCCTTATTTTAGTGTATCGTGAAATTTAACCAATGTTTCCCTATGAGTATAACAATAACCGATTGCAATTTATTGGAAATAATTGTCTTTACTTGTAATATATATGTGTAATGATTTGCTACCCAAAATAATTTAGTAGGTTAAACTAATAGTATAAATTGATTGTGCTTAAATTAAGAGTTTTATGTTTAACAGTATCTTTTCAATTTTAATGTCACTTGGCTTTGCTGTTGCACTATGAAAACTATTAACTTTTGATTTTTTAAAATAAGGAATCATAACAACTGATTTTTGAAAATATGGAATCAAGGCAACAATTTTTATTGTGGAATATGTATGCTCATACTATTTTTATAGGTTGATAAAGAATTAGCAAGTGGTGAATATTTCTTGAAAGAAAGTCAAAAGAAGCGTAAGAGAATAGAAGAAATAAAGGTACGGTCCCTTGATTTCTTTGTTAATTAACATTTACTGGTTGTATCCAGAATGGAGATTGATTTGTTAATTAAAATATGTATTTAATTTTGTATATGCTACATGATCTTTTTTTTTATTGTTAGGCAAAGCAAGCAGAAGCAATTAGCAAGCGACAAGAGGAGAGAAATAAAGCTTTTATTCCACCTAAAGAAAAGCCTGTTGTAAAACCAAAGAAAAGTAAGATTGGTTTATTATTATTATTATTAATGTTTTATAAAGGGGAGTCTCCGTGTTGAGAGGAAGCATTCTGATCTGTTACTCACTTAATAAATTACTACTTCTAGGGCTCTCTGTTGAGAAGACTGAGGGCCAAAAATGGAAATTTAATGTGCTAAAAGTATTATATTCTAATCCAAGAAAATACATTGTTTTTTGAAATACGTAAGGTATCAAGAATCTCTCTCTCTTGACATTTTCATTCTGAAAATATCTGAAAAGTTAATTTATAAAATTAAGTGTGATATGCAAGACTTATCCACCCCATTAATAGTATTTTAAACAAGATGGACTCTACTGTAGCATGGATTCTATCTTCCTTTTATAGACAAAAACAATTACAAAATTATTTTATAAAGTTATCTTCACATAACTTCTGTTTCTGTTTTCCCAGAGTTTCTATGATGACTGATTAAATATTAGGTATATTAGCTTAAGACCAAGCTTACTATTCAGAGCATTAATAACTAGATTAATCTGAAATACTATTTATGGGCCTTGGAAGTTATTTAAATGTAATTAATAGCTTTGGATCCAAAATCTATCTAATGGTTGAATTTAAAGCTTACAATGTAAAATAATATATTTAGCAACATCTTTGTAGGACACGTTAATATAACTGGATTCATGAGCTTAGCATGTAACTCCACTTTTTTCGTGTTTTATGTTTTCATTTGAAAAGTTACTTTATTTGTTATGCTTGAAAATGTTTACTGTATCTCTTGGATAAGACATCTTCATAAGAAAAATATACTCTTTTATTCTGTAGTGACAACTGAAACAAAGATTGATATTGAAGCAATTAAAGAAAAGGTTAAAAAAGCAAAGAAAAAGAAGCTTGGAGCAATACCAGAAGAAGTTAAATTAAAAATTGCAGCAGGTGAAAAGAAAAAGAAACCATCTTTAAAGCTATAGCACTCACTTTTTGCAAGGAGGAAAGCTATGAACTCAGTTAATGTAGAAGATGAAAACTTGCCTTCCTTGAGAGGAGAAGGGAAAAATACTTTTCCATTTTTTTAATCTAAAACTGACAGTTTGCTCTGTTGTATTTTTAGCAATATGGAAAATATTTCCATACATGTGATATCCAGTAGAATAAATAGTTGACTTATAGCTATTGGTGTAAAAATGATAGTATACACAGGATTATCATTGAAAATATTTTATGCAGAGTACAAATACTTACCAACAAACTGTTTTTATTTGTTTTATTGCATCTGACTCTGAAAGATAATACATTACAAGAAATAACTGGTTTTCTGAGGGCAGCTGAAACATTTTCTAAACAAAAATGTATATTGCTTTATTGATGGTTTTGTTTACTAGGCTTTCATAAACTATTTATATATTTACTCAGTCTTTTTGGAATGGGTCTTCTTTATGCTTTGTTTATATTACTGGAAAATTTGGCTTTCCAAATGCTGGTTGCATTTGAATATTGAGTTACTTTTTTCATTCAGATCAACAAAGAGCCAAGAGTGTGACAAGCAGAGTAGAATGGTACTTCGTGAATGTTGTTGTCAATAAATGTATGTTCATTGCATGTTTATCTGTTGAACTTTTTCTGCTATTTGTACTTTTTTATTCCTAAAAAACATTTTGAAAATGTATCTAAAAATCATGAATGTCTTACTATTCTTATCAATTTATTGTTTAATAACAAAAGTGTTTGTTTTTTGTTCCAGTTTATTTGTACATATACATTCTGGGATAATGTTGCTTCAGAAAAAAGACAGTTGAAAAAGTTATTAAAAATGAAGATGTTCTCAGGACTAGAACAATGATGCAATAGGTATCACAATATGGCTTCACCCATACTTCACCTACAAATAAATTTCAAAAGTTATTTACAGTTGCATCTCGGTTAATGACAAATCAATATAAACATAAGAAATTTGTAAATTTGGGGCTTCCAAGCTAGATAATTAAAGATTGGTATTTCATTCCTGGAAGTTCTGTTTTGAAAGGTTTTTTTTTTTAAAGATCCTAAGTTTGGCCAGGAGATGAAGAAATTCATGCTAGACCTTTTACTTACCACAAAGTCTGTCTACGCAAGGCTCTCCGTAACATTCACTGCAAGTTACTCCTGATTTATATGGCCATGTTGGATAATTTCCACTGTGCAAAACAATAATTTTATCAGCTCATTTAATACAAAGGCAGGAGAGAAATTTGAACCACTCTTCTTTCAAGTCAGTGTTTTAACTGAATTATAATCTGAAATAATATTTGGTAAGCACTAGTTATTAAAACCATAGAATGGTATTACTAGAAATGAACACAGCCAACTACAACAGAAGATTCCTTACATTTAAATCAATGAAATGGTTTAAAACAATCACTGACCACATCAATGAAATCTATAATTACCAAAATAGTATCCATTAAATGTGTAGTTGAGAAATTCACATACAGGGCTGAGTTATGGCCTGAACTTCAAGGTAACGTGAACAAAGATTAATAGTTTAAAAACGCTTTCTTAGGACTTTTTGCTTTATTTTTGCTATGCTTGTTCTAATTCTATTGCTGATAATATTTGAAGTTAATTATGTTTACGCATGTTAAATGGTTCAGTGATGTTGGACTCTTTGTAGCAGTTCCCATCCATCTTGAACCTCCTGACTATATTCTCCAATGATGGCTTTTATGAGATTCTTTTAAGATGTTGTTTTTAGACTACTATATGTTTTGTCCAACAGGTTTTTTTGTTTCTACATTTATTTATGTATTTAATTTATATTGCCGCCTACATACTGTATTGTACATTATAACTTGCACTACTGATCTGCTCTCCAAAGAGGGAAGAAAGCTACTTCCTTTTCTTAGCCACATACTCCAAAATTACTAGCAACAGGAGGTGACACAGCATTAATTTTATTTCCACTTTTTTTTTTTTGCTAGCAAGTAAGGCCACAAGTTGTGTGGGCCTTATCTCCCTCATATGATAGTATTAAAAGTGTGAATGCCAGATAAAGGTCTCAAAGAAAGTATGTCATGGCACTATAACTATAATAATAAGGCACAAAGGCAGGGTCAAGATGTGTAAAACCAGAAGACTTTAGGAGAAGTCTTTTTCTCTGTTTCAACTACATTTCTACTTTTAAAAAATTCCCAGAGTGCTTTAGTTCCTCACCTAGATTCTAAAAAGATTCTAAAAATCAGAGCCTTAGCAGTAACAAATAATGAAATCCACAAAAATAAAATAATGAAACTCAGCTGAGAATTTATTTAATTGTTTGAAAAACTTATAATCAAAAAGATCTCCACAGTCAAGGATTATGAGTGAGTGAGTCCTTGGATTCATCTTCCAGTAGAATTTTACATTGCTGCTTGCAATGCTTTTGTCCCTGACATTAACCAATCTTAGAGAAATGGCCCAGTAGCAGGCATTCCATTAGTGTTTCTCAACTTTGGCAACTTTTAAGATTTACAGATATTGACTCCCCAGCCAATTCGGAAATATTAAACCATACTGGTTTGGAACTCTTGAAATTGTAGTTTACAGGAAAGGATGGGAAAGGTTGCCCCAGCACTTTAAAAGGATCCAGAATATTAATAGGATTGATTTCCTTATAATTCAGCCCATTTCATGTAATTACAGTTAGAAGAATCTGGTATGTGATCAACCAAAACTAAATCTGCATTCTGGAGATAGAACTCAACATTTGTTTTATTGTGGTTTTTAATCTTGAGTTATAATTTTTAATATCAAAGGAGTAAATGGACATTAATACACATAGGTATCAGTTTCTCAATTCCGAAAGGAGTTAGAGATTTTCCTTCTAAAATAATTTCTGACAAATTGCAATTGAAAAATCTTACCCAGGTCCATAATCACAAATGAAGTGTGCAGCATCAGATCCACCAAAGCCTTGTACTATAGGACAATAGTGAACAGCACAGCCTACTTTGTAGGTTTTTGCCCAAACCATCTGAAAATAAAAGTGGAATATTCTGTGGTAATTTAGTGTATGCTATGGTATATTCTGTGGTAATTTAGTATATAAGATTAGCCCACAGTTGTGCTAAAAATTGAACACCTGTGTAACATTTTCTTTAATGATGATGACACATTAAGGTTCAAAATATTAACAAAATTAATTTACAGGCATATTAAATCAATCACTGACAGCTAATATATTGAAGTAGGCTTGAAGTACTTGAAGTACTCTTAAACATGAAGTACTCTTGCTGCTTTGCCTGATTCAACTCACTGCTGCTGCTTTTTTCAGATCGCTATAGACTTAGATTGTGAAATTATTTTAAAAACAGCACTTTCTCTTATTTTTTCATCTCTAAATACTAAAAATCTTTCAAAATAAACTTAGCTTTTTTACATACAGACTGGGATGGGGATAGGGAAGAGTTTTTCTGACCAATCTGTAGGTTTATTATAACTGAAAAATGTTTCCTTAAACACAGAAAGTTGTTCCCATTGTCAGAGATCTGAAACAAATTGAGATTCAACTTAATGTTTTCTCCCAAACTATATATTAAAAACAACAGATGAAAACTTCTCTGTGACTTTTATCATTCCATCAAGAATAATTAGAAATGGATGATTTCTGATTTATTGGCTACACCCAAAATACAAAGAAGGAAGATTTATCATGATTGGGCAAAGCAACAAAACAATACATCTCTGAAAGAGAAGATGTGTATTTCTTTTTCCTTCAGGTTATTAAATAAAATGGATGCAAGAATAGCTAGTCAGCTGCTGTTAAGCTTGAGACTGGGTTTGGTGGTAATGCCATAGCAAATGCTAACAGCAAGGCACAAAGTCATTGGGCCAGGGAAAATGGATATTTTTAAAAAGTTGGGATTGGTGGTGGCTCAACATTTGCCTTTATAGATTGGTCACTTTTTTTGGCCTCAGCAATTTTAAAGTACAATTGCAGGCTTTACCAAGTGGAATCAATCAATTTAGAAGTTGTGACGACAGTAATCTAGATTTTTTTTAAAAATGACAACTGCTATTTTTAGAAGTCATAATACAAGATATAATTAATGACTTACCTGAGTATAATGCCCACATACATGTTTACAATGTCGAGTAGCATAATTGTAATGTTGGACTTCATTGTACCAATTAGTGAGGGCTGAAGTTACATTAAAATACCAAATGCTTCCAGTCCAAATATTTTCTCCGACAACTGTGAAGTTTGGGTGGGCCTTCCCTGGTGACTGGAGATCAGGATTATGATTAAATTGGCACATATTTGCCCAGCCAAGAGCAGTCTTTGCAAGATCATGGTCCCAGCTCTACAAAAGCATAATATATATTATGATCACTTTATTTGGTATTCCTGGATTTTAAAAAAAAAATGCTTCCCCATTTCACCCTACCACATAAATTTGTACATAAATTTTATCCCTCGGTTCTAACTCACTTCTACTGCAGATTGGGGAATATATAAACCAGAATGCTCAATGCCTCTCTGGCTTTGCACTGTTTTGTATTTTTTACAAAAACGAGCTAGCTGTCTGCTTATTACTGACTCATCAACATAGATATTAATGTAACTATATAAATACATGTGCAAAAATGAAAAAAAAATGATATTATGCATTGCACTGGACCATATGTTGTAGAATAAACTACAATTAACTAAGACAAATAAATCATGTAATCTGTGAATCCAAACTGGCATACTAGCTTTGAAGAAAAGTCAGGAAAGGCATTAAAATTATTTTATATAGTATTTCCTTCTTCAAAAAGTAACCTTTTAGGAAGAAGGGGGTCCTGTGGGACCATGGCATGATGTTCATTTTGCATCACACTAGTGATATTCTCACAGTTGCTATTTAAAATTTGCCTCAATAGCTGGTCACATTAAATGGGATACACATTTAATCTCTGGTTAGACACTGGTTCTCAGCCTCTCAGCTAAGATCAAGCATGTCTGTAGTCTGTTCTCATAAAGTGCTTAACTGGATCAAGTAATCCCTCATGGCTTAGATTTAGCGCACAGGAATTTCATACTTGCGTAAGATTAAATGATTCCAGCCAGTCACTTGGGTAGAACTAGAACAACTAAAGACAAGGCAGTTGCCCCCTTTTGTCTGTGTAGACCACCAAGAAAGGACTAGGAGAAACAGCCCATATATTCATTACAGAGCTCCATGTCAAGGCCCAGAATGGAACATACACTCCAAACATTGAATGGCTTGTGATATTATAAAGCATTACCAACATGTTCTTGAAGCCAAGGTTCATATGATGCTGGGAGCATTTCTTGGAGAAAGTGGGTGAAACTTGATATTTCCTAAATAATAACTTTAGACCCAATTGGTGTGATTGTTTGCTGCACAAATCATTGGTAAGTTTAATGACATGGTTTTCAGAGCATGGCTTTGATACAATGCCAAAATTGTTCCAGAAAAATGGATCTTTTTTGCACCATATTACATTTGCCAGACGTACTAAGGAACAATAACATGATACACTAGTACTCTTGAGATTTCTATCCCATCTATTTTTTAAATTACATAATTATTTTTGAAACTGGCAAACCACCCAACAGGAGACATATTTAAGGGGGGAGGAAGATGAGGGCTTTGTTTGAAAATGTGCCTTCCTGTTCAGAAATCAATGGGTTAGGACAACAAAAAGGACCTAAAGGGTTAAAGTGTAAATGGTGTCTCCCATAGCAACTGTTTTGCCAACAGTGGGAATTCTCATAGCTTCCATTTGGAATTGATGTTTGCTATACACTCAAAATTTCCAGCTTCAAAAGAAACAAAATTAGTATCAAGCTTTGTCAGAATTAGTTTCAGCATAGCAAAATTCTCTTAAAAGAACTAGAAATATCTTAGCCAATTCTAAACCTGCAGGAAGTATGAAATATACATTCTTCGTTGCTACAGATTATGATGATTTCCTTACCATCCGTTTCATGTTGCTAGCTGGTGGGTCCACACTGGATCGGAATCTATTATGCACTCTGACACATTCTTCAATAAAGTGTGCATTTTCAATATCTGGTAAGGTATGTTGGTTATAAAAACAGCAGCATACTTGCAGTTTCAGGAACAATAAAATACCAAAGATCAGGCTTTTTTCTGTCATTCTGGACTGCTACACAATGTTCCAAAATATTTTAAAACAAAAGCCAAGTTATAAGAAGTCCTTTAGCCTACTCTGTTTAACACCTTCTGCTTGGCTTTTATTTAATCTTTCTTTGGTTCCGTTATTAACAATTAAAGGCACCCGGAAATGAACAAATACCTACAAGTTGAAGGCAGAGCCTAGTGATGAGTCACTTTCACCCACTGAATTGTTCCTGTTCTTACACTCTTTTATAATCCTATCTTGTATGTAAATCTTAAGTAATGAGAGAACATTAACAATGTCCTGTGATTTATACTGGGAAGTTGTTTAATTTTTAAAAAATAATTGTTTTTTATGGTTTGCTTAAATGTTGAAATCCAAATTTAAAATTAAATTGCTGGAACTTCAATGGTTTAAGATGTCAGATCACATCAGTGAAACAAAACAAAACATACAGAGTAAATAGCAGGAAAGATAATGAAACACACACACACATATACACACACGTTTGACCAATGAATTAATTACTATTTGCAAATTGCAAAGCTTAAACTCTTACCAAAAAATAAATTCAGAATTGCCCTGGTCACTTAAAACACCAGTCCCCAATCCCAATCCCAATGGAGAAGCATTGGTCTGCAGTATGCCAGCAACTAGGCTGCACAAACAAGCCAAGCCCCATTTGTGGGATACAGCAGCACACAAAACCACACCCGCTCAGGTCCACAGAAAAGCCTTTCCCTAGTGCCCAAAAGGTTGTGGGCCACTGACTTAAAAAGACCTGTCCAACACCAATTTGTTCACTCTGTTTTAATAAATCGGCAGAGGCTTTCCCACTCATTGCAGGGATTAAGCCTATGTTAGGACCTGTCCAAGCAGGGGGAAAGAGAGAGTGAGGCCCTTACTTCAGACAACTCATCTTTGGTATCATGAAAGGACTGAAAGTCATAACTGCATTTTTACTTTCTGGAAGAAAATTACTTATGGGAATTTCACTGAAGCAACTACAACTTGACTGGATTTAAATAATTTGCAGTTCGCTACTCCATTTGGGGCAGGAAAATATCTTGAGCTCAGTCTGCTTCTGGTGATATAGATTTGGATATATTGTGATAGGCTTAATTTATTTGTTTTTCTTTATGGTACACTGCTTGTTTTGCATGGTTCTCATTTACTTTGTATTTTGTTGTTATCTGCCTATGTTTTGGAAGTGAATGGATTGCAAATACCAAGCAAATGAATGCTTGGTATTCCAAGCAAATGAATACAGGTTATCAGTTTACCCTGATACCAAGCAAATGAATACAGGGTATCAGTTTCTTATATCGTATCTCTCTTCAGCCTATCAATCTGTATTTCTGTTGGGTGGATGAGTTGGGAAGGTGTGTGTGTGTGCGGTTTACCCTTTAAAATTCTTGATTTTCTTTATCTTTTAAAAATCCTGGAAACGTCCTTCATTTATGCTATCTAAAGATTCATAGCATGTTTTGAAGGTGATGAATAACACAATTATCTCAAAGGGGAAAAAAAAGAACATTGGTTTGTTGAGGCTCAATGATGGCTAGAAACAGTATACAGGAACTTGAAGACTTAATTTCCTGTTCCTGCCATGCAGCTTTTGCATGGATGAAATTTCTGCTCCTGTTGCATGGGAGATTGGTTGGGGCTGTGGAAACTGGAAGGGAGCATGTTGCTTCTGGAATACTTATGGTAGAATAGTTTTCTCTTTCTTTCTCTCTCCCTGTTTCTCATCTCTCTCTCTCCTCTATGGTAAGAGCAGCAGCGTCAGTGTCTTGGTAGAACAACCACGTTCCCCCCTCCAATATTCCTCAGCACCAACTTTAGCATGTTTCACAAATGAGGTACCGGCAGCAATGGTGCTGATGTCCCCTCCTCCCCATTTGTGAAGCACACAAAGTTTAAAGGTGCTGCACGAGGGGCATGCTTACAGGGTGAGACCGTGCCCAACAACCTTTCCCAGGCCCGCTTCCCTGAGGGGGCACCCGACTGTGCTTACCAGCTGCTGAAGTGGCCGAGACGAGCAGAAGGCAGAGGTGGATCTACCGGTAGGTCAAGCTTGGGAGGTGGGAGGTGGGCGCAGGGCAACTTGAGGCTGTGGCAATCGGATGGCGGTCGACCAAACTTCCCAGCCTCGCTTCCCCAAAGGGGAAGCATAGCAGGGGGAGGAAAAGCAAGCTGTTGAGCCCCAGCCCAAGGCTTCCCATACCTGAGAGGGGAATGCAGTGGCGAGATGGTAATGGTAATGGCGGCAATGGCAGCGATTCTTGCAGCATCGGGGCTTCCAGAAGCAGCTCCCCACCCCGCCGCCTATCAACTGTTTGTGTGGGCGAGGGGTAGGAAGGGCAGAGCCAGCCAGTGGTATGATTTGCCGGTTCTCTGAACTGCACAGAATCATAACAACCAGTTCTACAGAACTGGTCCGAACCAGTAGAATCCCACCCCTGCTTAGTGCTATTACTATTGCTAAATTACTGGATCCTGATCTTGTTTTCCTAAATCTAAATGTACTGCCTGAGTAACCATGAACCACACAATTGTGTCCAGTTCAATAATCATATATAAGTGTCTTCTGAACATGACTACTGGTGCAATCATGCATACTTGAATTAAGGGAATTTAACATATACAGAAGGTATGTGCAGTTTATCACATTAACATTTATTAATCACAACTCCTTTGTTTTAATATACATGTTTACAAAACATGGAACATATTAAATATATTTTGTTTTATATTCATATCATCAAATAAAAAAGCATTAAGAATTTGACAAAATTCCATAAAAACAATGACTTGAACCAAAGCTACTTTAAAAAAATAGAACTAGAAAATAATATAACAGTTCATGTAAATATAATCTTATGATAAACCAAAGTAGTCAAAGAAAATTTTATGCATATAAAATACTGAAGATTATTTAGAAAAACTTAAACCCGGATAATAGATTTGTAAGTAATAAACAACAGCAAATGCCAGAAACATTAACAATGGCCTTAAAACTGCAACAGCAATACAAGATGGATCACATATAATCCGCCTTTCAAATGGTGGATACCATCGTGAATAACCTAAGATTAAAAAAAGAGAGGGAGTTATAAATATAACGATTTGAATTGAGATGAGATAATCAAATTAAAATTGAGAAAATTAAAAGAGGGGAAAAACTATGTAGAAAATGAAAAACAGTAATAAGAAATGGAATAGAACACAAAAATGACCATGAAATTGAGTTTGTGTCTATATGAAGAAGTGTAACCCGGGACCATGCTATTTTTTTTTTAAAAAAAGATGTTTTATTTGTATTATGTTTTTTTTTTTTTGGTGAAAACTCAAATAAAACTTTCAACAAAAAAAAACAAAAAAAAAGAGGGAGTTTAAAAGTAAAATTAAAATATAAAAGGCAATTGTAATACATACGCAAGCTGTTTTCTTTCTCACGTTCAGAATTTCCTGTTTTTAAAAACAAACAAGGTTCAGACAAGCCAGTTAAAGCTTTTAGATTTTCTTTTGATACATTTTTATTTCTTATACAAATGAATACATTAATAGTAGCAGTGATGCCACATTAATTAATTTAAAATATAAGCAGAACTATCAAACTGATAATGCACTGTTTACTCCTATTTCTCCTATTTCTCTAAACTCCTATTTCTATAAGCTACTCATTTGGGCAATAGAAAGAAACCCCACATACCTCTCTTTCCCCCCCTAAAAAGTAGAAAAAATTAACTCTGCTCTTCCAAGATAAAATCTGAAAAGATCGAATATCAAAATTATTTTAAGAAACTGAAATAAAACTGTGATAAAAACCCCTTTTTCTCCCTCCTGGAACTATTTTATTCAGATTTGTACTCACTACAGAGATTGTCTTTACAAGTGTCTCCTTTTGGACAGTTGCTGCATGGTTTTCCCTCTTTATAAGGGCGTACTCCACGGTAATTGCCCCTAAAAAAACAGTAGATGAATACATTCTTAATCAAACCAATTATAATTAAGTAGACAAAGCTAAACTGAAACTTTAGCTGAAAATGTCAGTGACCTTACCTGAAGATCCCAAGTCAAAATGTCAAAATGAGCAAAAACTTGGTACATGGCACATCTTACAGAATTTCAATTATCTTTTGTGGTACTGCTAAATTAATCTTATTATTCTTGAAAATAATCTGATGTTTTTAAAAAATAATTTAGTGACTCCATGTTTAATGTTTTTCAGAGTAACAGATGTACTTGTGCCCAGATGTCCCAAAGGTGCTTTTTCAGGAGGCAACTGACCTTTTTTTTTTTAAAGCCGTTTCATTTCTCATCCAAGAAGCTTCCTCAGCTCTGACTGGATGATGGCAAATGAAAGGATTTATATATCCTGCAGACAGTTGGAGGTTTATCTGTGTCCTCAGGGTCATCCGAGTAGTGCAAATGGGTGGGGATCAGAGGCGGTATTCAGCAGGTTCTGACCAGTTCCGGAATAATGGAAATTCTGAGATGTTTGGAGAACTGGCAAATACTGCCAAACCCACCAAGCCATGCCCACAGAACCTGTAGTAAAAAAAAATTGAATCCTACCACTGGTGGGGATCCTTCTTGGAGTTGCTAAAAGGACTGTGTTATCCTGATTCAGCAATCCATCTGCATTTATAAGACAAAAGCTATTCTTTTGAAGATAGCAAAGTCGAGAGGACAACTGGTTTGAAAGAGGGTTTCAAATAGGCCATCTATGTCAAAATTGAACAGTCCTCTCTCAATAGAGGAGGGATACAATATCGTCTATCTCCAGTCTACAAGTCCTTTTAGTCAGAGCTGAAAAAGCATGAGAAATGAAACATCTTCAAAGGAAAACAAGAAAGTACATTTGCCTCTTGAAAACGCACCTTTGGAATAACCAAGACCTGGATGACTGACTGAGAAGGTGCATAGACATTGTGCACCAACACATAGACTAAATTTGAAATCATGAAAGTCCCTTTACAGGTAGTCCTCAACCACAATTGAGCTCAAAATTTCTGTTATTTTGTTAAACGAGCTTTATCCCATTTTACATTTTTTGGCACTGTTGTTTAGTGAATCACTGTAGTAGACAAGTTAGCAATCTGGTTATTAAGTGAATCTGGCTTCCCCACTGACTGTCAGAAGGTTGCAAAAGGTGATCACATGACCTTGGGACACAGTAATGGTCATAAGTATGAACCAGTTGCCAAGGATCTCAATTTTAATCAGATGATCATGGTGATGCTGCTAAGGTTGTTAACTATGAAAAACGGTCACAAGTCACCTTTTCAGTGCCATTGTCACTCTAACAATTACTAAAGGAACTATTCTAAGTCAAGGACTACCTGTCATGTACATTTTTTAAAAATCAAGCAAAACTTTTCCTGAATAGGTAGTTCTAGAGGTTGTTGGCTTAGTGCAACATATGAATTAAAGAGTGGCAACTGTAACACTACTGTTGCATTCGTAGCATTCGTAGGGGTCCAGGAGCAAGTTTTTTTCTACTGTTGTGCATGCCCTCTGGAATATTCTCCCCCCCTCCCCCAATGTGAGGTTGGCTTCAACCCTCTTATCTTTTCGTAAGGGCCTAAAGACATGCATTTGCCAATCAGTTTGGGCTCAGCCAAGATGGCGCCAACGACGGCTGCCTCGGTGACATCATATGTTAGCTTCTGCAAAGACTTATGTGTACCAGCAAGGAACCTGCAAATACATAGTAACAATAAACCTTGGTTCACAGCTAAACTTAAGCAACTACATCGTTCCAAAGAGGAAACCTACAGAAAAGGTGACAGAATGCAACACAACCAGGCTAGAAACATATTAACAAGAGAGATCAGAGCAGCAAAAAAAACTACTCTGAAAAGTTAAAGAATCAATTCTCAACAAATGAACAAGCAACCATGGTGAAAACTCTTAAAAACATCACTGGCTTCAGCAAACTTCCTTCCCAGGTAGAAGGAAATCAACAACCAGCAGATGACCTGAATGTGTTTTACTGCAGGTTTGAAAAGAAACTAAAGCCAACTATCTCCACAACCCACATCTCAAACACATCAACAGCCAAGACTCCTACAACTGGCCCTAATCCATTGGGCTCACAACCTCTGGTGATCACAGAAAAAGAAGTGCAAGATCTATTACACAGACAGAAGTTAGGAAAAGCACCAGGGCCAGACAAGATAACTCCTTCTTCTTTAAAAGTCTGTGCTGACCAATGGCCCCCATCTTCACCCAAATCTTCAATAAATCACTGGAGATGTGCTATGTTCCTTCCTGCTTCAAACATTCTATTATCATCCCAGTGCCAAAGAAGCCCTCCATCAAGGAACTGAATGACTACAAACCAGTTGCTCTAACATCTGTAGTTATGAAAATTTTGAAGGGCTTGTGCTGTCCCACCTGAAAACCATCACGGATCCACTGTTAGATCCCATGCAGTTTGCATACCAAGCAAATAGATCGACAGATGATGCTGTTAACATACTCTGCATTACATCCTACAACACCTTGAATCTCCAAATACCTACGCAAGGGTCCTCTTTGTAGACTTCAGTTCAGCATTCAATACCATCATTCCAGACACTCTTCTAAGTAAATTAAACCAACTAGCGGTACTTGAACACACTTGTAACTGGATCATAAGCTTCCTAACAGACAGGAAGCAGCAGGTGAAGCTAGGCGGAATCACATTCGATACCTGTACAATCAGCACAGCCCCCTCCTCCCCAAGGCTGTGTGCTTTCTCCACTTCTCCCTATATACCAATGACTGCATCTCTAATGATCCATCTGTTAAAAGAGTGAAGTTTGCTGATGACACAACAGTGATTGGTCTCTTTCGAGACAATGAATCTGCATACAGACAGGAGGTTATACAACTTGCCTCGTGGTGTAACTGGAACAATCTGGAACTGAACACACTCAAAACCGTAGAAATGGTTTATTTTAAAAAAAACCCTCCCATACTACTACCTCTTACAATACTAGACAACACTGTATCAACAGTAGAGACCTTCAAATTTCTAGGTTCTACTATATCACATGACCTAAAATGGACACCTAACATCAAAAACATCATCAAAATAGCAGAACAAAGAATGTTCTTTCTGCGCCAACTCAGAAAGCTCAAACTGCCCAAGAAGCTGCTGATACAGTTCTACAGAGGAATTATTGAGTCTATAATCTGCACCTCTATAACTGTCTGGTTTGGTTCTGCAACCCAGCAGGGCAGATACAGACTTCAGAGGATAATTAGGACTGCAGAAAAAACAATTACTACCCACCTGCCTTCAGTCGAGGACCTGTACACTGCACGAGTCAAAAAGAGGGCTGTGATAATATTTACAGACCCCTCACATCCCGGACATAAACTGTTTCAACTCCTTCCCTCAAAATGACACTATAGAGCATTGCACACCAGAACAACTAGACACAAGAAGTTTTTTCCCAAAAGCCATCACGCGGCTAAACAAATAATTCCCTCAACACTGTTCAACTATTACAAAGTGTATACTACTATTACTGTTAATCTTCTCACCACTCCTTACCACCCATCCCCTCCCACTTGACTGTGGGATAGCATGATTTGATTGTTGATTGTACCCTATGACTATCATTAAGTGTTGTACGTTGATTCTTGATTCTTAATGAATGTACCTTTTCTTTATACTGAGTTTTGCAAATATTTATATCTCATATGTTTCGTAATGAAGGAAAATGTAACAATAAAGCAGAAATACTAATTAAAGTGGATGTATGTAATATGTACGTATGTATGTATGTGTTTGAGACACAGAGAGTTAATAGCCTCATATGAAAATTAATCAGATTGAATTCTTGATGTTTTTATTCTTCATGAAAATTATAGCATCTTTTAAAAGAATCTATATTGGGATTCTCTATTTGATTTGTGTTAGTACCCCATTGTCACATGGGTAATTCATGTTAGAGAACTCACCACTGTCTGTCTTTAAGCAAAAGAAATCTATGGTTGGGAATTATTTCATTTGGATTCTTATCCTAAATATGAGTCCATTCAAGGTATTCTGAAATATACATGTTCTGAAATATTCATCAGAAATATGACAATTTTCCAAACTCTGCTCTTTGTAATTCTCCTCCCATGACTTCCCCTATGCTGCAGAAATGCCCATTGGTAACTGAAGTTGAAAGCCAACAGTATCTTTATTAGTTTTACTAGTTTACTAGTTTTTCACATTTTCAATTAAGATACAGTCTACTTGTTATGGGTCTTTGACTAAGATTAAAAGGCATAATAAATGACCTGAGCACTGAATATAGAGTTGAGGTAGCATTTACTTTGTTCTACTGCTCTTCAATTTCCATAACCTTCCTACCTTTGCAATCTTATAGCTCATCATTTTCTTCACAACAGGTTACCTGAGGCTCTCTCTTTTTGTGTTATACAATGTCCATTTAGATGGTAAATTTAAATTGGAAAAGTTAATCTCTTTATTTCATAAACCAAGACCTCATCCCTTCTACTTCTGACTGATTTTTTCCAAAGCTTAAAAGACTTTTCAGTGGATAGAGATGTAAATTGTGATGGAATGTAAATATATTTAACTGTACTTGTTCACTCCATCAAATACCTGGCGGGCAAATTGGATAAGATTATTCACATATCTTCTTCCACCATCAAAACTGCATATTTTCCCATGTCTTGGCGCAGTTGAAAATAGCACCAGATAGGCAAAAATCTGATCGATAGAAAATCTGACAGGATCAAATCTAGTTTTATAATTCATAAAATAGGAAGTTTCTTTTTTAACAGTAGGAAAAGGTTTATAGAATAAAGTTGCAAAATAATTCAAGTACATTTTGGAGTAAAAAAAAATTGCCGCCTTTTTTCCAGAATAAAGATATATTTATCAGATGCATGAAGTTGGACCAAAATTTCTCAATGGTTAAATGTGTTATCACATGACTGGACCCGATTTTACACCAATTGTTCATTAAGTGAATCACCACATCATAAAGTGAATCCAGATTTGCCCATGGATTTTGTCAGAAGCTGATTGGGAAGGTCACAAATCACAATCATGTGACAACAGGACACTGTAACCATCATAAATAAATGCAAACTGATTGCCAAGTGCCCAAATCACATGACCTGGGGATGGTGCAACATTAAGTACAAGGATGGTTCATAAGTCAGTTTTTTCAGCACCATAGTAACTTTGAACTATCATTAAACAAATGATCCCAAGGACTACCTGTGCTAGCAATTGGATTCTTCTATATAAAATACAATATGTATTCTACCATTGAAGTGTGGCCTCTATCAAACAGAGATTACATTTACTTATACAGTGGAACCTCGCATCGCGAATGCTCTTGTTCGTGGCCAAATTGGGTGGCGAATAAAAAATCTATCCGATTTTTGAATCGGCTCACAATTCAAAAATCAGGTATCAAACAAAATCGGCATGGAAAGGTTCCCTTTCTGTGCCAATTTCCCCTTCGGTGCCATTTTTTTTTTTATTGCACACACACGCAGTTGGTCGTACTTCCGCACATGACCAAATTGGGTTGCGACCAGAGTCCGGGACAGATTATGGTTGCGACCCGAGGCTCCACTGTACATTTATATAAAGTTAAGATGTAGCTTTGAAATCCATATACTACTAAAAGTCTAATTGTCATAACCTAACTGGATGAAACAGTGTATCAAAGAGGAAAGTACCTCAAATGGGCTAACTTTCAGAATATATTCAAAATATGTATTCCTTCCTCCAGAAGGAAGGCTATCGCGCAGATGTACTACTACTGTGGTCACATGATCTTCATTATCAACATTCCATGAGTTTTCTAGCATGTCTTGCAATGCTTTGCTCCCCCCTCCACCCAGCAGCAGCCCTTACCTGCCTGTTGGGAAGGGAAAGGAAGTCTACACAGTGTCCATGCCACAGCCTGTGCATTCAATACACAGCCTGTGCATTCCCGACCATGCTGCCATCCTCTGTGCCTTGTTCGACCTGCACTGCCCCCATGTGGTTTCCCTGACACATATAGCTTTTCTTGAGGGAGGGAAAAAAGGGTGAAAAGGAGGGAGAGAGGGAGGGAGGAAGGAAGGAGGCAGGAAGTTGCTCCAATTGTTCCCCCCTTCTTTCATGGTTGTCTAGGAACTAAATATATTTAATACATAAATATATATAAAAAACATCAAAAAGTTGTTACAGACAGCAAACTAACTGAAAATAAATTGTTCAGGATAATGTATGTAAATGTATGAACAGAATTTCAGATGTGTTTAACATGTCTTAACTTACGCTGGAGCGTAATTGCACACTACAACGTTAGTATTTTTTTCCTTTCCATCCATGTAGCGGCAGTAAACAACAGCACAGCCAACTTTGTATGAAGTAGCCCAAACTACCTAAAAAAGGAAGAACATCTATTTTGAATAATTTAAGTTTCTCTCCAATCTCTTTCTATTTTGATCTGCATTTGACCAATAAATATTTATTTTTCACATTTGTAAACCACTCATCTCCTTCAAAGAGGGAGTTAATTACATTAAGATTTGCCTAAAAAATAGTCCTCAACTTACAATCACAATTGAGCCCAAAATTTATGTTGCTAAGTGAGACATTTGTTAATTGAATTTTAAATCATTGCAGTTGTTAAGTTGGTAACATGGTTGTTAAGTGAATCTGGCTTTCCCATTCACTTTGCTGGTCAGAAGGTTGCAAAAGTGGATCACATGACCTGGCATTCTACAACTGTCATAAATATGAGTCAGTTGCCAAGTACCTGAATTTTGATCATGTGACTATGATGCTGCAACAGTCATAAGTGTTAAAAATATAAGTCACTTTTTCAGTACCATTGTTTTGAACACTCAATGAACTGTTTTAAGTTGAGATCTACCTGTACTTTGAAACTAAACAGTCCTTCTTTAAATAGTATCAAAATATTTCAATTTGACTGTATTCCACTTGAATTGGCATAGGTATACACACACACACCTGTGAGTTCTTACAAGCTCTTCAGAGGCTCTGCAGATAATCAGATGTGAGGATCTCTGAAGTTGAGCTTTAGAGAACAGTTGGGAAGGTTGCTGCTACAGTACCATTCTTGCTCCACAGTATCATCCCTGTCTGGCCAGTAGGGTTTCATTCTTGGGCTGGTGATAATAGTGTATGGGATTTTAATCTGCCACCTAGTCATGTGAAGTTTGTAATAGTGGCATTGACTTATTTCTGATGGCCCAAAACATACTTGATGTTGCATATCAGATCTGGTTTTTTTATTGTCTTGTAACTGATGTGGTAGGAAAGGACATTAATATCAATCCATTGCCATAGACAGATATGTTTACTTTCTTGTCTTGTTGGTGCCACCTTTATTACAGGGAGACAGGCCCAATTCAATCAGGCTGTTCCAAAGAATTGATGAATGCTATGGGGTTCCAAAGGTTTGAAGTTTTCCAAGTATGTAGAAAGCTTCCACCTGAGGCCTTGGCTACTGCCTAGAATGAGTGGCTGTGGCCTTTGACATACCTCCCTGTGTGTTGATCCTAAAGTACATCAGTTTACTGAGGAGATCCAGGAGAGGAAGGATCAGAAGAGACTGATCAAATGAGGAAGAACCATGTTAGGGATTACTTTGTACATAAAGGACAGAGAAATCTCACTATTTATCAGAAAGGGGATTAGTCTTAGGTGATTTGGGATGGGTATGAACTGTTGACGACTGAAGAACTGGAAAGGATTCTTTGTGCTGTTAGCTTAGCTACCCATATACTGCATTTGGGCCCCTTCCACATTGGCAAAACAGCCAATGTGATGTAAATGGGTCCATGCTATGATTGTTTGTGGGAGAGATGGCACACAATGGTATGCCTGCCAGAATCAAAACCAATTTGGTTCCAACCTTCCCTTTTGGCTAGACTGTAGCTGCAGTCCACGAACTCCAGAACTCTAGAGAAAGTGGATTATCTTGATCCATTTAAGTTGGGTTTCAGGCCAGGATTTGATGGAGAGATCACCTCGATTCTCCTTGTAGACTACTTGCAAATCTGCAATGGGAGTGATGTATCCATTCTTCTGCTCTTTGATTTCTCAGTAGCCTTTGATACCATCAACCATGATATCCTTCTGGACTGGCTCCCGGAATTGCAAAAGGAGTGGCACTATTTTATTGTTGTTCTCTTGTTTGTTTTAGGAACAATTCTAGTTTATTTTGTTTAGGGAGAAAGATCATTCTCTAGACCCTTCCTCTGTAGAGTACCATAATGTTCAACATTCTCTCTCTTTCTATTGTTTCTATTCAACATCAACATAAACCCACTGTGTGATGTCCAACATCACTTTGGGGATTAGTATCATCAATATACTGATGGTAACTACAGACAATGACTTTGACAAAGATAATGCCAGATGTTATGTAAAGCCATGAAGAGAAAGACATGGCTTAAATCCAAAACAATATAACATATGCACAAATGGCTAAAATGGACATAGTGCAACCAGATTTCCAAGACTCTATTATTATAGCCAATCTCAATAAAAGGAGTTGTAGCCTTCCTGTGGAATCAATTCTCAGTCTGGTTTACTTGACAATAACCATTTATAGTTGCTGAGACTTGATATACTGTCCCAGGATATAAAGGCATGTAGAATGTGGAAGTACTGCCTCTGACTCAATCCTACCAAGAGGAAGTGGTTGTGGGTTCTACATTTGGTTCTGAGTTATTTAAGACATGTGATTAATGGAAGTAGTAGAACTGAAGGAGTTGAGGAGATTTCTAGATTGCCTAGAATAAATAATTATGCTATTTTGAGCCTAGTATTACCTGGATAAGGGGAAGGCTTTTGAGGATTTTAATCCTCAAAGGGAAAAACATAGCTGGTTTCCTGGTGGATATTTCTTTGGGGTAAAAATTGCAACCCTTTCCCCAAAGGGAGAGATGGATTTTTGGTCTGGCTAGCTAGAAAGTTATTTTTAAGTACAGACTTGTGCATTATATGCCTTAAGTCAGCAGTTTTGTAATTCTCTGAAGCTTGAGGCGATAGCTTAGCTGACTTAAAAGCCAGGATGGCAGCAGTAAAAATATAATGTGTATATGGATAGATAGATATGTGGATATGTGATTCCCCTCAATTGGGGAAATTACAGCATTTGTTGATGATAGATACACGGAGAAAGTTAAAGTTCTCCTGTGTGAGGAGATGGCATGGCCAGAGGATTGCTAGCTAAAATATAGGCTGGGAAGAAGAAACGAGTCGTATTTTTGTCAAAAATTGATAGATCTGGTGATGCGTGGTTGGCCTTTGTGCATTCAAGCAGTGGCTCACTGATGTTCAAGCGGTGGCTCACTTATGTTCATATGTTCTAATGTTCTTATGTAGTTATTCCAAAAGAACTTGGTTCTCTTAATTGATAGGAATTTAAATCCAGCTGAGTATCTGTCAGAGCACGATTGTGTGGAGTTAAATACCAAAGTGTGGAAGGGTCTGGAAGATAGCCCTATAGAGGGATGGAATGCCAAGAGTAAAATATATCTATTATGAAGAATATAATAGAGAGAGTACATGAGTGAACTTATTTGGGAACACTAGCATTAATACATTATACAACAACAATATATTTGTAGGGGCATGTAAATGATAGCCATGCAAGCGGGGACAGTTTATACATTGTATAAAAATAAAAAAAAGGATCATGTGGAAGCAGATAGTAGGAGGAAGGGATTTGACCATTCCAATGAATACAGGTAGATTACACTGAAATGCCAGCAGTGGAACTTTGAAGTGTTTAAATGGGTTTTAGTGTTTCTGTATGCAAGAGCAAGTACTAAAATGACTGTACTAATAAAATAATACCTAGATAGGAATTGGTTGAATCTATTGACAGTGAATAGAGGCACACACTTCACTGTCCAGACGGTATGATAGGGAATGGAGAAACTGGGGATAAATTGGCAATACCACATAGATATAGAAGGATGGAGTGACTGCATGAAGAAAATGAAACAACCTTTAAAAGAATCGGTAAAAAGGTTGGAGCTCCAGGTCTTCTAGATGAAATATTGGAGCTCCAGGTCTTCTAGACGAAGTGTTTGCCCTTATTCCTAGAAAAGATATGTGTATTTCATCATCTGAAATGATGTTTGGAGTACTATACCTGGAAATTCCATGATATGGCACTAAAGATGTTTTTGTAAAGAACTGTATACTTGGGTTCTCCTTTTCTTTATCTTACCTCAGGAAAAAAGGACTGCTAGCTCAATTTGCTGTCTATTGAGATTACCTCCCAAATTTGCTGTTTGTAATTCCAACCTGGTGATTGGATAAAAAGCTGATGTGAGCAAAAACCGAAGCCTGGGACAGGTCTTGCTAAATCCTGCTGACTGCTGAAACAGCAGTCTGGACAAACGACCTTCCGAATGGACAGTGAAGTAAGGCACATAAAATCCTTTTACACTCACATTTTTAAATTTACATATATACTTAATTTATGGAACATTGAGAGATTGAGTTGCTCATTTGGCTGAGAGGAATAAACCTTTATATTATGTTGTCAATTATATTGACAAAAAAAGATAGACTGGTGTAGACAATGGCTGATACCAAAAGGAAGAATTGGATATAAGTTTTGACATATAAATTACAGATGTTAGGTGGGAGGGGACCTAGTCCATTTATAACATTGCAACATGAAGTTGATAGTGATAGTGGTTAATAACTTGTGTAAGGTAAGGATGGAGGCTTTTGATGTATTGCCTAGTTATCCTATGACATGGCAGCAGCCATGTTTCCATACTGAACCCGACAGTGATAATTACCAGGTGCAAACACCACTGACATCCACAGCTAAGATCCATCTTGGATGATGGATTGATTACCTTTGGGTAGATATCCAAAGTGTAATCACACATATGATGTAGTCATCAGTTATAGGAATGTATTAAGAAAACTGGAAGCTTTGTATAATCAATGTGTTGAATTATATGGTACTTATTCATCTTTCTATATGGGATATAGAACTTTGGAGGAAGGATTATTTTTGTCATATATACTTTTGTCATATATATATATATAAAATGAGATAATGTTTTCTTGGATTAGTGAAAGTGGCTCTTTCACCTTTTGTGTAACAGGAAGAAACTGTGGTTTCTAATATGATGTCCACTTGTTTTATAGGAGTTCTAGTGCCAGGAAAGTTTTTATTTGTGGAGGCAAATATCGCTATACAACCAAATTCTTATACTTTTTATGATTTGTCAAAGGTGATTACTTTATTTGGAGCTCCACTGAAGCCACATAAGTGGACTAATCAAAAGGAAGTTGTAATGGAAGTAAAACAATTTACCTACTGAGGATGTATTTTCTTGTACTGAAATAGAAGAGACAAATGCAATGGGACAAGTGTTATACCTAGATAGTAGTTTATATTTTTTGGTTTATATGCTTATGCATTTGTACATGCAATATGCTATATGACAACAGGAATGGCAGTAGCAAACTTCAAGAACATATACATGTAAATGGGATTATATTATGATACAATGAATGATGGTCTTTCTAATGGCGGTAGATTTTTAGGATACAAAGAGACACATGTACACAAAAATGTACATGAAAATAAGGCAGAATCTAAATCTAGAGTAACAGAAACAATTATAATATACCCTCATCAACCAATACGATGGCCTGAGTATAGGGAAAAATTATCTACATTTGAGGTATATTCTGCAGATTGTAATGGTACTGTGGTAATATTATCTAAAGTAGAGGCAGGGGGTTTAGGATTATTTTCTTAGGGAGCTATCTTTTGTAACCAGGTGCCTTATTGAAAAGTATAAATACAACATCATCAACTATAGATGCTATGACCAATGAGATGGGTGAAAAGGGGAATCTGATATGGATTAATTTCTCGTTATCAAATTTTACCTGGTTGGAAGACTTATTCATTTGTATCATTATTGGTATAATTGGCTTCATTTTTGTATCTGTATTCAATGTATGCCTATATGTAATTATGTTAAATATTGCTGTAACACAACCAAGCCAAACCAAGCAAAAAGGAGATGGTTAAGCCACCAGGAAGAGGTAATTCACAGGTAATTCACAGCGGTAATTCAAACTGGTGAAATAGAAAAGGGGGATTGAGATATGTAATATTATACCTGTGAAAATATAAAGCAATGGTAACACCATTTTTAACCTCTGTGTTAATCTAAGATAATTTACTGAAATATTATGTAAGAACTCAATTGTTTTGTATAAAAGTTATATATTTGGCAGGTCATGCTGTCCTGTGTCATGTTAATGATGGAGATTACTGGAAATGGAAACAGGTAAACAAATTAAGGAAACAGATGGTATGTAACAATAGGGGAATATGTAACTGGATAGTGAACTCGGAAAGGGGCAGAGACTGTATATTTGAAACTGCAAAGCCCAGTCTTCCTAGGAAACATGTCTTCTGTGGCTCCCCCTATGACCACAGAATTCCCTTTTGCAAAAGCTCCATAATAAAGCTCCTATTTAGTCTCCAGTTGTATGAAAACTTGAATGGTTGATTTTTTATCACATCTCTGACCTTGGATGGAGTTACACTTCTCCATTTAAAGCTGGTCTGAAATCTAGGGATCTTTAAAAAAAGTCTTTGTTCAGCTTCATCTGGTACAGAGTTGTAGCCTTTCCTCAATTGGGAGGCCCTTCAGATAGCCAGTCATGTCCTGACTATTACAACACACTCTACATGGGACTGCATCAAAAGCAACTTGGAACCTTCAACAGATCCATATCTACAACCGTGTGAGAAGTTATGCACATGCTACATGATGATACGACACTTCCATAACTTGCACTGGATGCCAATTTGCTTTCAAGGTACTGATTTTCATCTATGAAGTGCTACATGGTATAGGAACTGGATATTTGACTGCCTACCTCCTCTGGAGGTTATTTTGGCAGATCTCATTTGGTAGTTTACCATTTTGCTTATATCTCTTTTTCTTTGTTAAAAGTCTGGTACTATTGTTTGTTCTCTCTTAATATTGTTTATCAAAGGTATTATATTCAGCACTATATTTAGTCATTTGGAGTTGGATAGCATAAAACAAGAAAACAAGTGAACAAATATTTAGAGATCAAATTATTATTTTTTAATTTCTCAGTTGCTTTTTACCATTCTGTTTGTAAATAAGCAATGTTACACAATCACTTACTAAGCAGCTGTAATCAGTATTCATACTTTACTGTGACAATGGACAATATAAACACAAAATAAACATACTTTACCTGGGTATAATGTCCACATACTTTGGTGCACTGATGGGTAGAGAAAGTGTAGTATTTTACTTCACTGTTAAATGCTGCAATTGGATTCTCAATATTAATTGGATTTGCGCTTGCACTTCCCATCCACATATTTTCTCCGGTTGGCTTAAATTTATGATCAGGATGGTACCTTTGATTAGGATTATGTTTCCAAACACATTTATTTGCCCATGCTCTAGCAATTCTAGCTAAAGCTAAATCAAATGTCTGCAAAGGACAAAATTATCAGTTAAGCTATTCATCATATTTATCTCCCTTAGTAAATGCACAAATATCAAACTGGGACCCATCCAAATACTGATAGGAATTTCCATGCATGCAGTTGACAAATATATATATATATATATATATATATATATACACACACACACACACACACACACACACACACATATATATATATATATATATATATATATATAAATTATTAAAATGTGGAATTTTCCAGAAGATGTAACATTTAAAACACTTTCAGAGATTATTCTTATTTATTTATAATGTCTATATAAAAAGTTGGTTTTGCATTTTTAAAACTATTATAAAAGTAATATTTATAATTTTAATAAATGTGCAAGAAAACATTATATATAGAGATGCTTTGAATTACATACTGATTAGATACTGAAGCAGAATAGTCTCCTGTGAAGATTTAATAGGATGGTTATGCAACAAACTGTTGCAATGTGGATTGATTTTTTAAATGATCAGCTATATCTTTTCCCAATATATTCTTTTCAACTTTCTATTCTTACCCTACGTGTCAGTAAACCAGAATTTACACAAACTTTACTTAATATGTGTAGATCTTTTGCACCTTTGCTTCTTCCAAGCTTTACTTTATATATCTAAAGAGATTAATATAAGTACATTAAAAACATGCAAGTGTACTTCAAAGCAATATGGTTTCAAAATAAATTATTAATTATCTTTGTGGATCATAATCTGAATATGAACTAGCATGAGTTGTTCAGCTAAAATATATTACCAGATGTGAAGAAAAAACATTGTGAACTATCACCACCTGGTACTGTCTATAAATCCAAAGTTGGCAATTCCCATTTTTAAAGGAATAAGAAAAAAGCTACCAGAACTAGGACAAAATTATCATAATTCTTTTTCTCTTTTACTATGTTAGAAATTACTTCTGCTTTTACTTAGATCACACCCTTTCATTCTGCCATGAGTTCAAAGGTGGAATTTAGCAGGTTCTTACCAGTTCTGGAGAACCAGTAGAGGAAATTTTGAGTAATTTGGAGAACCGGCAAATACCACCTCTGAATGGAGATTTTACAGTATCCTTCCCCTGCCATGCCCACCAAGCCACACTTACATAACTGGTAGTAAAATTTTTTGAATCCCACAACTGCATGGGTTGTATATTCCAGACCCAATATACAACCCCAATTGCATGGGTTGTATATTTTAAAAATGCATTTTTAAAATACATTTCAACATTACCATAGATTAGCAGAAAGAACCGTAGTAATTATACAGGGTAGGGAACAGAATATTCAAAATTTGTTTTCAGCCTTCCTCTAAGGCAGTAGTGGCAAACTTCAATGTGGACCGCATACAACTACCAGCATTAGTTCTGTATATTATGGTCAGTTTTGGTGTCCATCTGTTTACTGAGAGATTTCCTACCACAGGTTATCTTTCAACTTTAAAATATCCCCACAATGGGCAGAAATAATATGTCCTAAAATGAAAAGAAGGGAGCTATAAATAACTAGAGTCAAAAAGGTAAATGTAACTGCAGCATGAGATAGAATAATCTACTCTTCCCAGTGCAGAATTTATAAGCTAATTCCTTTCTTGCCTTCTGATTTATTAAATGACAGTCACCAATCTTTTCAGGCTGAGACTGCTTGATGGAGTCCAGCAGGCAGACTAAATGCTTACTTGAAAGTTACACATTCTGAGAGAGCTGGAGAATGTCTCAAACTTTGGGCAGCTTGTTTGGTTTTATATTTAGATATGCTTTTAATGACTTAACATTTAAAACTTAAATGTTTTTTGCATGATTTTAATCTTAATTTTTAACTTCTGAATGTGGCTCAGGGATTACTGGTAGAGTTCACAATCAGATGTTTATTGTTACCTAATGGAAACCTTATGTGCAATGGTTTGCATTTTTTTCTTAAATACATGCATTAATTTCTTTGTATTTCTTTGTTGAATTTATATATTCTTTTACTGTATAAATTGCATAGTGTACAATTGCAGCTTACATGTAATTCAACACATACATACCCCAAAATACAGTAAAAATATACGTAAATTAATGAAACCAAACAATAAAACTATTCTTGTGAAAAGGATGCATCCACTTGTTTGGGAAAAAGTAAACTCCTAATACCGGTTAATAGGCACTAGGTGAAAATAGGCAGGAAAATCCTTATGGAAAACAAGTCAGGAAACATGGCATGTGATGTTCCCTTAGGACTGCAAAATTAGGTGGACATAAACGCGTTCAGATTTGCTGGTTCAAGCTTGGAAACTTGCGGAGTGACTTTGCGCCCGCCTCAACCTTTCAGCCCTGGTTATCCTATACTGTGGGAATGGGATTAATTTTTGGAATGATGATTAAATTGAAGCTCCTGGAGAAAAACGGGGTCTGTTTCTTATTTCCTTGAGATACCGCTTTTCCCCCTCGTTAAGCTCCTCCAACTCGACGGTCCCACAAACTTTCGCCACTATCGCAGGCATACACCCGAACGACTACCGCCCCCAGGAAGCAGCACCCTCCGCGGGCGAAGTTTTATTTGGGTGTCGTTTAGGGAGCGGCACGCTAACAGGCAGAGAGCTTCTCTTTTCCTCACGGCCTTCCCCTCGAACGCCTCCTGCCCCCGTTCACCGGCAACCCTTCGAACCGCTCACCATGTACAGCATGTTGGAGGCAGAGGGGTGGACTTGGCTGCGGAACTTGTTGTGGATGTCGATATATTGCTTGATAAAGGTGCGGTTGTTGATGTCGGGCAAAGGCGCAAATTTACTTCTCACTTCCCCGACGAGGAGTGTCAACAGCCCCGCCGTACTCCACCACCACCAGCAGCTCCTCATGGCCCCGTCAACGGCGACCTGGCGGAAAACTGCGCGCGCATTAATGGTCCTCCTGAGGTCGCCGTCCAGGGATTTGGTAGTCCGGCGCTTGAGGTTTTCCAGAGGGAGTGGCCTGCTAATCTTGCAAAAGCTGTGAGAAACGATTACTTTGGTCTCTAGCGCCCTCCTCCTCCTCGGTTAGGTTTGCTAGCCTTATCTGAATGGTACAAGGCTTACTTGGGAGTAAATTCTACTCTAGTCCTTGAAGTTTATTTCTCAGAAGTCATTCCTGGATTCCTCTTTGTTCACTTTTTAATCCTAGGCAGGGCTTGGTTAGCAGTCTCCTAAAAATGACTCAGTGACATTTTTTATCTCTCAGATGAATAATACACGATATTTTATTACTAGACATTATATCTGGAAAAAGGAGAGCCCATTGCCTTTTTCTAAAGACCCTTTACTATTTTGAAAAAAAAAATCAGATCTGTCAGATGAAGTTCCTCTGAATGTCAACAAATTATCTGCCTCCCATCCTTCTCATCTTGTTCTCTGTGGGAGGCTGTTATTTTGAGTAAGGCCTGTAAAATGTGCTGTGTTTAGATATATGTAAGAATAAGCATGTCATATTAAGATACTGTTGGAAGTCAAAGGACATCAAATGAAAGACATGATGAATACAAGCAAGTAATACAACCTGACTGGTGAGATACTATCTGCATTATAAATTCATGCACATGTATACTCCTACTGTATAAATGTTGGAGAAATGTCATATACCTTTAGTGATTTTCTTCTAAGGAAAGTCACCCTCCTCTTCTAGGAGATCAATGTATATGATATTCTTTCAAGAAAAGTCACTCTAAGACTCAAGATGTACATAACAGGCTGAATAGCAGCTGAATATGCTGATCACTTTTTAGTTAAATAACATAACATGAAAATCATAGCAATCTATAAGTAATAACATGGCAATTCAACTAATAATGAAGAGGAAACTCTGCATATTGACAGTCTTATTGTAAAAATGGTAGTTCTCCAAAATGTGTTCCTGTAATTCACACAAAATTATAATCAGATATTGCAATAAAGGCCTTTCCATCCTGTTATGGGCTGAAAATAACACCTAATTACATCTATTATATCAATCTTTTTTTTAAAAAAACCTAAAATTTCATTATAAGGGAAATAAGGTTATATCTCTCTAAATCTGCAGAGAAAAATATGAATAATACCCAATTTAGATTTGCTTTTCCTCCGTTTTATCCAGTGGTATTTTCATGGGTATCTATTTGCTCTGAGAGAAATAGAATCCTCAGTTATCAAGTATTAATAACTTTGTAAGACACTGGAAGAAAAATTATTTTGTATTTTTTTTAAATCTCTATTGCAATTCAATTAATGGAAATATCTCAAGTATACTTTTGTTCTATTTTATAGGGTGAGTTTCAATAAGGGTGAGCAGTCCACAATCCTACCATCAGTCTATTACGTCTGAAGAACTTTTGTGGCCTTTTGAATTCTATCTGCAGTTGTTTAAACCAGATGAACAAAATATTGCCATTTTGAGCTGGGAAACACATAACTGAACTAAATTAAATTGCAAGCACTAGAATTCATCTATAGTAATCACTTGACCTAGATTTATTTTTTTATATGGAGTGCTTTTACAATAATATCATTTATTCTAAAGGCCATGTCACACTGCCCAATGGATGCAAAAAGGACACAACGGACGAGCAAAATGTTCCATCCGTTGTTATCCACTCTCAAAAGGGGCAAAAATTTGCATAAGCAGAGCGGATAACACGGAAAGGAACGGACGTGGGGAGGACGCAGAGCAGATGTATAGAGGATGCGTAGAGGATGCAGAGCGGATGCAGAGTGGATGCAGAGCGGATGAGCTGCATCCGCTTTCATCCTTTCTCCATCCGTGCTACTAACGCTGCACGTCCGTTCTGCTTCCTCCCTGCGTCCGTTTACCTCTGGAATGAATTTGAGTTGAGCGAATGCATAGCGGATGCCTAGCAGATATAGCAGATGCGTAATGGATGCAGAACGGATGTCCCCCGTATGCCTAGAGGATGCAGAACGGATGCATTGGATACATTTTCTGCTCAAAAGTTTTGGGCAGCTCAAAACTTTCTGAGCAGATGAAATGTCAGTAAATGGATGCTGGACGGATAGAGAGGAAGCAAAACGGAGGCAGTGAGTACATCGCGTTAACCAACGGATGGCAAGCTTTTTTGTCTGTTTTACATCCTCTTTGCATCCGTTGGTGCAGTGTGACATGGGCTTAAACTTAGTTATGTATGCATATTTTCTTCTGCTAGAAGATGAATTACAAAATATATAGAGCTATTTTTGCTGAGTTATTGTAATAGCCATCATAACTATACTGTCTGAACCCACATATTTATGTTTTGGTTTTATTTATTCATTCTTTGATAAAATGATAAAATAATCTGAATATTATGTCCACATACATTTGTAAACTCCTGACTAATCTTAAATTTAGAATTTTATTTTCTCATAACTTTTTTCAATGGCACCATCATTGTGAATT
Organism: Laticauda colubrina; assembly: GCA_015471245.1. Taxonomy (NCBI): domain Eukaryota; kingdom Metazoa; phylum Chordata; class Lepidosauria; order Squamata; family Elapidae; genus Laticauda; species Laticauda colubrina. Next base: position 27,871,650 of record BLBF01000022.1, on the reverse strand, counting down.
GCTTGTCTTGAGGCATATTCTCTCCACAGATTTTCTCAATTATGTAGTTTCAGGATTCTGTATACTTCCAAGCATAATTTGTGTATCTGCAAAGGATGCAAGACCCAACTTTAATTACATTTTGTCATCTGTCTCTGTTTACTGCACCATCAAGTCTTCAACCTTGTAGATCCATAAAATTGGATGTTTATCTGACAAACTGTGGATGTTCTAATATTTTTAGAAGTAATTTAAAAAGTGCTGTGAAATCAAATACAATCGTATCTACAATTTTATTTTAGATCTTTTAAAATATTGTAGCACCATTTTAGTTTTTCATGTCTAAAAAGTTTCTAATAGAGTGAAACTTAACATTTAAGATAAAATTGAGGAAAGCAAAATAAAATGTTGATATATTTTCTTAACTGAATATATATCATCAGCTTTTTATAAATCTGTGAAATTTTACTATATCTTTATAACCTTTCAAGTAAAGTTTTTAAAGGGAATTTAGCAATAAATGCTGTTGTCAACAAATCCAAGCAAATCAAAACTCAGACTCAGATCTCTCTCAAAGAATTTCTTCATTAGGCACATCATATTGGCACAATGTAAAACCAACTCTGAATAATTCCCGCTGTTTCGGGATAGTTAAAATAGTAAATGATCCCCTCCCCAGGTGTCACTAGTCAACAGTCATTGTCTAATTAGGTTCATTGCCGGAGTCCTTAGGCACTCCTCTCCGTTCTCATCCGACATCTGTGGAGATGATCTTGATTCCCACAAGAAAGATTGGTGTTGTGTCTGGCAGTGCATTCCCGCCCCGGCTCCCCTGACAAACTGTGTGGCAATTGAGAACCAAAAAAATGGCTTCTGCTAGGTTCAGTTCGAAATTGACAGCTGTTCTGTTTCCACTTAGAATTAAGAAAAAGAAAGGGAATACATTCACCAATTCTACTATAACAATGTTTCCCTTTTCCCCAGTGGTGAGATTCAATTTTTTTTACTACCGGTTCTGTGGGTGTGGCTTGATGGGCTTGGCTTGGCTTGGTGGGCATGGCAGAGGAAGGATACTGTAACATCTCCATTCCCTCCCCGCCCCACTAACCTACTTTCCAGCTCCGTTCTCCTGTGCAGGACAACAAAAGAAGACCCAGCCAATCAGCTGGGAGTTGGGAGGCAGACAATAGAATAAACAGCACATTTTCTGGTTCTCTAAACTACTCAAAATTTCCACTACCAGTTCCACAGAAGTGGTCAGAACCTGCTGAATACCACCTCTGCTTCCCCCCACCCCCAGTGAAATAGTAAACAGCTGATAGTCTGGACTCTAAAGACAAATAGCTATCAAAAAGATAAGAGGAGGGGAGATGATAAGTATAGTGGGGAAGAGAGATGATCAGTATGAAGCAGAAGTATCCATAAGTGGCTACAATAATGCCAAAAGTTTATGTTGACATTACAGTGAAACAGAGATAGTTAGGATGGAGGCTGAGAAACCTTTTCAGATTTGCACATTTTGAAGTGAGATAGAACATTCTAATATCAATTTAAGGAGGGGAATACTATGTTAAAACTAATCTAAGAATAACTGCATTGACTCAGGGCAAAGGAAATGATTGTTGCATCATTTTTTCCTGTGATTAGGTAATTGACTGAGGGATGTATATGTGTGTGTGCCTGTGAAGGAGGGGGGGAGGGAGGGAGAGAGTGTTTTAAAAGTCCAGTGAGATAATATAAAAATGGAGCAGAGAGTTAACCCTTTGGGTGACATGGCTGTGGGTGGTAAGCAAAAGATAGTTGTAGGTGCATTAACAGCATTGTGGGGCCTGGGCAAAGCAATCTACTGGGGCCCCTATGACAACTACTCACAGGAACAAAAATATAAACAGTTGATAAAATTAAACATATTTGCATGTGTTGGAAGAAATATTCTCTGGGTTCAGTTCCAAGTGGGGAAAAAGACAGTGGAAACATGGAGGCTGCTTGGAAGGTTTAATGGTGGACAGGACCACATGGCCTGGAGCTTCAGAGTGAAAAGGAAGGATGATCACATACTTCAAGGTGAAGGAAGAGATCAAGAAAAGGGTAATATGCTGAGAGTGCCTGGGTTTTATAACCTTTGTTGGGATTTGAATTGAAGCTTGTTTCTAACTGGTTGTCAGCAGGGGTGGGATTCAAAATTTTTAACAACCGGTTCTGTGGATGTGGCTTAGGTGGTGGGCGTGGCTTGGTGGTCATGTGACTGGGTGGACATGGCTCGATGGTCATGTTATTGGCTGGGAGTGGCCAACTCAATATCACTCACATAGAGGCACGTATCTCCTCGCCTGGCCTCTCATGACTATGGGGATTCTGGAAGACTTGTTAGCATGAAAAATGGTCATAAGTCACTTTTTTCAGTGTCATTGTAATTTTAAATGGTCACTCCACACAAGCAAAGTACCAGCAAAGGAGGGGAAAAAAACTCCAGAAATGTTCCTGAGACAGAAAGTCCAGTCCTGCCAAGAATGTAATAAGGGTTAACGGAGACGCAGTTTCTGTAAGCAAAACCAGAAGGTTTCCTTCCGGCCTTCCTTACAGGATTAAGCCAGTAATTTCTTTTAACAACTGGTTCTCCAAACGGCTTAGAATGTTAACAACTGGTTCTAGCGAATAGGTGCAAACTGGTAGAATCCCACCCCTGTTTGTCAGACTCCCATGAGGCTACGCAGGGGCAACTATGTAGGCTGTCCTGAGTTCCAGGCTTGGTTGAGCCTTGCTGGATGATTGATGACTGAAAGGGCTTTTGAACAATTGCTTTCGCTTTGCCTGGAGATCTTTGTTATGTAAAGTATTCTGGCCCAGGCCTTAATCCATCAACAAAGATGGGGGTGAGCTTTTGCTTCTGAGGTGAGTTTCTGCTTCTGAATTTCTAGTCTTTTTAGGGGAAATATTCTGCCTTTTTAATATTTCCAAGGATATTTCATTTTTCTAGGAGAGGGGTGGGTGCTAACTTCCTACACGTTAGTGTTAATTAAAAAGTACAGTAAAATGTAATAAATATGTCGCTGTATTTATACGAAACAAGGTGCATACAGCTTAGTATGAGGCCCCTGTGCTCGTGGGGCCCACAAGCTTCCTTTTGCATTTACAATAGTGTGATAATGAACTGAAATTGATTTCTGATTCCAAAATACTGGAGGATTAATGATCCTGTTTACCTTTTTCTCATCCGTTTTATTGCAGAACTCCATATTTATAATACACTTTCACAATTGTAAGCGGTTTTCGCTCTTTGTGAACAAAAGCGAGATTTCATGCTGGAGATGCATAGATAGCTTCCGTTGAATTCACTGTCCCCTTCCTTCCATTTATCGGCACGCCAACAGTGCCTGGAGCCCATTAGGGAGCGCTGCACAAAAAATGAACCGAAGATGATGGTCTTTCTTCGCAAATCTATGGTTTGTTTGTCTTCCGTTCCCCTTTTCCAGCTTCCGTCCAGCCAGTATTGGTTTATTTGAGTGACTGTAGATGGCCGAGAAGGGCAGTTTTACCCCTACGTGATCCCATGGCGCTTTCTTCGATGCAGCAGGTGTTGGTCTCCGTCGTGCTGGCGCTTTGCCTTTTCGCAGTGATGCCCAGGATATTCAGTGGGGGAGGGAAGTCTCCGCGGAATGCCAGAACCTCCTCTGGCCGGCCAGCTCCTCACCAGCCCCGACACGGTATAGTACCGGCGCCCAGCCCATTTCTTCCCTGTTCCACACTCCGTCCCTTCGTGGCAGGCAAAGGGAGACCAAGATGCTAGGGAGGCGGCTCTAATTTTTCTTAAGGGGCTTACCTTGAATAGATGCTAGCTCTGTTTTGGGTCGTTGGAAAGACTTAGGTTGAGATAGATAGATAGATAGATAGATAGATAGATAGATAGATAGATAGA
>BLBF01000022.1:27778018-27867745 GCA_015471245.1 Laticauda colubrina | reverse complement strand
AGATAGATAGATAGATAGATAGATAGATAGATAGATAGATAGATAGATAGATAGATAGATAGATAGATAGATAGATAGATGTGCTGTTCAGCTTCCTTCGGGTATTATCCCACGTCATTGTAGTTCTGTTAAAGTTGTAGCAACGTTTCAGCAGAATCTCATCTGCCATCATCAGGCAACTTTGAAAGCACTACAATGAGGTGGGATAATACCCGAAGGAAGCTGAACAGCACACATGTAAGTACCCGCGAAAGCCTAAAAAAACATATATATATATATGTATATGTATATGTATATATATATATGTATGTATATGTGTATATGTGTGTGTGTGTGTGTGTGTGTGTGTGTATATACATATATATATGTATGTATGTATGTATATATATATATATATATATATATATATATATATATATATATATACATACAGAGAGAGAGAGAGAGAGAGGGAGAGAGAGGGAGAACGAGAAACCTGGGCTTATTCCTCCAATGAATGAGATTTTGTTAACGGAAAAAGGAACTGGTTTTTGAAGCCATAGAGCAAAGTAAATGGAAAGGCCTCGTCTTAAGCTGTCGCTTGATGAAATTGCTATAACACTTCTGCTGATAAAAAAAACTTCCTTCTTTCCATGATTGTTCAGCTTGATGTCAGGGTTCCGTCTGCAACTAGGGGACTTCTGTTAAACGAAACTTGTCCTAAAATGCCTCATGGAGAAGTTCCTTAACATTTACACCATTTACACCAACTATAACTGGAATTATGTAAAGAAACTGGGCCTTCCATAGGCTAGGTCAGCTCTTCTTGGGCTCATGTCCTTATTTGTTGGGTTATTATATCCTTTCTAGACAGCCTGGCCAGTAAAGTACGTGCTAATGAAAACATGGTTTGTACTGCAACACATTTGGAAGGCACCAATATTGATCAGGTTGCTTTGGATAATTTAGAAAGTAAACAATTGCCTTTTGTATTGTAGGGATGACCTTTTCTCTCTCTCTCCCTCTCTCTGAAAAACATACCATGTTCTCTTTCTAACCATTCTTATCCCTTTTCCCACAAGCTGTTAATAAAGCTAAAATAATGCAGGGATTCTTATTAATGTGTTTATTGATGTGTTTATTTATCTATACTTATACTGTACTTCAACACATAAATCCCAGATTACAGCCCCAGTTTTTATTAACTGGCTTTGGATTTCACTGGCTGATTAAAATGTTTTTTTTCTGTAGGCAGAGCTGAGAAAATTCCGCATATACCGACAAATTTTGAAACTCCTGAAAGTAAAACATATCAAAGCATCCAGCAAATAAAAAATGCAATGGAGAAGGAGCTGAAGACTGAACGGACTAGAGGCAATGGCAAAGACTTTGCTTTAACCTTAATGCCACTATATGCTATTAGTGTGGGTGTGTTTGCTTTATACAAATTCTTAAAGGTAAATATTAAAAAAATCAAATTTAGACTTCCAAGCGGACTTACTTTGTAATAAGCACCTTTTAAAATATATCTTATCTTGCCAAATATACAGTATCACATAGAAATTCAGGTTTTCTTAACTTAGTAAATGCTGAGGTAAAAGTTAAAATATCATGGCACATATAATCTAATAAAAAGTGCCAATGTACAGGAGGAGTGAACAATTTGCATCTCCAGGTCTGCTTGTATTTTCTGCATGGTTTTGTGGCAGCTCCTAGAACCTTTCAAAATACTTTTTTTGAGACAAAAGGGGAAAAGTGCATGTATGTATGTATATGTATATGTGAAGTAATTAAATTTGCTATATTTTAAATTGCATTTTGTCCTTGTGTTGCTAACTTTTTGGAACTTGCATTATGCAATTGAAAGTATAATGAAATTATAATTTTATTATAATTTATTTTATCTGAATATTCTGAATTGCTATTGACTTAATTTTATTTAAGAGCTGAAACTAAACAGAACATGCTAATGTAGGAATGTTTTGGAATATTATGTAAATATTTTGTTTATATAGTACTGGTATTTTTAATAGTCTTACATATTTAATACACTTACAGAGATTGTTCTATGATTTTATAGATGAAATCTCAGGAAGAAAGTTTATCAAAAAAAGAAAAAAATGCAGAAGAAAAAACAAAAGAAACAGGTAAGAATAGGGTCAAAATGTTTTGCTTATAGTTTTTACGTTCTTATTAATCTAGTTATAAATTTAACTTTATTTATACATATAAATGGATACATTTATACGTATACAAGATTTATACATGAGTTCATGAACCACAGCTTCCCCATTCAGACAAAACTTTTTTTATTATTGTGCTTTTTATTATTGCTTCATTGGCAAATGGAAAATTTTTTGTCTTCTAAGTTCAGTTCTGTGGTTATAAATTCTCTCTTAATCCAGAGAACAATTTCTTATCCAATTGAAAAACAGCCAAAAGTTTAATTTACTTTGTCAGAATGTGAATGTATCAGCAAAGAAAAAAAAGTTATGTGGAATAGCATTTCTTTAACTGTCTTTTAGAAAGACAGAATTCACGCTGATCCAAATACAGCAGATCAGTGCAACAGCTTTTTGGAGACAAGAGACTTGATATTTTTAGATGAGAAAATGGCATAGTTTAAAGCTTTAATGATTAATTCATGTGAAAGATTCACCTCCCTGGAGAATCCTGATAAATAATATGTCTAAGACCTTGACATATTGTTCAATGTGAATAAAGACATTTAAGATGAAATGGCCCATTTACTAGGCAGAAATAACTTACTTCCCCTCTCTCTCTCTTTCTGTTTCCCTCCCTCCTACCCTCCCTCCCTCCCTCTCTATTTAATAGTTTGCACTCTTACTGTCCTTATTGTGCTGAGAAAAATACTAATAGTTATAGAGAAACATATACATGAGTTCTTTTCGTGCCAGATATGCTTATTGTGAGATTTCTATTTCAGTTCCTAGCTGGAATGGAGGTTCTGTTGCAGTACATTGTTTTCAAGGTGGAATCATATCTGATTTCATCAACAGATCAGCTATTTAGCAAAGTTTTTTTGACAGTTAAACAATGACATTAATTAAAAAAAATATTTTGTTTTAACTCTGGAGAAACGGTACACTGTAAATGCATACAAATAGTTTAATCAACATTCTATTCAAATTGGAAAAATTACATTCTTTATGTGGAAATACTATTTGAGAATAAGGTTTGGAATGGATATTTGAATAATATTACATAAAAACTGCTAATTATGACATTGTAAATATAACTTCAGAGAAATACAGTATTAAAATATATCTAAATAGGGCATTTATTGTGTTGCTTTAACTAGGACTAGATCAGATTAAATTCCTCTTCAATGCATTGTGGCTTTGTAGTAATTTTGTTTGTTAGAAATGGTACTTCATTTTCAATTATTTTTTAAATCATTTTTGAAAAATATTTAAGGCATAAAACAATCTATTTTAGAATCCAGTAGGAATTCTTTCATGTGTATTTATTAGAAAAATGCTTTGTTTCAGATCCTACAACCTGAACAGAACTGTAGCTATTATACTTCTACTTCTGCCTGTTGCTTTAGTTTTTTGTTTAATCTTAAAGATGTTCAGTTTATGCTAGCTTTTAAAAAGTGTATATTCTTACTTTAGAGCATCAACTTTTGGAATTGGAGCAACATCTTGCACAAACAGAAAAAATGTTAAATTCATTATTGACTCAGTTAGATCCACTTTCAAGCTGGTGAGTTAAATAGATGAAATCACTGCATTTCATTTAAATGTTATGTTGTTTATTTCAGATATGGGAAAGAGATCTGAGAGATCATATTTGTGGGCTTAAAATAAGAACAGAATGTCAATATATCACAAATGATACGTTTCCTCTTTTTTTTGGCAATGCTTATTACAACTGATGTTTTACCAAGACAGTTTTACCCCTTTTAGGGTAAAAAGAAATGATAGTTAGAATTTAAAGATGCCATCATTGCTTTTTAACTATTTCTTTCAAGCACAGAATTTGTATTTATTTTTGAAAAACTTATACCACTATCATATTACTGAGGTAATTTACAATTTACAACATTAATTATGCCATTAAATAAAGGGGGGAAATAAAGATACTGTACATTAAGTGTACGTTATTTCTTTTGTTATACCTATGTCTTGAAGTGTAAAGGTAAAGGTTCCCCTTGCACACATGTGCTAATCATTTCCAACTTTACCCATTTACCTTTACCCATTTCCGGGTCTTGGGGGCAGTACTCATCTCTGTTACAAAGCCACTGCTGTCCGAAGATGTCTCCATGCTCATGTGGCCAGCAGGACTAAGCGCTGAAGGCGCATGGAATGCTGTTACCTTCCACCAAAGTGGTCCTTATTTTTCGATGCTTTCAAACTGCTAGGTTGGCAGAATCTGGGACAAATAATGGGAGCTCACTCCATTACGTGGTGGGAGGGATTCGAACCGCCAAACTGCCAACCTTTCTGATTGACAAGCTCAGCGTCTTAACCATTGAGCCACTGCGTCCCTTTTTAGATATCTTTACATACTTGTCTTGAAGTACAAGTATGTAAAGATATCTATAGTTGCTTATGCCTTCTTTAAAGGAAATATAGCTGGATTCTGTTTCTGCATTATCAAAATCACTATAGATTTGTATTTTAGAACTTTTGAAGCAATGGCTTTTTAATATAATTAAAATAATGTAGTGACTGACAAATTGACGGAATTTTTAAAAGGCTATACTGATATTATTCAACAATTCAATTTAAAAAGGAATTAGATTTTAAGTTTAAGCAGGTTTGGATATAGTACTGTGTTTTGTATATAAAAGATCCTGGAATAGCTTTAATTCAGTGAACAGAAATATAATGAATTTTATATTAGACTGATTTCACCTATACTGTGTGGGGCTGATTAGAAATGAGCAACGTAATCTTCGTTTGAAATTTAGTTTCATTTAAATAGGTAATGTGGCTGATCTAAATTTACCAAAAATACAAATGTATTCAATATTAAGTTAATGGAATTGTAATTATTTTCTGTCCTGATTTATTCTGATACAGCTTTTTTTGGCTTTTCAGTATTAATACTTTGGCTTCTGATCAAAAAGATGAAATTATGGAACAACTTGAGTCCATTAGAAAACTGATGAAAGAAAGTGGATTAGACAAATCAGCCATGAAACCACAAGGTACTTTTGGAGGATTTTACACACTCTAATAAATTACTACTAGATATCTTGATTTTGTTAAAAGCAGGTTTGTGCATATGAATTGGCTTGTTCCATTTGATCTATTCTAAAGTTCCAAGCAAGGCCAGAGTTCTTATTGTTTCTTGCCCCCTATCTACCATATTATATATGACCTTTTAACTGACCTATTAACTTGCTTTTAGAACAATTTGCTTTATGGTTTAATAGATAACATAAAAACTGGTGATCTATTAAACTATTTTAATGCTCTTTCTATTGTAAGGAAAACAAAATATCTTGTTTCTAATTTTCTGGTAGTAAATTGGTTTAATTGCAAAAACAGTAACCTAATTGTAATGTTGTATTCTAATTTCCTCTTGTGTGTATTAAGATATTAACCACCATACATGCCAAGAGAAGCTTGAAAATCTGATAGAGTCATTCAGCGAACATCCAGAAGTAAAAATAGATGAGGATATTTATGAAAAATGTGAGCATGATGCCTTATCTGAAGATATGGAGGAATCTTATAGTGTAAAAAAGTATCAGCGTTTTGATCATGACTACCTATTTAGCACAATGGAAAAAGCAAAGAAGATAGAAGTAACCAATCAAGATATAAAAGAATTAGATACTGGATTAAGAAGACGTGTTAGGAATGAATGAACGAACTGTATCTATACAACACACTTTAAAATTTTAAAATATATTCACAATAAGTGCTGTATGTAATAAAATTATATATTTATGAACATTTCCTATTTATTCTGTATAAAATAATTTCTGCATATACTGCACTGAAAATTCTATCCAGGGTCATAATCACACAGTTTCATTTTTAAAGTTATTAAAGTATGGGCATGGGCATAAAAGATATTGGTAGTTTGTGTTATATGGCTCTGCAGAAATTATTTGCAACAAATATGGAATGTACCTGTATTAATTACTTTAGTTACTTTACATTTCAGTGTAACTTTAGTGTGGATTTTGATATTCTCTTTTTTTTTTGAAACAGTGGAAATAGGTTATTTCTTTGAGACAAACTACTTATGTTTGAGACAAATTACCTACCTTTCATTAAATATCAACAAGCCTTATATTTTATTTGTAACTGGTTAGTAATGAAAATATAAAATGGAGCAGTTAAATACAATGCATGCATTATGATAGCTAATTATATGATGAATTGCCAACCACATTATCCTGATTCTACTATAATGCTTAATTTAGTAAGGGGTTTTGCTATCATTTAATCTGCTGATATTTGTAGGCTATTGATGCAAATTTTGAAGTTCCAAAATCCTTATAGATAACTGATTGACTAACTGACTGTTTGTTTGTTTGTTTATTTATTTATTTTATTTATTTATTTATTTATTTGTTTGTTTGTTTGTTTGTTCGTTCATTCATTCATTCATTCATTCATTCATTCATTCATTCATTCATTCTGCCCATCTCCCTCAAAGAGGGGCTCTCAAAGAGCTCATATCACTATATGACCCATCTGTTTTCTCAGAATAATGTGAGAATAGTTGCTATTAGTATTTTGGCATTTCCTGTAGAAGTCATAAAACAGGACATCACCATAGACTCTACAAGGGTAGATTCTTTTTTCAAAGCTGGCTTTTATTGCTGATGTTAAGGTGTCAAATTGAATCCCTATAAAACTTTTTGATATTCATAAACTGATTGACGTACCAAGGCAATTTTCCATCTTGTAGAAATTCTGTGACATTGAATTTGTCCAGAATTTTTTTCCTTAAACTTTATCATGGTGGGTTTATAAAATAAGGGCAGTAGTGACTGGAGAATATCCATAACAGCAATATGCCAACAGTGGCCCATTGCTAGGAAATTCAATTGCTACCAGAATGTTGGAAGAGTTTGTCTTAAAATGAAACATTTAATTTTAGGTAATAATGGAGATATTTTGTCCTTTATTGAAAGTTAACACTGGCAACATATATTTTATTGGATAGTAAAATTTTAAGTCGAGAGTGGATTGGCCAGATCTAAGTCCTGGCTACATAATTGCTAAAATATTCTCCCCTCCCAATAGTTTCTAATATAAAATCTGACAGAGTTCGCTCGTAATATATAGTAAATTGATAGGACAGTACTATAGTTCTTTAAAAATATGTATCTTTCCAGCTGCTTTTGAAAATTATGATAAATATAACCAAGACCCATTCTGGGGTATAAAAGCTGTATATATCAAATTATGGGTTGCATGAAGTAGACAAGTCAGAATATTGTACATCAATCAATGTTTTGTATCAATTTGGAATGGATTATTTCTTTTCTACAGCCTTTCTAAGTTTAAGAACTATAGTAAGTCAAGTACGAATGGTCTCCCATTCCAGGATGAATGATCTCCCAGTGAATAGACTTTAGCTGTCAGGATTTTTGGGCAATATGAACAAATAGCCAGGCTCAGATTATTTTACTTTGGATACCTATAAAAACCTAGCTTTCTGAATAAAGCTCTAATGCTGGGAAAGATGGAGAGAAGAGGATGACCAGCAGTCAAGTGAATGAATTCTGTTACGGTGGCAATGAGTGAAGATTTGAAGAACTAAAGAATGGGTTAGATACAAATTAGGTTAGATATAAATGTCTTCATGGAGACATCTATATAGTTGTTAAGAGTTCACGCCAATTGGGTCGTAAATGGGTTTTGCTGAGAATTCTGGGAATTAAAGTACTTCAGGTTGTGGAGGATTGCTTTCAGTTACAACAGTCCATATAATTCAATTTGATTTATGCAATCACAAACAAATGATATTATTTGTTGCAGCATATTTGGCATTTATTATGAGTTTACTATCCTTTGGAAAAACTGGGTAAAGGATGAATAAAGGAAGTACAACTATATAAAACATTGGAAAACTTTTATAATTTTTTTGCTGAAAATGGATAAAAATGAACTGATTTTAGGATTTGTTTAAAAGGTTTGTTTATGGAAAGAAAGGAACTGATTGCAATATGAGAGGGTGTAAATGGTAATTGCTGTTTAACTGCTGCAAAGTAGATCATAATTTGCTGCTTTTATATGTTTTGTTTTTTGTTATTCTTTACTTTTAATTTTCTTTTATAATATTTATATATTTCTACGTTTCTGTAGTTAAAATCTTTGTACAATCTTCTTTTAATAAAATTATTCATAAAAATAGAGAAAGGATGAGGAAGCTGAGTCTGTTCAGAATTATTCATTTGCAACACTGAGGTCCCAGACAACGGTCAATTGTTAACGAAAAAAGATCCAACCAACCCATAAATCAGAATCCTCACGGATTCACAAACACCGGTGTAAAATAATTCTCATGATTTGCATGAATAATCCTTTAATGGTTTTCGAAATTACCGGGAGCCCAGTTAGGTGGAAGAAAGCAGAACCTACATCGGACCAAAAAGGTTCTTCCTAAATACAAAACCAGATAGAAATCCGGAAAAGGAAAACTCGGTTAGGGAGACTTTCCGTGAAAAGAGACCCTCGAAAAAAGGACGGGCAGGAGCGAGAAAAACGTAGGTGGGAAACGAGAAACATCGGTCATTCGCGTTCTCTTCCCGTTTCGAGGTCACTTTTTAATTTTCAAAGCGTGACGCCGGGGGAAAAAAGGGTTTCGGCCTGTTTACTGGGAACCTTGGCAACCACGGCAGTGCGCGCGCGTCCCCCAGCAAGGGCAACGAGTCGCAGATCGAATATTCTGCCATTAAAAAAACCAAAACAAACAAGACTTGCAACGCCTTGTTCTAGCTGTAAGGTGAAAACAGTTGGAGATGCCTATTTCGCCCTTCGCTCTTCTGACTTTGTACGGCTGTTAAGAGTTATTTTTACAGAAACAATCTGGGCCAACACATGTAAGAAAGAAACGTCTGTCTCTGAACACAGAGCGTGTTTTCGGCGTGCAGGGCATTTTGTCTGATAGCTGGTGCAAGAAAACCGAGCTTTGTCGCGATCCGCGAAAGCCTCAAATTTGCCTCGTTCGCTAGGAAGTAAGTTGATTTCCTAGCCGGTTCTCAACACAACAGGTTTCTGTTTTGCTCTATTTTGACTGATAAAATATGAATACTTCCAGCAGATCTTCTAAGGGCTAGAACTTATTGCTTTCTTCTTGCTGCCCAGCTTCTGATTTGAAGTTTTCGTGCAAGTAGGATCTTAATTATTTTTAAATAATTCAAGGCAAGAGAACATCATCTTCCTTCCCCTTCCTATTTTCCCCACAACAACTCTGTGAGGTGAGTTTGACTGACTGGATCAAAATCACCAAGTCTTCTGGTTTTTAGGCCAGCACCTTCACCATTACAGCAAACTGCCTCTCCTATGACTCCTCTCTGCAGGTAGCTGATCAGTTCTGGCTGTGCCTCTTTTGAAACTTGCACACTGCAAAATGAATCTGGGGAAAACTACAGTATTTTTGAATTGTTCTCTATGCTACCTTTTCCTGTCATCCACACACATATCTGCTTAGGTAAAAATGTGAATATTATTGCTTATTAAGTCTATAATCTTTAAAGAAGAGTTTCCAACATACCTAGATGTGAACACAGCATTTGCCTGGTTTTCTTTAAAACAGCCACATCTTTCTCTAATACCATATAGTGGCTCCAGAGACTGTAAATTAAAATAATATTTGAATTAGTATGAATGCTAATGGATCATCCACCTCTGGTTAAATTGTCAGTCTGTAGATACTGTACCTATAAGTGTTTTATTGTATGGCTTTAAGAGCAAAACCTTGTAGTATTATTTCTTAATCTTTGGTTTATGTATGAAGAAATATATGTCTTTAGGGCCACTGATTTAAACTACTGTATTCTGCTGATGGGATTGGAAAATGATATGCATTGAAACTGTTTGTTGCAATAAATTATGCTCAATGCTTTTTCAGTTCAGTAGAAAATATATTTAAAGTGAAGGAAATACCACTTTTATTTTGTCAAAACCATTCTTAGAGCATCTGGTCATCCCCCTCCAGTAACTTTATAATTTTACTTTTCAGCTCGATTTTAAGTTATAAACAGTTCAGATGGACTTGGAGGTTAAAGGAATTGCTGCATCTCCAAAAAGACAAGTTCTATTATCCTCTCAGGTACATTTAAAATTAACTTTATAAAATTGAAAAATGAATGTTAAAAAAAGAATCCATCAGTTTGGTGTAAAATGTGTGGTTATGTAAATGTTTGAAATAAACTTTCTATAACTTTCTTGTCACTCCATAACGTATCACTGAACTGACCAAAACTCTTTTAAAATCATAGCTTCCATTCCTTTGGATTTCTCCTGAATTAAACTACTTTATAGTAAATTCAATATTCTTAGTGCATTTCTTTGTTTCTTTTAATAATTGATTCTTATTTATGTTCACAGTTTCACTGAATATGGAGGAACATAAAAACAAACAAAGAAATAAGCAAAAGCTTTATATTCTTTTTTTCAGGATTGGAGGCCAAACACCAGATTAAGCCATGGTCCACGACCAGCAGAGTAAGAATTTCCTTTTAAAAAATTTCTATGCAAATATGATAATATAATAGAATAATTATATATAATAAAATAATAATAGAATAATTTAATATAATTAATATGAAGCAAATCAAACAGTTGAAATATTTTTTTCCTTAAAATGTTGCTGATCTGGGAATGTCACTTTTTTGTTTGGCAGACAGCTGAGAAGGGATAATAGTGCAAAGAAAGAGATGTCCTATGTTCTGATACCAAATCATATTTATTTATATATTTATATAATTAATTAATTTAGATTGCAGCCTATTCACCCATGGAGACTCAAGGTGGCTTACAGAATATAAAACCACATTTAAAACAATAAAAACTAACAAAAAGAATCAAATGAATTAATATCGTACAATATAACAAGATCCCTCCCCAACTCCCAACCATCTGCCCCGGCAACAGCAGATCACACAAGCCATATAATGAGCTCTATCCTGCTCTGGATTCCCCAGGCCTGCTGGCAGAATCAGGTCTTTCGCGCCTTCCGAAAAAGTTGTAGAGTGGGAACTGTTCTCATCTCTGGGGGAATGATGTTCTAAATCTTGTCAAATATTTCAGTGATGGAATTAAACTTGCTGAATGGTAAGTGGTAGTGTCAGATTCAGAAATTGTATAGTTTCATTAAAAGTTTCATTGGCTGGAATTTCTGTGTTTTTAAAATATTCAAGGAGACACTGAAATTTCAGTATTTTTAACTAATGTCACATTGTTCATTTGCTAATATTAGTTTGAAGTAGAAAATTTCAAAGGGATATTAAATTGGCATTTCTTTGCTTCTGTTTGCATGAAGTTCTGTGGTTGTCTAGATACAATTGAGAAGTAAAAGTGTAATATTAGAATTCCTCAAATATATTTTTACTTTTATATCTCATCTTTCTTCTGGTAACTTGCACCTACTTTTAGCTAGTCATATTGATGTATTTTTTGGTTTTCTTTTTCTTGGTTTATTTTATCTCTTTATTTTATTTTTGCTTTGTTTAAATTTCCTTTTTATTTCTTCATTTTTTATTGTTGTAAATTAGCCCTATAGTGAGATGGGCAGCAAAATTTTTAATAATAATAATATTTTGTGATACATTTTTAATGTTCAGTTGGATGAGTTTCATGTTTAATAAATAAAAGTATAACAATATATAATCATAATAATAAAATAATAATAAAAAAATAAAAGTATATGAAGAAGTTGCAGCTTCCTGCAGTAGCGCAAGCGGAGGTGCAAAAGATTGTACTATTCAGAACAACATACATTTTAAAAAGACACTTGGTTAATACTTAGGATGCTGGCAGCAACCCGTATCAGCCATCAGATCCAGTCAATGAGATTTGTGATATATTTTTAAATCTTCAGTTGACTAAGTTTCATGTTTAATGAATAAAAGAGATAATAGTAATTCTGTTTTACTTATTTAGCAATATAGATCATTAATGTTAAAAGATTAAGAAGTAATGCTTAATGTTAGGAGCAACAGAATATAATGTTCAGTACTATTACTATTAACACTACTATTATTTTAGAGTTTTGTATGTAAAGTTTATAAATATATTTGCATATGTGTAAAAACAATTGTATGTAAATATGTAAATATATTTATTGGAAACATACTTAAAGATGTTTGGGAAAGATTTATGTGGGACTAAGATTTTTATGCATGCTAATAGAGCAGGGGTCTTCAAAGTTGACAGTTTTAAGACTTGTGGACTTCAATTCCCAGAATTCCTTCTCCAGTCATGTTAATTCAGGAATTCTGGGAGTTGAAGTTCACAAGTCTTAAACTTGCCAAGTTTGGAGACCCTTGAAATAGAGAGATATATTGTTCCTGTTAATGATATTTGCATCAGATATTGACATTTTTCAAATTCTGTGCTAGATAATTTAGGAAAATCGCAAAGGTAGAAAGAATACTAGAGTCGATTTCTAATTAATGTTATACATTAGTAATTCTCCATTTTAAGATTGTAATTAATTGGTAATCTCTCAGTCTGTTTTCAGAGGGATCTATCTTTTGCTATAAATTGTGTTCTATATGTTTCTTAATTAAGATTCAAAAAGAACCCATATGTAATACACATATTTTCTGTATTCAAATGATATAATTTTAAGATGGTTTGCATGATAATAAACAGCCCCCCTGCTATCAATTAATTGTGAGAAGTAATAAAAATGGATGACATTGACTTGCTGATTTTTTTTAAAAAAATGTCAAGTGCTCTCTTTATTTGCTTCCTGGAAAAAAAAAATGGTCTGCTTTTTTTCTTTAATTTATTTTTAAAAATCAGCAACCTTACTCTAAAGGAAAAAGATGTGTGACATCTAAAAATCAGAGAAGTATTATAATTTTAAATTTCTAATTCTCTGCAGGGTGCCACGTCTTGACTTGGGAAAGTTGGGAGATTCAGAAGATGAGGTAGTAGCTATTTGGTTTTTTGGGAAATTATTAAAAATATGCAAATACTAAATATAACAGTTGTTAGAATACAAATACTGGAACAGAAATGAAACCAGTTCTCATGGTCTACCTTAGCTATTATTTGCTGTTCATTTGCTAATTTTTCTGGATTTATGTCAACTTTTTAAAAGAAGTTTATCTGCAGCTACATTTTTCAGTTAGCCATTTAATAAGTGAAAAACTCATTTTCTTTTATCATCTTATTGTTAACTTACAAAAGTCCAGATAAGTGTGTAGTAAGTAGTATGCATTCTGAGAATAAAAGCAGCTGTCAGTAATGGCAATTTGGATATTAAGATTAGATTTATCCAGAGTATGGGGAAAAATTGCTAAATATAATAAGGCTTAATTTAGGCCAAATTTGCAATTGTACTACCATAGCTGCTTGTTCTCACCCTAATTTCATAGTAATGGCCAAATCTGGCTGTAGGTTCTACCTTGGCTTACTTTCTATAATAAGCAACCAAGTCAGAGAATCATTTTAAAGTTTTAGATTTGTCTGATAAAAAGGGGTCTCCCTATGTATGCAAACACCAGACACCATAGCCATCCTTCTTCACATTGCTCTGATTCATATGGAACAGCGAGAGTGGGGGGACTATGTGAGGATGCTTGTTGTAGATTTTAGTTCTGCATTTAACACAACTCTTGCACATAGATCAGTATTTAAGTTTTTGGACCTTGGGTTTCTTATTCAATCTGCCTTTGGATTATGGATTTCCTGTCTAGTTGCTCTCAGAGGGTCCGATTAGATAATCATACCTCCACAGCCCTTATTCTTAACACTGGTACACTACAGGGTTGTGTGTTGAGTCCCTTACTCTAAACTCTTTATGTACATGACTGCATTCCCACTTACATCAGCAGTACTATTATTAAATTTGCAGATGATACAACAGTGGCGGGACTCATCTCCAGACTCTATCGAGATGAGGTGGACTGGTTGCTTTCATGGTGTGGAGACAATAACTTGCTCCTTAACACCAATAAGACCAAGGAATTTCTAGTGGACTACAGAAGGAATAGGTCAGACATCCAGTCCTTGGTTATCAATGGAGACCAAGTGGAAAAAGTGGTCAGTTTTAAGTTTTTTTTAATGTTTATCATAAAAAAGGACCTGACCTGGAGCACTCACATTGCATCACTAGTCAAAGGGGCCCAATAGAGATTATACTAACAGATTTACAACTGAAACAACTGAATGAAAAATTGCTGGTGACCTTCTACCGCTGTACCATAGAGCATATTTTAACTAACTGCACCTGTGTATGGTTTGCCAATTGCACAGTGGCAGATAGGACAGCACTCTAGAAGGTTAACATCATTGTCAGAGGATCATTGGTTGCCCTCTCCACTCTTTGGAAGAGCTTTATAGTTCCCACTGCCATAAGAAAGTTCAAAACATTCTTAAAGATCCATTTCATTCTGGGCACCCTTTTTTGCGGTATCTGCTATCCCGCATCAGATGGGCGTCTCATGACAGGGAGCGAAGGAGAGAGAAACGACAGGAGGCGAAGTTCCTCGAGATGAGTGCGCCCAGAATGGCTGGGTACAAGCTCTTTTATTATGCTTTTTCAAAGGAGGGTGATTGTTTATTTAGAACCTAGGTTAAGCCTAGGTCAGACGGAATATACAAATTTAACAATGACTCAGAAAACAGCAGGATATCAGGACAGACAGGATGGCAGGAATTATATTTGATCAGGATATACTTCTTTACCAAGCTGCCTGCCAGACAATGTAATCCCAAGTGAATAAACCATTTCTTGCAAATATTTGACTCCTTGTCCCTGTACGTGCCCTGTAAAAGGTCACTGAGAAGACAGAAGCTTAATGATTACACGTGAAATGATACAATGTTGAAATGTCTGAATGATCCATAGTTGCATTGATATACAATTGAAAGCACATAAATGATACATAGTTACAACATCTCCTCTGTTTTTATTTTTTATGACGAATCTTCTTCCTTGTCCAAGAAGACAGGAACCTTTTTTCTAAAATGTTCATCGTCCCAGTCATCTAGGCAGGGGTGCGATCCGTCAGCATCAGGGTTGTCCAAGGAGCGGTAACTCAGCAATGACATTTTTTCATCCGGTGTTAAGGGCTTAACATGAGTTTGCAATAACACATTAACATTAGCAGTTATGGAGGATAATTGATTTTTCAAAAATTGCAATATTCTATTAAAACAACAAGGTCCTATAATACATATTAATATAATGATTATTAATGGTCCTGCCAATGCAGTTATAAGGGTTGTAAGCCATGGTGAAATAGAAAACAAGCCTTGATACCAATTATACATGTTTAACCTTTTGTTTTCTCTGTCTTTTAAGTGTTTTTCTAATTCCTTCATAGAATCCAACACAGTCCCTCTGTTATCAGCATAAAAACAACATTCTTCTTTTAGAGCAGCACACAATCCCCCTTGTTTTAAAAATAACAGATCTAAACCTCTGCGATTCTGCAAGACCACTTCTGAGAGGGAAGTCAAGGAGTTTTGCAAAGCTGTAATTGACTTCTCAATTCGTAACAAATCATCATCAATGACTGAACCTAGAGCTGTAATTTTTTGTTCAGAGACAGCTAGTCCTGCAATGCCCGTGGCTGCGCCCGTGGTGCCCAGAGCAAGCAGTAAACCTAGAGTGAGAGTACTAATAATTTCTCGCTTTGCTCTGAGGGGGTATTCCATGGGTGCCTGTAGGGATATAAAATCATCAGAGTTATACACATTAATTTTTGGTACAAGCCATACTTGAATGCAAAATGATTTAGATTTTATAAGTTCATCCCCATAGACACATGCTGTGAGACCGGTGGAACAAGCCCAGACAGAGTTGTTGCCAGGGATAAAATACATTCCTTTCAGGCGTGATGTTAAATTTCCTCCTGAAGTGGTGTAGACTGCAGAGTATCCTCCGATGGTGTGGAAGCGGCCAAGGCGGTTCTTAGGAAGATATACATTACAATGATAGCCCTTAGAAACATTATGACAATATTGTGAGTAATTGAATGGAATATTTCCCAAGCAACAACCAACTCCAGTGATGGAAGAAACAGTAATAGTGGAGTTCCTCCAACGGCAAAGTTCGTCTGATGTGGAATTGGTAATGGATTCTTGGGAAGCGATGGCTTCGTAAAAAGGTGGAGAGGCAGAAATACAAAGCCAACATGTGGAGGCAATTGATGAGTTTGAAGAGTTCAGCAAGGCATAGGAAGCTTTGATCATTGGAATCAATGGGTTAACTCCTTGTGTTATGGGTTGAAAGAATGGGGATTTAATAACCTTTTCATGTGGTCCCACCGGGTTAGAGCGAGGGAGTTCAATGTGACGTTGAATGTAGAAAATGTTTCCATAATGCTTTTCTGGCCAGACTCCTTTTAGGCGGGCACCCCATTTCAAGCCAGTGTCCCATAGAGTACTTTTCTTGCCTTGGTCAGTGAACTTTATGGTTACCGGGTTGCATTTGGGCAATTTTTTATCACTGCATGGAATGTCCCATGTGGTGCGAGTGACAGTAATGAGATCACCTTTAGTGCCTGGATCCCAATAAATATGTCCAGTTGAAACACATGACCAGGCTTTGCAAAAGTAATCAGATGACCCCCCACAGTCAAGAAGTCGTTGGGCAGGGGTCTGAGTGTTGGAAACGGGCTGTCCTGGGCATACATAAAACCTATATTTATTTACCACTCTATGACTAGGCTCAGTTGGATGAGAAGGTGAGTTGTAGGCAGTGGAGCCTACAAGCATTTCTGCTAAATCAAATTGAAGTGGTGGGTAGAAGTCTTCTATGCGAGAAGAATTGGTTGTAGAGCTTAAAGGAATGCCCTGAAAATCTTTTATAGTCCAAGTAATATTATATTTTCTGTGAGGCTTCTGTGGATCGTCATGGACAGTTCTTTTGAAGCGTTGTTTGTTGACAGGATCAGAGTTTGGGTATATAAAAGTATTACAAGTAGGAGAGAGGACTATGGACAAGTTAGTTGTAGAACATTTAAGAGATGAAAAGGGAATGCAATTAGTAGAAAAAGGATAATAATTACAATAATGACAATGAAGATTAACTTGGTCATTCATCAAGGATGTTAATTGGGTTGGAGGAACCCATAATACAAGAGAAGGACATTTAGGTCCCCCTATATCTAGCTTGAATAGAGGAAAAGATTTTAAGGTTCTTTTCCATAGGAAGAGTAAGGAAGGAACAAAAGAGCGAGTGATAGAGTGTTCTGTAAACAAAACAGAAGTGACAGAGTGAAAGTTATGGGTAGCATTTTCATGACGTACCCTCATGGAACAAGTATAATACAAAGAGAAAGTCAGCAACACCAGGAAGATAAGTAACAGTTTCATTAGCAACAAGATCGTAAGGGAAAGAAGAAAAAGTTGCAATTTTTCAGCAGCCTTTGTTGTGGGGCTGGCTGCCTGCCCCGTTTCTAATTCTGACTCCCAGACCAAAAATTGTCCTCATCCATTTCTAAAAGGCTTGTTGAATGGCTTTTACAACACCCCCCCCCCCCTTTTCGGGGTGGTGGTGGAGGACACGAGAGCTCTCCTTTTAAAGAAGTGGATTGAATGGAGGGAGGCTCTCCTAAAGATTTTTGATCATTGGGAACGGAAGGTTGAAGGACAGGAAAGTTATCACAATTTGGTGGAGGAGATTCAAATTCTATTTTATAATGGACTTTTAAAGCCTCCATAATTTTCCTCCAAGTGACCAAAATGCCAATAGGTGCACGAGGAGGATTATGGAGATAGTCACCAATTTTTTCCCAAATGGAGATTTTTAAGGACCCTTTTTCTGGATAAGTGGGACAATGTTGCCACACATAAGCCAGTAATGTAGCAATAGGTTTAATTTTTACAGGCGAGCCCTTTAAATTAGCAGAATATTTAGAAGAAGAGGCAACTAACTCCCTCAATTCCTTCAGATGCTCCGTCTGTTGTTGAGAAAAGTTTCCACCCATACTTACGAAAGTCGAGACCGTGTTTCAGATCCGATGATGTGCACAGCTCCCCTCGAGCGAGTAAGATATGAGCGCGTTGCGGCGTATCCCCCTTAGGGAATCACGTCGGGGTCACCAGAATGCGGTATCTGCTATCCCGCATCAGATGGGCGTCTCATGACAGGGAGCGAAGGAGAGAGAAACGACAGGAGGCGAAGTTCCTCGAGATGAGTGCGCCCAGAATGGCTGGGTACAAGCTCTTTTATTATGCTTTTTCAAAGGAGGGTGATTGTTTATTTAGAACCTAGGTTAAGCCTAGGTCAGACGGAATATACAAATTTAACAATGACTCAGAAAACAGCAGGATATCAGACAGACAGGATGGCAAGAATTATATTTGATCAGGATATTACTTCTTTACCAAGCTGCATGCCAGACAATGTAATCCCAAGTGAATAAACCATTTCTGCAAATGTTTGACTCCTTGTCCCTGTACGTGCCCTGTAAAAGGTCACTGAGAAGACAGAAGCTTAATGATTACACGTGAAATGATACAATGTTGAAATGTCTGAATGATCCATAGTTGCATTGATATACAATTGAAAGCACATAAATGATACATAGTTACAACACTTTTTTTGAACTAATACCATTTGGCAGATGGTACAGCACAATAAAAACAAGGACAACAAATAGGCTGAAAAAAAGCTTCTATCCCAAAGCAGTAACTATATTGAATTCTGCTGTATAGTGTATTACTAAAGCAGTATCAGGGGTTTTCAGTTCAATTGTACAGAATGTGAAGGATGTATGTTTTTGTTTTATTTTTATAGTTTTCTAATGTATGATGTACACTGAAGATGGCATTTGATTTTGTTGTATGAGGTGCAATGACAATAAAGTAAACTAAACTTTTGAAAGGGAAGACCGTGAAAAATGGTTTATATTTACTTTTTATAGTTTATAGCACAACAAAGAACTTGTAAAATAAAATTAAAAGTTGATTGGTTTAGAAATAATCACCTGTCCAGTTACATCATAAAAATTAAAGCATACAGTAATATATGAGCATAGCAATAGAAAAGAATATTGTATTAAAGTATTAAAAAAGTAAAATGTTAGTATGGGAAAACACATAATAAGTCCCAGAGAATCCATTGTGAAAAAAATAGAATTTCAGCTAAGTGAAACTTCTTAACTGCTTAGTTGAAAAAGAATCCTTTTGTTATTTAGCCTGAGAAAGTTCTTATTTTGCAGTTAGTTACAGCAAGTTAAGCATGCTAAGGGAAAACTTCAGCATTCCATTCTTACAAAGTTATGCTGAAAATGTAAACTAAATTAAAGAAGGTAAAGCCATGTTAGTTTGGCAGTGCATCAGTACTACAAAACCCACCGTTCAAGTATTACAAAACCCAACTTATGTGGGCCACAATAGGCAGCATATAAATTTAATATTATATTATTATTATTTGTTTAAATTTTCCAATCATTGCTAGGATATTCTTTATATAAGTATTCCTCAATTTATGACCACAATTGAGCTTAACATTTCTGTTGCTTAAATGAGACATTAGTTAAGTGAGTTTTGCTCATGTTATGACTTTTCTTGCCACAATTGTTAAATGAATCGCTGCAGTTATTAAGTTAGTAATGTGGTTGTTAAATGTCTATTGGATTACAATAAACAATAACACAATAAAACCAAACAATTCTTTAATTTCAGAGTTAATTAGATACAATTACCTGATATCTATTATAAATATCTGATTTATTATTAAATTCTTTACACATAAAAATAATACTGATGAGTAGCAAATCTGAGCAAGGAAATTCCTTAAGTCATTTGCTTATCTGTACTGGTGCTGGGTTACTAGGATCTGTTTCTGTCATCTCAATCTGAACTTTCTAAATGTTCTGGACAAGTTTATTTGATTACATGTCTGTGGAAATTCTCAGTCATCTATGTCACAGTTGTCCCAAAGGTGCTTTTCAAAAGGCAACTGGATTTTTTTAGTTTTCTTCTTGGAAATGTTTTGCTTCTCATCCAAGAATCTTCAGAATTGAAGAAGCTTATTGGATGAGAAGCAAAATATTTTAAAGGAAAACTAAGAAAGTCCAGTTTATTTGATCACAGTTAAATAAATGCTTTCTTATGTTTTAGGATGGAGATAATGGATCACTTTACAATGCTGGACGACCTCACACTGGCCCTCCACGTCTATCTTCATCTTTTAGGAGGGGCACTCAATTACAAAATACTCATGCACAATATTATAACATAGAACAGGTAAGTTGGATTATGGATGGATTTATTTTCAATCATAACTCTTCCAGAAACAAATTTCATGGAAATGTGTATAACACATATACACTGAATCAGTGTAGTTAAAATTCTTTGCATATTTTTTTAAGGAAAGACTTACGTAATCACATAATAATGCATAAGTTTTCATTTCTTCAGAATTCCTAAATAGATAAGATAGTAAAAATTAGAAAATATTGTGAGAAAAAAAAGAGATTGATTCCATTGCAGCTATGGGATCTGTCATGACCTTAAGATAAACAGGATGGATTCAATTTGTGCTCTATTTGGTGTTCTTAGGCTTCAAATTTCTGAGTCATAATGACAGTTACATAAGCATTTTGTGTATTGGAGTATCTAATTTTGAAATACCAGTTACCATTCTTTGGATTTTTATTAAAAATAACTGAAAGGTACTGATCAAAAAAACACCTTGTTTTTTAAATAATATTTTGGATAGTGGGATCATAGTTATTGTTTTATATATGTCCCATCCTGGTCTTGATCCAGTATGGAGTTTTATTTACGCTATGCATGTATTATATTCACTTTCAGAATCCTATTTTGAAACTCCATCTGCCATAAAAAATATCAAGCCTCTTATAAATATGGTTAATAGAGGCTATTATTTGAAAGACGCATTTATTATGATAAAATGTCTGGGTGAACAGATACAGTGAAAATGGTCCACAATTTCCTTCCCCTAGATTACTAGATTTTGATACCAGAATTTAAAAAAAGAAATCTTCCTACTGAGTTGCCATGCGCGAATCAGCGGAAATATAAATTCAATAAATAAATAAATACCTGCTTCGTTCTTTATCACAGCCAGCATGTTAGAATTATATTTTCTCCTATAGGTCTGTTATTCTTACCTAGAAATACTTTTCCTTGTATAATAGCGCTGACTTTTAAATACAAATGTAGGATTTGTAATTAATGTTGCTAATTCTGGTATTAAGATATACTGATTTTGTTCTTCATTAATAAAACATATCACATTTTGTTAATTAGTTTAAATAATGAACTTTTAAAGGAGAACTATAAATATGTATTTTCTTCCTTTTTTATTGTATAGGCAGCAAGAAGACCTGATCTAAAGAAAATTGAGGTAAATAATTTAAGAAGTAAATGAATCACATTTTTAAATAACAAATATGAACTTCTTTTGCAATGATGGTGATGATACGTGTATATTTGTTCTATTACTCTGAAACAAATCCTATTAGTAAAAAATGTAACTTTCCATTTTCCATTTTTTTGCTTTAGATTTGCAGTTACATTTAGCATCTCTGCAAATCTGAACAATCTTAAGTTGGACAATTGATAAATATTTAAATGTTATGTTTAATTGATTCAGATACTATATCATTATTGCTGTTCGGATTATTTATTTGTAGCTTTCTTCAAAGGAGCAAAAAACAATACCAGAAAATCTGCCACTCCCGACAGACATATACAAGCTGAAATATCAGCAATATGAAACAGAAATGAAAGAGGGTTATAAGCAATATTCTCAGAAAGCTGCAAAAAAGAAAATAAATAATAACCTGTTTCATGAACTTCCAGGCAAGATAGCTGAAAAAAAGGTAACATCCATATATTATCCCAGCATAACAACTCAATCTAAAATATTGAAGGGAGCTTAGCTTCACTAAAGCAAATGTAGTGCATAAGGTTTTTGTTATGGACTAATAATGTAGGAGTTGTCCTTTTTCTCCAAAATTCTGCTTTTCCCAACATCTGCTTATTCAACTACACTTTTCCCCTTTGAAGCTCATTGTATTTCCTTCTTCGTTTTATAGTTTCATCATGTTCCATTTCTTTGCATTTTAATTTGGATATAGTTGCCTAGTTAATTTGCTATTTTATTTTTGCCCTTGATGATTTGTGAATTTGCACTGATAAGGACTTGGCTTGGTCTAGGATGGTTATAGTTTTCCATTTGGAACTGTGGTAAAGCATGTCAACATCTTGTGAAATTAAAAAGTTTTCAGCATGTCTTCTGACTGCTAGTTGATGTTCCTGGATGTGTTTTGCCAATCTTCTGTCTATTTATTTTACATGGTGGTTGCTGCATTCATTACATTATATTGTAGATGACTCCTGTTATTTCTTCTGGGGCTACTTGGTCTTTTGATTTGCTTGGGATGTTTTGAAGAGCTTTAGTTGGCTTGTATGTTACACTGATTCCATGTGGTTATAGTAATTTCTCAGATATGTGAATATTCAGCAATTTCTTTAAAGTCATGGATAATGTTAACATGTTTTGCATAATGGGTTTTTATTTATTTTAGAAGAAACAGCTGTTATATACAAGATTTATAAATGTCTCAGTATTTATATTATTTTGAATTCTCAAAAATTCAAGAGAAGTTAGATATAGGAAATATGTATAGGTTATTTCCTGTGCACATTTTAGCAGCAAGGAATTAAAATGAAATAAATTGTAGTGATAACAGTCACTGGAATCACCAATTTCATCCAAATATTATGTTTTGTTCCCATATAGGATTTACAGCCAGAAAAACAAAGAGTGGATGAATTCACAATTCTTGATGAGAAAGCCCTTTTACAGCAAGGTTATACAAACAACCCATATACTATGCAGCATAGAATAAGAAAATTCGATGTTGTAAGTTTGATAGGATAAAGTGCTAGAAAATTAGCATATATAATTATAGCTAAGCAATAAGTAAGATCAACCCAATATATCATGGTATAGTGCCCTTCTCGCTTAAGTAGATAGATGATTTTTTATTGTGCACAGATGAAATGGAGCCAATTTGCTCTACTGTTTAATACACCAGGCTAGAAAATGGAATATTGTGAGTTCTAGTCCCATTTTAACCATGAAAGCCAGATGGGTGACTTTGGGCCAGTCACTGTCTCACTCACCCACCCACCTGAGAGGATTGTTGTAGGGAAATTAGGAGGAGGAAGATACATTGGATATTTGCCTCCTTGAGTTATTTTAAAAATAATAAATGTGGGATGCAAATAAATAAAAAAATAAATTGTACTGCTGTTGAAACTATTTTCAGTCCTTACTATTTTTATTTTCCATTAAGAATTTAAATAAAACATTACTTAAACAATTTGAAACTCTGAGTTTAATTTGTATCAAGATGGCATAGAACCAGTTTCATGTCAGCATGTTCATGTTCATGCATGGGTTGATGGCTGAATTTACACTAAGAAATTTTTATTTATTTATTAGATTTATCTTCCTCCTTTCATTTAGCAAAGCAAGGCAGTGTGCATAATGCTATGTCTTATTTCTCTTCAAAAAGCTTCGTAAGGTGGTTTTCAGAGAAAATTACTCTCAAAGTCCTCTAGAGGGTTCTGTGCAGTGATGGGATTAACAACCAATTCACCCAGGGTCAGGTTGGCTGTCATGGGAGGCATGGTCCACCCCCATCCTCTAGCTCCGCCACACGTGTGGGATGAGCCTCCCACGATGGGTGAACTGGTTGTTAAATTACTTTCCCCCCTACACTATCAAAGTGGATCCTGGGCACTGCACTGCAATGGAGAAACGGGAAACGGAGTTGCTGGCACGAGGGAAGAAGTAAGATCAGGGAGAAGAAAGAGTGAAAGCTGCCTTCTCCTTCCCTTGCGCTGGCAGCTCCGTTGCCCATTTCTCCATCGCAGTGCAGTGCAGTGCCCAGAATCCACTTTGATAGTGTGTGTGTGTGTGTGTGTGTGTGTGTGTGTGTAATTTAACAACCAGTTCGCCTGAACTGACTGAATCCCACCACTGGTTCTGTATATGTGTGTAGACTAGAACATGAGTTTCCTGGTACAACTTTTTAACAACTATACAATAAGTAAATTTTACTATAGTTACAGTTTAGGATAAATAATTATGTCTGAACAATTTGTCTGTACAATTTGAAACAAAACTAATACTATTTTTAGAATTTCTTTTTGATGAAACCTGCTCTTAAATTAAACCCGGTTCAATAAAATGATGGTTTTTTTTCATAGATTAAAATTCTGCATTAATTATTTGTAAAACCTTATAACAAGGTAGTATTTTATATCTGTTTTATTTTTAAAACAACAGTGCTCACTGCTTCTTGTTAAGCGCTCAGTTCTATGGTTTATTACACTTGTAGCAATACTGTTGAAATATTTAAAATTTTAAACAATACTTTTATTCTGTTCAATGGTTACTTTGCAGGAAGAAGTAGCAGCAGAAAGAAAAAAACAAGCTGTGGTCGAACAAGTGATGTTGGATCAATTGTGTAGGTAAGATAATAAAATGCTAATTAATTAGCTAGAAAAGTACTATTATATGGCAGGCCTAAGTATTTCCTTTGAAAAAGATGATTCCCAACAAGCAGATATACATATAAAGCTGTATTGTTGAATCATTAAAGTAGCCCCCTTTTTTTTCATAATATTATGGTTGCTTCTGATCGTCTTCACATATATAGTTGATTTGCTGGGGAAAATATTGGATGTTTATGCAGAGATTTACAGCAAATAAAATGACCACTGCTAGCACATAAACCATTGTTTACAAACCACAGTGGATTACTTGAAATTAGTTGATATACAGAGTCAAAAAAACAAATGACATTGTTATTTCATACAATATGTGAACCCAGTTTTTTAAGAGCAGAAGTGCATGCTTCCATGCACAAGAAATATCACAGTAGCTGAGCAACAAACAGATTGGGCGGGGGGAGCAAAAATATGTTAAATATGTTGGGAAGATTTGTTCTGTTTCTCCCCATCCTCCCACAAGTCATCTGTTATATC
Source organism: Laticauda colubrina (assembly GCA_015471245.1). Classification (NCBI taxonomy): domain Eukaryota; kingdom Metazoa; phylum Chordata; class Lepidosauria; order Squamata; family Elapidae; genus Laticauda; species Laticauda colubrina. The sequence continues at coordinate 27,842,600 of BLBF01000022.1, read as the reverse complement.
CTGATTTATTTACTTGATACTTCTCTGAACATCAAAGTTCAGCGGATCAGTGAATATGAGACCTGTTTGGGGAAGTGAGATTATTGGTTATAAAGGGGAATTAAAAGGCAACAGTATTGCTTCCTGTTGCCGTAATGGAAACTTGGTGGGATGAAACCCACAAATGGAATAGAAAGCTAGAGGGATTTAAATTATTTAAAAGAAACAGACCAAATAAAAGGAGGTGGAGTACCATTATATATAAATAATAACTATATATCTTCAGAAATAGAGTACAACAATGTTGAAAACTGTCTGGAATGCATGTTGGGTCAATATAAAAAGGGGAAAAATGACATTGCCATAGGTGTATACAACAGGCCACTCAACCAAAGAGAGGAAATAGATGGATTTTTTACTAGGCAGTTAACTAAAGTATGTGGGATGCACATCACAACAATTTGTCTGGAATGCTTTAGGGTTTCCTGCCTGAGCATGAAAACTTCCAAGATCTCTTCCAACTCTGTTATTCCATTATTCTGTTATTCTGCTTACTACATGCCATATTGTTAATTGCGTGACTAGTTTATTTGTTGATTTATTTAAAAAACTTGAAAAAAATGTTAAGTGGCTCACAACAACAATAAAAACTACAGTAATAGAAATGATAAAATCATGCTTCAACCATCCTTGTCTGGTGCAGCCAAAAAAAAAAACATTCCTGGCTACTTAATCTCATTCTGTCCCAATCTTGGGCAAAGAACCAGCATACCTTTAGAGATATAACATCCAATATAATTCTCTGTGGCCCAATTGAAAACCCATAGGAATGTTGTGAAGGATATAATGAGCCATTGAGAAATCCATCAGGGTCAAAAGTATCACACTTTTTTGTCTTTTTGTTTTTTTTAATGAAAGTTATTTGTCAGAATGACTGGTTGATTCTTTCTCCAAACCATGTCTGAACCCAGATTGAAGAGGTTTGAGCTAATGGTGTTATCCAAGAACATCTATAGCTGCATATATATGTGTGTGTGTGTGTATATGTATATGTATATATATGTATATGTATATATGTGTATATATATATATGTGTGTGTGTATGTGTATGTGTATGTGTATATATGTGTGTGTGTGTCTGTCTGTCTGTCTGTCTATCTATCTATCTATCTATCTATCTATCTATCTATCTATCTATCTATCTATCTATCTATGGTATTCAGCTTTGTTTGGGTATTTTCCCACGTCATCATAGTTGTGCTTTTAAAGTTATAGCAACGTTTCGGCAGAATCTCATCTGCCATCATCAGGCTTCTGCATTGTGTTCGTCAGACGAACACTGAAGCCTGATGATAGCAGATGAGATTCTGCCGAAACGTTGCTACAACTTTAAAAGCAGTTGAGAAAATATGTGGGAAAATACCCAAACAAAGCTGAATACCATACTTATGTGTCAGAATGGTCAAATAAATGGCAGCTTCAAATCTCAACAAATAAATGCTCTGTCTTACATATTGGCAAAAAACAAAATAAAAAATAAAATACACACTGAATAGTCAAGACCTTGTTGATGATCCAAACTCTGTCAAGGACCTTGGACCTTGGATCATTAGACTTCTCTAATGATCTAAATGCTGGAGCCCACTGTAACTACATCGCCAAAAAGGCATAAAGAGTTGTTAACCTAATCCTGCATAGCTTTTTCTCTGGAAATATCACACTACTAACAAGAACATAGAAAACATTTGCTCGACCAACATTTGAATAGAGCTCATCGGTCTGGAACCCACATTATGTATCCAGTATTAATACAGTTGAGAAAGTCCAGAAATATTTCACAAGAAGAGTTCTTTACTCCTTTACTTGTTGCAGAATACCTTATTTCACCAGACTTGAAATTTTAGACCTAGACAACCTAGAACTATGCTGCCTTCGGTCCGATCTAAGTACAGTACATAAAATTATATATTGCAATATCCTACCTGTCAATGAATACTTCAGCTTCAGGCATAACAATACAAGAGCACACAATAGATACAAACTCAAGGTAAACTGCACCAAACTTGATTGCAGAAAATACGACTTCAGCAACAGAGTGGTCAATGTCTGGAATACTCTACCTGACTCTGTGGTTTTTTTTCCCCAAACCCCAAAAACTTTAACCTTAGACTGTCTACTATTATCCTTACCCCTTTCCTAAGAGGTCTGTAGGGGCGTGCATAAGCACACCAATGTGTCTACTGTCCCTGTCCTACTGTTTGTTTTCTTATATGTATCCATTTCATGTATTCATAATGATGTTTATACTTATACCTGTTATCTTATAAATCACTTGACAAAAAAATAAAATAAAACAAATACAAAATAAAATATGCCACCATCATCCGTTGCCCAGAAGCTATTTGTAGATGTCAAACTACATCCAGAGACGGATAAAGAGTGGGAAGATCAATTGGGTGCTACCTTATGCTTCACTACTCTCTGAATCTGCCAGACAGCTACTCTAGGCTGGCTCAAGTGAGACCCAGATGGATGAGGTCAAGAGACCAAGTGAAGGGACTGCTTTAGTATTAAAATATGTATATTTCACATTTTGAACAATCATAATGTATGAGCGATCCCATACATTAGCATCACATAGTGTATTGGATTACTGCGTTTACTGTATCAGAAGCAAATCTTTGCAAATGACTTGTGGTATCTGTCACTTCAATGTTTTTATGAACTTTAACATTAGTTTTTATGAGACAGATAACACTTTATATCAATATGTAACATTCATAATACTTGGGTATTTATTGCTATCAAAGAGGATAATGGTCAGTGCATTTATACTCCCTCCTATCAGTACAATTTAGAAAAGTTGCAGTGTATACAGGACAATTTAAGCACTTTTATGTTGCATGAAAAGTATTGGTGATTTTATTGATATTTCTGATTGTATAACACTTAATTAACATGTAAATATTAATAATTTTAAAAACTTGAAATAGAGCACTAAATAGGTTTATATATTAATTAGATAGAACCAGTTCTGCATTTTTTTTTTAGAGCTGTGATAAGTGATCCAGAGCAAAATGGAAATTCAGATATTTATAAGATGGATCCTGTTCTCCCTGGATTAAACACAGTACCTCTGCGCTTTAGAAAAAGAACATTACATGAAACAAAGTAAGATATGTCACACTATATTGCTTTATGGATAATGTCCTCAAAATTATTTTATTATGAATCTTTTATTAATTTCAGATTGTGCACCTAAATGTCTTGATACTCTGTAAATGAGAACCTCTATAAGTTTAAAAATAAAATCTGTTTTTTGTAATAGAAATGTTTATCTAACAATGGTTTGAATCTTTTTAAAACTTTCCTGCATTTCACTATATGTTTAAACTATAATGTATTGCTCACCATTTTATAGACATGAAATAAATTAAAATAAATTAAAATACTATTGCTCCCACGAGCTAAGAAAGCCTATAATTATTAGTTTCATTATTTGTAGCTCATGCCTTTATGCAATTCATTTGTAAGATATCTACTGTTACTTTGGAGCATTTTAATCATTTTTAAAATTAAAAATAGAAAATAAGGAAGATGTAATAGAAGTTTATAAAGTTAAGCACTATGATGAAATTAAATAGGTAGTGGTTTCCTAATCTACTAGAATCTAGGATCATCCATTCACACTGAATGAAGGGTGATCTGCAGAGTCAAATGTTGTACTTAGCATGAATATTTCAGATATTCATCAGTGAAATTAGCTGCCACATGATGTGTTAGATTCCAAATTAACATACATTCATTGATGACAAGACTGTCAAATCGCTATTAATCATGTGACATCAAAGTAACGTGCTTTTAAAAACCAATTGTTCTGAAAAAGCCCAGAATAGTGCTTCCGATTAGTATTTAATTAGACATGGCTAGAAGATTAATCATGGTTGGAAGCTGTATATGAGAATTAAATAGATTATTAATTCCAGCTGCTCTGCTATGTTCAATCTTTTTTATATCTGTTTTTATAAAATTGTAATCCATCTAAAATTTAATATGCTCTCTGTGAATCTCTATTTAAGGTTTGTGATTTCTCCTCCCAAAATGACCTAATCAGGGATAGTGTTTCAGATATATTATCACTGGGTCTTGTGATCCATATGTATGATGCAGTCCATACAATTGTTATATTGATTTTTGTTGGTGCATTGTTTTTACTTCAGCTATAGATTACATGTACTGTATATTTTTGTTTCAGTGATTTTTTTTGGCTTTTTGTTGTTTTAATAATTATTGTTAGCTTCCTATAGTCATGAGTTTGAGACTAACTGAGATGAAACAGTGATATAATTCTAAATAAATAAATTCCTTCAGTTTCTTTTTTGGCAATACTGAATGGTGTTTACTTCTTAGTATACTTAGAATAATAATTTAATGTTACATATAATATTTGTGTGAAGTTTCCCTTATGTCCATTCAACTGTGTGTTCATGCAACCGAGAACTAAGATTTCCTAAAATGTTCTAGGAATGTATTAAGTGCTGTGAATAATTTTATTAAAACATCACTTTTATTTTATTGAAAATATGAATTATTATGTGCAGTTGCATATGCACAGATATTTTATTAAATAAATAAAATCAACTTTACTGTTAATGGTACTGAAGTACAGAGTTTGAATCATTAGTAAGATTTTGTTTAGCATTGATATCTGCTAGAAAGACTTAAAAGGCTTCAGATTCTTGAAGATACATACATTCATAAGCAGAGAAAATACATAATTCTATAGTTCCAGTGAAATCTATAAACCTGATAATATTTTAAGCTTATTTGTATCAGAATTTATGTTTTGTCTTTGCTGTATCTTTTCATGATAATTCTATTGAACGCTATTCAAGAACATTCTACAAGCAGTTGGCATGCAAAATGACTTGTTTAACATATCATATTGTATATGTTTCTTACAGAATTAAGACTAGGTCAGCACTGACGGAAAATATGCTTTCTAACAAATTACGGTTTGATGGTAGATTATTATTAAGGTATGCACACAAAATTTTCTATTTAGAAGTTGCTACTTCTATAACCATGTTTTAGTCCAATTGCTTTCTAGTACAATAGCATAGCAATATTACAGTTTATATTAGACTTTCATCCAATGTTAGTTATAGCTCATGGTGACCTGCTGTGTGCATATTTTATGAAATTATAAAGGTTCTAGTTAGATTGATGATAAAATGCTGACTTCCCTGTGTACGTAGGAGGGATAAACTAGTAAATAGTATTGGTGTCTTTTGATTATTGTGTATCTTGTGACAACAAAATTCTGTTAATCTGTCCCCTTTATGTCATAGTCCCGCAGAATGATCTATTGCAGCAATTTTGGGTCAAAATTATTTTTATCTTAAATACTAAATACCAAAGTATGTGATGTTTGGTCCTTAGATCTGTTAATTAGGTGGAGCTTTGAGGCACTGAAAGTAGATCACTAATACATAGTGGGCCTATTTGGAAATAACATGCATTCTCCAATTCTCATATTCTGATCAGGATTAGCAGAGAACTCTCAGTAGCAGAACACATTGGTTAAATTTATATTACACAAGTGTAGAAACATGAGGTTTGCTTAAAATATAAGACAAATCCCTTGTATGTCCAACCACACTTGACTAATAAAGAATTCCTTTCCTATCCTATCCTATCCTATCCTATCCTATCCTATCCTATCCTATCCTATCCTATCCTATCCTATCCTATCCTATCCTAACCTATCCTATCCTATGTTATTCTATTCTTTCTGTCTGCTTGGCAGTTAAAGGATTCATTCTGCTTTATTTTTAAGAATAAAGAATCTAATCCTTTTTTTTCATTATAGAAATGGACGTGATGCTTGTCGAGAACTGATTGGATTTTACTTTACTTGTGACAAATCTTTAACTATTTATGAATATCGAAAGTTTGGTAAAAATAGGTATACATATATATGTAAAAGTTCATAATTTTATTTAGCCATTGATGCTTAGTAAAATCACTTCAAGTTTTTTTGTTTTAATTTTATGCAGAACAAATGCTCTACCATTCATTCTGAAGGATATTTATATGCATCAGCGTGGACAGAGGAAAGGAAAACCATATACTCTTAATGATTTCTTTGTTGTAAGTATTCTGGATAGGAGGAAAGTATGAGAAACATTTTGGGTACAGAAACTGCATGATTGTTGGGTAGAGATTTGAGCCATGAATGTATATGAACAAATAAGAGTGGAGAGAAGTAGACTGTTTTTACAGGAGTAAGGGGAGAAAATACTAAAAGCCAGAATTGGCCTACGTATCACTGATACAGTTTTGTTTCTATAAGCTTTTTGAGCTGGAAGAAGCATAGAGCCTTCCTCATATTAAGGAAGGATGGTGTTTCCTCCCTGTAAACAGGGGCTAAGAAGATTGTGATGATCTTGAAAATATGAATATGCTACAAATAATCCCTTATATTTTAGTGATTCTACTTGAAATAATTGAATATGAACAGGTCAAAAGCTATTTATTTTCAATTACCCTGACCGAAATTTTCTCTACCTGGCTAGATCTTTTTTTTTGCTTGTTGTTGTTCAGTCGCTAAATCATATCCGATTCTTTACTACCCCATAGACCAAGAGTGGTCAACCTTTTGCACCTCAGGGACCATCAAACTCATAATTTTAAATCCCGTGGACCAGAGAGCCTGGGAAAATCCCCAAAAAAGTCTGTAGGAAAATTCCCCATCCCATCCCATCCTGTTTTCCTATAGATTGATCATTATTTGGAATTGCAGGAGACTGTCTCTAGCTCCATTCTTGGGGAGGGGGGGGGGGAGAGAGAGAGAGACTTTTGGCTTCATGCAAGGAAAGCAGCAGAAGCAGCAGCAGAAGTCTTTCTCCTAAACTCTGCCAGAAATGAGTCTTTGTGAGACCTGTAGTGCCAGTGCAGCCTCTTGGAGCAGGATGCCTTGCAGGGTCCCAAAGACTTATTTCTGGTGGAGTTTGGGGGAGAGAAAGACTTTTGCTGCTTTCCTTACATGCAGTCAAAAGCAGAAGAAGAAAGAAGCAGGAAGAACCAGCCCGGTGGCCAGGTCAGGCACATAGGGCAAGTGGGGCAAGTTTCCCGCTCTGCCCTTTCCCCTCTCCCCTCATTTCTTCATGTTGTTTGCAATGCAAGCGATGCAAACCTTGTGTTCCCATGGGCCATATGGGCAGCGCAGCTTTATGTTCCCCCACAGCCTGGATTAATTGCTTTGGAGGGTATTTCTCTGCAGACCACCAAAATTTTCTCGCGGATCATCAGTGTCCCCAGCCCACTGGTTGACGATCACTATCATAGACCATAACACGGCAGGCTCCCCTGTTCTCCATTGTCTGCTGGAGTTTGTTCAAATTCATGTTCATTGCATCAGTGACACTATCAGATCAGTGATATCTCATTTTCTACTGTCCCCTTCTCCTTTTGCCTTTGATCTTTCTCAACATCAGGGTCTTTCCCCAAAACTCCTCTCTTCTTATTAGATGGCCAAAGTATTTGAGCTTCATTTTCAGTATCTGTCCTTCCAAAGAACAGTCAGGGTTGATTTTCTTTAGGATTGACTAATTTGACCTCCTTGCAATCCAAGGGACTCTCAAGAGTCTTCTCCAGCATCACAATTCAAAAGCATCAATTTTTCAGCATTTAGCTCTCCTTATTGTCCAACTCTTAAAACCATACATTATAACTTTGACTATATGAACCTTTATCAGCAATGTGATGTCCTTGCTTTTAATATGCTGCTTAGGTTTGCCATAGCTTTCCTCCCAAAGAAGACATGTCTTTTAATTTCATGGCTGCAGTCACTGTCTGTGATCTTGAAGTCCAAGAAAATAAAATCTGTCTCTGCTTCCAATTTTTACCCTTCTATTTGTCAGGAGGTGATGGGAGCAGATACCATGATCTTAGGTTTTTTAATATTGAGTTTGAAGTCACTTTTTGCACTCTCCTGTTTCACCACCATTAAAAGATTATTTAGTTCCTCTTCAGTTTCTGCCATTAAAGTGGTATTGTCTGCATATCTAAGGCTCTTGATATTTCTCCTGGCAGTCTTAATTCTGGCTGGTGATTCATCCATCTCATCATTTTGCGTGATGTACTCTGCATATTAGTTAAGCAAGCAGGGTGACAGCATGCAGTCTTGTCATACTCTTCTCCCTATTTTGAAACAATCAGTTGTTCCATATCCATTTCTAACTGTTGTTTCTTGACCCACATACAGGCTTCTCGGAAGACAGGTAAGGTGAACTGGTACTCCCATGTCTTTAAAAATTTGCCATAGTTTATTGTGATCCACACAGTCAAAGGCTTTAGCATCATCACTGAAGCAGCAGCTATTTTTCTAGAACTTCCTTGCTTTCTCCATAATCCAGCAAATGTTAGCAATTTAATCTCTAGTTCCTCTGCCTCTTTGAAACCCAGCTTGTACTTGTTCCTTCTATTAACTTCTAATTAAATTTATTTCAAAGGTCATAGGCAGTACTACCCAGAACATTGTGGCTGGTTTAAGATTGTCAGTAATGGGTAGGCAATGATACTTTATTTTTAATTGTTGCTTTATTTTTTTTCTTGAATATTTTCAGGGTTTGTTGTTAGATTATTAATATAACTTGTTTTTTCAAACTATGATTTAATGTATTTAGAGAATGCAGTCAGGCATTTATTATGATAACATCGCTAAGATCCACAACCAAAGTAATATTCAGAAAGATCTTACTCTAATTCTTTAGTTCCAAGCTAAATAAAAAGTTACTTATTTTTTAGTTGCTTGAAGACTACATATCTTCCCTTTGCCACAAGAGGGCAGACGGGCAGTTGAGGAAGATTACCTACCACAACTTGAACTATCTTTTATAATTAAATGAATAGGATTCTGTTGTATTTTAAAGCGGTTATTCCCTATTTATTTAATTTGGTATAACATAAACAATTTTTTATCAAAGTGTTGAGGATCAAAACACATGCATTGGAACTTCTAAAAATCAAGGAATTTACTGGTGTAGATGGTTATGGCTGGTTTCTGCTGGGCAATACTGAACTTTTAGATTTAAGTTCATAGGCCATGGGTACTAAATCCTGATGCTCAACCTTGCCCGACAAAGGAATTTCTTTCAAAATATAGTCACTTGTCTCTTTTTTAGAATTCAATAAATTAATACACATAGCGGTATAGCAATGATGTTCGTTATAGGAACTGCATGTTCAGTCTATCAAGAAATATGTACATAGAGTCATTTGTCACTGTATTAACTTGACAGTAATTTGGCTAACAAAATATTAGAACATTTGGAATTTACAGCAAAAAATCTTGGAAGTATGAATTTGTACGTTAAACTGAAGAGTGTTAACTACAGCAGATAACAGTGTTTTATATCCTTAATACAATCATTCAATGAATATCAGAGTGAAGAATACTTATGCCTCAGTAAATGCATACATTGGATGCTGATATATAGTCTCTGATGTGGCTATGTGATAATAGCAAGAGTGTGTAGTCATGATTAGCAACCTTTGACAACTATTTCTACCTGTTGGAAATCTGTGTTGATTTTCATAGATAAAAAATATACTATTCACACACCATGTATTCTTTGTTATGTTTTGTTAACATCTTCATATATACAGGCCTGATTAAAAGGAAAAAATAAATCAATTAAATGAAAAAATACAAAAGGTATTCATCTAGAATTACTTTATGAAAAGTCTATTTGGATTTTGTTCTTGATTCACTGAAGATTGTAGAGTTCTCAGAATTACATATTTTTTTCTATACAAAGAATGCTACAACACATCTGCAAACAACTGGATGTAGACTAATTGAATCAAGATATTATTTACTTTTAATCTGTCAAATAAGTTAAAAGAACTTGAGCAATTGAATGACTTAAATATTTTCTTGGTACATGAGAAACAGAATTTTTCTGTTCTGTTCATATATTCTCATAAGGAATTTAGCTCTTTACCCTGAATAAATTCTGCTTTCCCTGGATCTCAAAAGACTATTGTAGTCTTGAAACTTATAATCCTGTACTCCAACTCTTCTCAGCTGTGTGATATTAAATCCAGAGGCAATTAGTACAGCAATCAAAATAATGGAAGTTAGATGTTGTCTGCTAGAACACTGTGAGAGAAAAGTGGCTTATTTAGAGGAGATCATTTGGAGACTGAGGGAGAAAAGATAACTGAAGAGAGAACAGGAGGCAGAAGTTGTCCATTTAAGATTAATGTTCTTGTAGAAAACTGAATGGATAACATAAAAGATTTTGTCTGGTTTCTAGTTAATGCTTTCTAGTTTCTCATCATGCTTTCTAGTTTCTCAAAGTTAGACATATTTCAAATAATTCACCTCTTTAATACTGTACTGATATTTTATAGAGTAGAGTAAAAATTGACTACTTTTAAATCATTCTTATATTATTGATCACAGGGGGCAGACCTAACTTTTTTGAGCCTCCAGCATCCTGGCCTTCCTGAAAGTGTAAAGCAGAAACCATTGTTTACAATCCGTGTCACAAATATTGATGAAATGGCAAAAACTTTTCTAAAGTAAGTGGAATTAGACTATCTGCTCATGAATCCTCTTTGTTAATCAAAAATATTTTGTATACCTATTGGCTTGAGGTTTTGTTTGTATTTCTCCAGCATAAATATTAATACCTGATTAGAGGTACACATAACAGAATGTTAATATATGACTATTTGTAGAAAATAGAAACTGCTCCAGAACACACACAAAAATGCAAAAGTACATCTAACATTAATTACGCTTTCTAAAAAATGCAATTTTGAATTTTTTGAAGAGTGGTACAATACAATTCAAAATGGCATCTTACTTTTTTTCATTTCATGTCAAAGCTAATTTTTCCCTCAAATTATAGTTTTCCCTATAATTAAAACAAAAAAAGAATTGCAGAACTATATGTAAGGTAGCTCCCTCAGAAATATTGAAACTATAGGTCCAAGAATTCCAAACCAATTCTTAATACATATGAAGAAAATTTGATTAGTTAAGACTAGTTTAATAGTTTCATTTCAAAAGTGAGAATTGATTGGCAGTTACATTATTGTTTATAAAGGAAAATCTGTAAATAGAGGAAAAGAATTGCCAGTTTCTTACTGTAATGGTTATTTCATGCTTCTCTCTTATTCTTGTTGCTGTTTCTAGAACTTTAATGATAGTCTAATAAATGTAAGAGATTAGAAATAAATCAATACGAAATATTTGGGGTAATAAGAATAATATTTATTTTTATTTGTCAAACATGTACAAGATAACAAGTATAGGTATGAACATAAACATGAACAAAGGAAGTAAATTCAGATAAATGGAGACAGGAAGACAGGGATCGTAAGCATGCTGGTGCACTTATGCACGCCCCCTTTAAGGACCTTTTAAGAATGGGGTGAGGTTCACGGTAGACAGTTTGAGATATATGACAATATCATGGTAGACAATATGCTATAATCTTCAAAAATAGTAGATTATAAGATACAGAGACTGAGATAATGTATCACTTTGATATGCAATGTAGTTTATTTGGCTTTGCCTTGGTATGTTTAATGAATTTAGAGATGATGAGTAGTAAATTGTAAGGTATAAGTCATTTTTTGGCTTAGTATATTTGCATATCATATGTACCTATCCTATGGTGGCTTGTTCAATAATCCATAATTAGGCAGTTTGTGGACTGGGTCAGTAGGAGCAGGAATATTAAAGATTTATATAAAATAGGTGTTGGTGAGGAGTTTTGCTAATGTCACAATCAGACTTTCAAAGAAACATCTTTGGCATCTTATGGATTTCTCAGAAGTAAAGATAAAGAAGATGGTTGTGATCTCAGCTAATCCTGGCATTATGCCGTATATACTCGCATATAAGCCGACTTTAGAACACTTTTTTTCCCCCAAATTTGGGGGTCGGCTTATACGCGCATAAATCTGATTTATTGGTGGCCGTGCCTCGATTTGTGCCGGAGCAGCGACTTAGCGTGGCGGCTTCCCACGATGAGAGTCTTGGCTCTCGCACTCCCTGTCAGTTGGCGCTTAGCAGCCCTCGCCTCAAGTAAAACGCGCGCGAAGTCGGGCAGCGACTTAGCGTGGCGGCTTCCTGTGATGAGAGTCTTGGCTCTCGCACTCCCTGTCAGCTGGCCCTTAGCAGCCCTTGCCTCAAGTAAAACGCGCGCCAAAATTGGCCATTTTTCTCCCTGGATGGATGATGAGCCGCAACTTTTGCCCCACTGCCTTTCCCTCTGGGCTTCACTTCTGCTGTTCAGGGAAGTCACGCCCAAAGCCCTGTCCTCCCAGAATCTTTCTGATGGTGAGCCTTGACGGTGAGATCAGGGGTTGAACACCATGGTATTTGGGGGTCGGCTTATATGCGAGTTTTTGCAAAATTCCTCATTTTGGGGCAGTTTTTTAAGGGTCGACTTATATCCGAGATCGGCTTATATGCGAGTATATACGGTACATCTTGAATGGATGATTGCAAGTTTCTATAGGTCTGTTATTGAAGCAGCTTGGAAGGTCAAAAACAAAATATGCATTTACCAGAAATCCTCTGACCCCTTACCTTGCTTCTTATAGAAGTATTGTGCAAAACCACGAAATTGCTGAACTAAGGAACTGGAAGTAAGCATGTTTCAGTGAATAAGGATGGGTCTGGAAAATAACATAAATTTACTTCTCCTTTTTGGTATAGTTTAACATAAGAAACGCCCTGGGCTAGGCTGAGGTTATGAAATGTATAAAAGTGACGCCTCAGGAAGAGCCAGGGGTTTAGAATTTGCCATGCTAATGCTCTGAGCCTTTGTGCACAAATAAAACCTGTACTCTCCAACCTTTCGTGGTCTTGTGTCCTGATTTGGAAGCAAGATTTGCTGCAACATTATTAAAAGAAAGTTCAGAAATAGTTTGTTCATATTGTGGCTACTAAAGTGAAAAGTGGTAAAATGGAGGAAAATAATATATATTCAGTATCTTCTAATGCAGGGGTCTTCAAACTTGATAGCTTTAAGACTTGTGGACTTCAACTCCCAGAATTCCTCCTACAGTCATGTTAGCTCAGGAATCCTGGCAGTTGAAGTCGACAAGTCTTAAAGTTTCCAAGTTTCAAGACCCTTGTTCATTATGGTTATTTCTATTTCTGTTTCAAAAATAGTGTTTTTGGGTTTGTTTGTTTTTTGCCTTTGCAGATTTAATAGATTAATTAAATGTTTTTAGATAATGTCCCACAATGCAATTTTTTTCTGGTCTGGAATCCTATGTGACTGTGTTTAGTTGCCACTTTAATTTCCTGGAGTATTTCCATATTAATAGCCTTGTGATGCAGTGTGGAAAATCAATAGCAGTTCCAGGTTGTTTTGGTACTGGTGAGGAGCTGTTGTTACTACCTAGCACTCGTCCTGGCTAAGTCAAAAGTGCATGCCAAAATAAACCAACAATGAAACATTAAAATGCACAAATCAAGGACCTGGATCTTGCTGTGATATGAAGCCTAATATAATGCAAAGTACACTACTATATAGGTAGCATACTACTACCTAATATAATACAAAGTATGCTAATATAATGTATACTAATATAATGCAAAGTATATACATTTGATACTATCACACAGTAACAACTCAAATCTATTAACACAAAATCCCCTTCCTCTCTCATATTTTCTATTATCCTTGACTAGAAAATATACCCAAATGAGATTATTGATTTAATTCTCAAGATTCACCTTGAACAAATTAAATTTTGTTTCTTTTAATTTCTCAAGAAACAGAATATTTCTGAACTTGCTTTTTTTCCAATACATATACTCAAAACTAGAATTTATAACTCATAACTGGAATTTATATTTAGATAAGGTGAAATTATTTATCTACTGGACTGTTTCATCTGTAACCTGATTAAAATGTAGCTTCAAAGTTCAAAAGAAGGGCCTGTACACTGTTATAAAACTATCAATTTGGGCTATCCTTTGCTCAAGCTGAGTGAGATTTAATAATCACATGCACTGGGTAACAAATAACCCATGTATTTCAAAAACTGTCCAACCTCTCAAGAGCAAATATATATCTCTTTGTTGCATCTGTGAAGCCATCCTGCAATGCTTTACTGCCTATATATATTCCTGCATAAAATACTTTCATGTCTTGCTACATTTGGGAGGCTAATTTTAAAACTTTAGAATAACTTTATTTCAAACTTTTTAGATAATATAAATCCATATAAAATATTTCACAACCAGAAAATCTGTTTTTCCTAATTTATATGTAGAATATACATATCTAAGAAAATAACCTTCTGTATTTATGACTGCTCAGCAAATGCGTATATTTTAGGACCTATAATGTGGAAAATGAGGAAAATCCTATCAAGGAAGAAGATGATCGAAAGAAAACTTTGAGGAATGTTCAAGGTTTGTATGTTCTGTTTGCTATAAATTTTTATCTATGAGTTCTTTAAAAATATTTTCATAGAATCTAGATTGTATTTTATTCTATGGTAATTATATTTCAGTATACTTTCAGAATAGGCTTTTGATTGTAGATAATATAATTTTTTGATATAGAAAAAATAGTGAGAATTTTCTTTGATATTAGCAATGTTCTCTCAGAATGGGACAATTATTTATATGTAGAACATATAAAGGATAAATTCTAGGATAATCTCTGAGCATTTCCAGTAATTTCCTAATATAGCAGGATTAGAAAATAATCCTTCATACTATATCATTAAAAGGCAATATTGAGATTAGGTCACACTTTTACATATTTAAAAAAATTACTATACTTAAGAAAAAAAAGCATAATTTTAATCCACCATTTTAAATTTCTTCTCTAGATAATTTGAGAGCAAAATTAAGTAAAAGAGGAGTTCGTATTGTTTCAGGACTAGGAAAATATTTCCGTCAACTGGACAAGAAGCAAAATCGAATTATTACAAAAGCAGACTACAGGCAAGCATTAAAAGCATTTTATTTAGAAGTGACTGAAGAGGTATGTTGAAATCCTTATATAAGCGAGTAGCTATAATTTAACAGGTATTACTTCAACATGGTGGGATATAATTCATGAGCAATTTGCAAAGATTGAAAGATACAATTTACCGAAAAGGAATAGGCCAGATAAAGTGGAAGGATGAGATGGCGTTGTATTGAAGAACATGTATAATTTTTCAGATCTGGGAATTTAAGAGACTCCAGTTAGACTTTTCATATGAGGAAAAAACATAATATTATTGCAGGATGGTCTGTGGACCACCAAGTCAGGCAGAAAATTTTGATAATGTCCTTCTGGGCCAAAGTATAAGGCTTTCATAGTTTTGGGCTATTTTGCATTGTGCTTTTTACAGTCATTATTTTTATTTCTTGTGTATTTCAATCTGATGTTACCCCACATAAGTTTAATTAGCAGGTTAGACAATATGAATGCATGCATATATAAATAAGAAATATAATACTAAAAGGATTTAGTTACTTGGACATTCATGAAAAAAATAACTCTTGAGCTTGGGGAACAGTGCAATTGCCCCTCAGGCAGGACCAGCCTGCTGCTTACTTTTAGGCCATATTCTCTTTTCTTTTGATAGCCCCCTGTGGCCTACCTGGGGCTACTCTGGGATTTATCAGGCCTTCATTCTTGAAGTATCTTCGAAAAATGCTGTTCTGTATCTCCGAAAACCATGTGAAACCATGCCCCATTCTTGCATGATTTTCAGAGGCTCCAGAGGATCCACAGCCCTCTCATGCAACTTTTGGTGGGTCTAAAGGCTGCATGGCAGCACACCCCATTTTTCCACACTGTAGCTTCCAAAAATTGCACAAGAACAGAATACATTTCGAGAATAGATATTGGTTGTTGGTGAATGCTGGCATGTCATCCAAAACATAGTGATGTATCACTTTTGACATGCATGCTATAGGTTCATCTTCACTGTTCTAGCCAATAGGAGAGAGCTGTAACATAAGCTGGAGATAAATTACTATTTACTTACCTGATTGTTGCTGATATAGTGAATATGAAAAAAATGAATGAAGCTAGTTAGTCTTTCTCTCCCCTTCTACAACCTGATGGATTGTTTGATCTGCTGCTTTGGTGACACCTGAAACACTAAATATTAATGTTGGTATTTTAATATTTAATATCAGTTTTTTTAAAGAAATGCCCAATTTTTAGATGAATGCCCTGAAACATTAATTTGGGTTTTGCAATGTTTATGTCACAATACTTATGTTGTTAGTTATACATGCAGCACTTTGTACAACAATTTGACTTTGTATTTAAAATTTAGGAATTTGAATCTTTATGGTTAGTTCTACATGAGGACAATAATGGTGAACTTGATTACACTGAATTTACACGTGCTATTCTTGGAGAAATGAATGAATACAGAAAAGCATTTGTTAGGAAAGTAAGTATTTTAAGACTATAATTCATATATTAAAAAGTTGAATACTCTTAATCTGCATAATGTTTCACTGATTTTGGGTGGGAGAATGTCAAGATTTGGTTTACTGTGAGAAAAAATATTTCTCTGTCCTCTGAAGAAAATCATTAGTGTAAAAATAAGTGAGTCAGTGAGAAAATTCTTGCCTGTTTATGCAACAGTGGAAATGTGTTAAGGAATTGGTAGTATTGAGAAAAAAATCTTTCAGATTTATAAGTCAAAAATATATTGTTTTAATATTGGTTGAACAAAATTTACTGTCCCTGAGGAAAAATTAAAAACTTACTTGCACTTATGTTGATTTCAGTTAGGTGTACCAATTTCTTCTTTAATATCTCTCTTTTTCCAAACATTTAGGTAAGGTCAGTTATTCTACCAACATAGATTCTACATGTAGCACGTTGATTTAATTTTGTTAATATTACTTTGTTTATTTCTATATAAAAATACCAAATTTGTATAAACATTTTTTTCATATATTTGATGCTCACATTTTTTTCTGATTATTTTTAGGCTTATATGAAGCTGGATTACAATAAAATTGGCAGGGTCCCTATGGTAGACATAAAGAAATGTTATTGTGCTAGAAAACATCCTCAGGTTATAGCAGGTATCTATATACTATATAGATATATACTATATACTCTTGTTGTCATAACTAGGTGAAACAGTGCATTAGAAGAGCAAACATTTTTGAATCTAGGTACCTAAAATCAGCTAATTTACAGATCTAAATCTGGGACCCATGACTCCCAAGGGAATGAAATTTGTGGTTGCTTCAGTGCTACTGGCTGTTACTGTCATGTGATCTTCATTTTCAGTGTTCCATGACAGTTTCCCAGCCAGTTTTGCAGTTCCTTGCTCTAGTCCCCACCTAGCAGCAGCCATTTCTTGCATCTTTCTTGACCTATTCCACTCTCCCGCAGACTCTACCCATCCCACCCTCACCTCTTATATACCTATGGGCATCCTTCCCATTCACCTGTTCACCCTCCCCAACCCATTCGACATCTATGGCACACACCCACATATCCTTCCAAAGCTAGATGGCGCCTCTCACACATCCCATATACATTCCTAACCTGAACCCATATGCATCCCCTCTCTTCCTCCCGCACCTGGTATTAGCATCTTACTTGACTGCTGCCCTTGATCTGGCAACTTCTGCTGGTTTCCCATCTTACTTTTCCTATGCAAGCTTCCTACAAGCAAAATGAATGGAAAGCTATCAGAAATTCAAGGGAAGGAGAAAGGGAGAGGGATGGGAGGAAGGGAGGGAGGAATGAGGAGGAAGGAAGATAATAGCAGAATGACATGGAGCGAGGGAAAGAGGGGAAGGGAAGGAGAGAAGGCAGAGAAGTAAGACAAGGAGGGAAGGAGGAAGGAAGGAAGGAAGGGGCAATAATGGGTGGAAGAAAGGAGGGGAGAAAGTAGAAAGAAAGGGAAGAAGGAAGGGAAGAAAGAAGGAAGATCAATTTCTGATGCTCCCTACCAGCTTCTCACTAGGAAAGTCAAGGGGAAATCAGCGGGAAATCACTGCCAGTCTCACTGCTTTCTTGCCTATCTGTGGTTATTCTGTTATTCTGTTTAGGTAAGGAAATATCTCTGAAATGATGATCCAATATGGCACAGGTTGTCTAATTACTAATGAAGTAATTATTGGTTTGTATTGCTACCATTTCTTAGGTGCAGAGAGATTATAGCCATTATAGTCATTCAGTTTAAGAAAGACTTTAATTTATTATATCTGATTTGGGTAATCCTTATCTTAGTTTATATATCTTCAATCTTTTGGGGCAAATTTACATTCTCCCTTTGAGCTTCTAAAATTATTTGATTTTAAGATCCTTACCATGGAACTGTATTCTAATGTCAATTTCTTTAGCTGTATGGCTTTCCAGACAGACTGACATCACTTATTTTTTTCTATAAATAAGGACTATTCATTATGCATATATCATGTTTCCATTACATCAGCCTTAACGTTACTAAATAATTTACAAGCACCTGCTTTTTCAGCACCTGCTTGATCATTCAAAAATATTATAAACATATCTTTTAAAAATGGACTGGAAAGAAACAAGAATATTTTTTTAAAAGCTCAAGATGATTCAGTATGAGGTATTTAATTCATATGCAATCTCAAATATTTGCCTGCTGAATGCAGTTATGCTGATAGCATAAGACAATATTCCTATGTTGATCAAAGGAATACCCAAGAACAGATTCATTTTTCAATCAGCTGCCAACATAATGATGCTATTTTTTTTTCAGCATCTTTGGAAATCTTTACAACCTGAGCAAGCCCAGAGCCTTCATTTGGTGTATATTGTAGTCTACTATATTTGGGGAAAGATATTGCAAAGTTTGGGGTGTAGGCTTAAAGTAAGAGACAGAATTATTGTCAGCAACCGTGCAGTGACATTATAAAACAAAGCAATCCCTCTATTTTGTATTTACATATTGGTGTTGTATGGTAATATCTAAGTAACAACAATTTGCATTGTGCCATGGTGATGCACATTTTGTCATTTGCCTCCTGGACTCCTACGCAAGTCACTTTTACTGAGATATCCCTTGAATTTTCTGTCTTGCTTTTCTTAGGAAATCTTTAACATTGTCGAGAACACAGGTTTAATTTTTAAATGTTTTACTGCAGCTTTGACATACTCAGTAACAACTTTAATAGTAAATATTTTAACAGGTAATGCAACAGAGGAAGAAATTAAATCTTCATTTCTCGAAACACTAGAGGATGCCTGCAGCAATCCCAGTGAAGTTTCCTTTGGTGAATTTGAGGATTATTATGAAGGATTAAGTATTGGCATTCTGGATGATGAAGATTTTATTAACATATTAAGGAATCCCTGGGGAATTTAGAAGTGAAAATTTTAATGTTAAAAATTAGGAATAGAGACTCTGAACATTTGTTAAATTCTAAATAGCTTTAATAAATTGGCCTTCCTCATCTGAAGGTACAGTAATGTTTAAAGCATGGCTTGTTTCTCTTCCTGCAGCATTAAAGTAGTATTTATTTATTTTTTTCTCAAATTGCCTCAAACGATATCACATGTAAAATAATAATATGTTTAATCAATGAATTGTGAAACTGGATATGTGTGTGTGTGTGTGTGTGTGTGTGTGTGTGTGTATGTATATGGATCTTTTATTCGGGTTTTCTCCCATGTAAAATTGGAAGTATCTAGGCGTTGTTTCGATGAAGTCTTATTTATCATCTTCAGGCTTGTGTCTTCAGGTTTGTGCTTTTTGGAATAATGTGAGCTTGCAGCTGCTTCTTCCTTTTAACTGCTAGTGGGGGTGTGACTATAATGTTTTGCTATGTCAAGGGTTTAGTTAAATAATTGTATCACAAGTCATATATGAAGGCCCTTTATTAAAATGAAATTTTTTATTTTGGTTGTCCTGGTAGTGACTGTTTTAATTCCACAATATATAAGCATAGAAAAGTTTAGGTTGATTCTATCTATCCAGATAGAATAGCATGTTTAAGTGATTTTTTTGTTATATTCTGTTTTTATGTTAACAAGATACATTTTGTTTTAGTTAATTTAGTGCAGTCAGATTGTACAGAAATGCCTTTATGAATATATTCTTCGAACTTTTAAAAGCATATGAATGTACATAGAAACAAAAGTGTCTTATTGTGTACTTTGTAATTCACTAATTCCACTGTTTATGTGTGGGGTTTGTACTTAAAATATATTATAATATATTTACAAACCATATAATATATATACAAACCATAGCACAATGGTTTGTACTTAAAATATATTATAATAAATACTGTATCTAGATTTTTAGTATATGTTAATTAACATTTAGTATATGTTAATTTTATATTGTAAACAAACCGTTTTGAAATTACTGTATTTTGATTTTAAAAATAGTGTATTCCTTCAGTATGTTATAATTCAGTTCTACAATTATCATAATTCATTAATTTTGCTAAAAAGGATTCACTTTAAATTACAGTTTAATTGATCTTAACTCTAATTTGTTGCCAGAACCTTTTCGGAACCCAAAAATTGATTCATCTCTGTTAAATCCTGGACATTCAGACATGAAGTTTTAGAGATCATTTAGAATACTATGAATCAGTCTTATATGATCTGTGCTGTTTAGACATTCTCAAGGCCACATAACAATAGTATTTGTCTTCACTTCCAAGTCTTGAGAGCTTGAACTTGGGAGGTTGGGAGGGAAAAAAATCATGCTGTTTTAAAACCATTTCATGAATTGAGTCAAAATATATTCTCTATAGGCTAAGATATTTAAAAAGCTCATTCAAGTCACAACAGACAAATGCTGCTAGAGTTGTGTGAAAGCTGTGTTCAGTTTGTTTGCAGCACATTTAATGTTTCATCTGAAGGGAAAAAATGGAATCTTTCTATACATACACTCATCAGGATGCATGTAGGGATTGTCTGAATGGAACTCAGGAATCTCAGCAAGGATTACTGTTTCAATCTTTATTGACTCATAAACAATGTAGAAAGGAAAACAATGCCTTTCTACTAACAAAAGATGAAGGGAAATAGGCCTATGTCAAGAGAGTAAATTACTGAATGACAAGATTGAGGATCCTTCAGAAAATTTTCTAATTGAGCAGATTAGATAGCTGCCAAGAAGGTATATAAGGAACAATAGAGGAGAGGACATGCAGAGGGAGGTTTCAAGAGCAATCAGTATTTATGGAAATAGTGCCTCGTAGTAGTCTTGGCAGCCTAGTTCAGTGTACAATATGCTTTTAGTGCCTGAAGATGAGAATAACAGAACATGACTTTACTTTTTATTTAGCCAAATTTAATGTGATATTTTTTGAGAAGACTTGGATGCAAGAAGGAACTAATCTTAATGGATTTTATGAGATCTCCCTGACAATAAAAGGGAGTCAAGGCAGGAGATACAACAGTGAGAACTCTGAATATTTATTTCTACTAAATTCTAAGTTTTGGAAATTAATCTTGCCCAGTTGAATTTTGCAAGAGCAGCATTAATAAAATTTAGCACATCTTATGGCACATCAACCCCCCCTCCCATAATCTGCTTAAGAACTAATCATCATTGATATGTCAGTAATTTCAGTGTCAGAAATAGGTGAGTAATGCAAAGAATTTCCACAATGCCTTTCATATCTAGAATCTTTTCACTGCTGCTTGCCATTCTCAATCTGCTGCTATCTAATTATGCTGAATTGTACTTAGTGCAGATCTTCAGCAGGCTGAATCTGATTATTTTAAATGGTGTCATTTAAGGGAGATTTTCTAGGGCATTTATTTGGGGAAATGTACATCTATGACTACTTTTGGGTTATAGTGACTAGGCATTTACAACTTGCTGTAAATTGTAAATAGTAGAAAGCTGATTGAAAGATTACCGCTATCATGAACTTCAAGCCTCCATGAAACAGGGCAAGAAATGTTTTTCATCCTGCAATATAAAGCAGATGTAGAACTGCTGTTTATTTAAGGTAGTTAATGCAAATATGGCAGAAATGTTGAATTTGATGCAAATTTTACAACTTGGAGCATTTATTATAGAGCCACTGATTGATTCGGTGTCCTCAAGTGGAGCATTCCTTGTTAGCTGATTTCAGTTCATAGATAATTAAGGACAGTGTTAAGTATAAAATACTCTGAATAATGCAGTGCTAATTGTAACTAAACATCAATGTGGATATTTCTATGTTTTTTTAAATAGTAAACAAGTACATGATTGCAAACTAAAATAGTTAGCTATAGAGCAGGGCTTGATTCATTTACTAACTTCAGCAAAGTTCAACAATCCTCCCATTTGAAAAATGGTATCTGCTATTCTATATACTTTTACCTGATCTCCTATGTCAGTAGGAAAGTGGAAGGAGTTCATCCATCTGGGATATGTAGGAAATTTGAGCAGTATGGTTTTAGAAAGATTTGGTCTTCTTCCATCTTAGCCCCTATATTAATATCCAGGTTTTCAAACTGGAAGTCTACTTAAGAGTTACCTTTAGGTAAGATGGGTAGCCTATAAATTTTATAAACAAGGTAGGCAGTCTTGTTATTTGCAAAGATGAATAAAACTAGACTGATAAACTCCAATTTTGGTTTCATAATTCACAGATATAAATTATCTGTGGAAATTATCTGTGGAAATTATCTTTGGAAAAATCCTGGAAATTGCAATGGAAATTTATTTAAAGCTCATGACCCCAACTTTATATGGCCAGAGACAAAATTCTATTTGGTAATCTGCCACATAATCCGGAAATGGAACAGAAGAGAGGAAAAGCGAGGAAGAAGGGGATAAGAATAATAGGGATGTGGAGGGTAATATTTCAGTATTTTATCGTGTTAGTAATCTAGTATTCTGTTTTCTAGTAATCTAATCATTTTTAAAATTTCCCAGTATTTAATACTTCATGCATATTGTACTTCAGCTTTATTTTAATTTCTGTATAGTACTTTATCTTCTTTTATTCCTGTCTAACTGTGCAATGACTATATTAAAAAAATTGATTGATTATGAAAATACACTCTTGGTATGTGTAGATTTATTCTGGGAATTGTTTAAATGAGCTATAGAATTAACACATATTTCTTTTAAGATTTTTTTTTTTAAAAGAAAGGCAGATGAAAAATTGAAGGGGGAAAAATCCATAATTCTTGAAAAGAGAGACATGTTATTAATTCTCTGTATTCTGATCATTTAGCTATGTATTCTAAGAAAATGTTCAACTTATAAATAGTTCTATGGTTTATCTTTTAAAAATGAATTAAAATTCAATCATTGTTTAAACATTAAATGATTAAAGTGCATTATTAGTTAAATAATTACTCTATATTTCTAAAGATACGGGAAAAAGCACCAGTTAGTATATATCATTTTTATTACAGTTATAAATGAGTTCTGTTTTTAGTGAACAGTTATTGTGATAACATAAAAATATACTATATGTAATTCTTATCAAGACCTATCAATTAACATTAGTTTGATTTCTATGGTTCATTTCTATTCCAGAAGAATTTCTATGCTTTATTTCTATTCCAGAAGAAGCAGAACACAAAATACTTTCTCTATTTTAGTTATTTGGATGACTATAGAAAGTAAAATGAAACAGTACAATTACATGTTCTATGTATTTGTTAACAAATCAAATGATTTGGTTATAGATAATCTTAGTTGATCCCTATTGTAGGTTTGTTCATTATGGTCCTGTATCTCAGTTACATCTTTATCACAGTATAAGTAGTCCTGCATTTCTGAGCAGAACTGAGCCCAATATTTCTGTTTCTAAGCAAGACAGTTGTTAAGTGAGTTTGCTCCATTTTACAACCTTTCTTGCTACAGTTAAGTGAATCACTGCAATTGTTAAAATACTTAACACCGTAGTTAAGTGAATCCAGCTTCTCCATTGACTTTACTTGTCAGAAGTTTGCAGGATAATTACATGACCTTGAGACTCTGCAATTGTCATAAATGCCAGTTGCCAAGTGTCCATGTTTTGATCACATTAATGGGGATGCTGCAGTGATCGTAAGTTGTTCTGACCCAAACCCTTTTCCAAAAAAACAAACACGAACCAAATGGAACAGAAACCTTTTAATCATTCTTACGAATCCCCGGTTAAAAGGCTGCTACAAACTAATTAACTCTGATAAGCACAAGCTTCGCCAAAACTCTGTGAGTCTGCCAAGAATAACAGATAAGAAATATTTCACAATACAAGAGTCTTCAAATACCAACTTAAGATACTGTAATGTCCACGAGGCTGAGTTTCAAAACATCTTTGCTTCCTGCAAAGAATGTCCGATTCACAGCTGGCTTTTATCTTGAAGGAGGAGTCATTACCTTGCAATCTTACTCCTGAGTCGCCTGTGCTGCTGCAGCTGCTCTTTCCTGCGAGCAACCCTGCATGCACGCGCACTTGGCACAGGCTCCTCGAGAACCTCCTCATTGCCAGCCCCTACAATCTCTGAAGGCAGCAGTCCACTCCCTAATGGTCCTGGCCCCTCATCTGAGTCCTCGCTTTCAGCTGTCCACACTTGCTGCCGGCTAACCACAACGTAAGTATGAAAAATGATCATGAGCATCTTGTAACTTCTAATAGTCAAGCAGAAAATGGTAAGTCGAGGACTATCTGTACAGCCATACAACTAGAACAACTATTGTTCAAAGAAAAATATTCAGTAATAACAGTACAGTATATCTAAATGTACACATCTCGACTGTCACATCAAGTAACTTATTTGAGTCAATATGAGATCACAATCTTCTAGCAAGTTCTTGTTAGTCAGAAAAATTGGAAATTAGAAGCATAACATTAGAATTCCTATTAGTTAAAAGAAGTTACATAAAAAATAATTGCAATAGCCTTTACTACAGTCTGAATTAAATTAAGCCAAGATATCAAAATAAAACTGACAAGAGTATATTCATTTCAACCAGTGTTTGATGGGCAATACTTCTAAGAAACAAGATTTTGCAATATCTTCCTCTTAATAGAAATACAGGTAGTTCTTGATTTATGCCATTTGTTCAGTGATTGTTAAGCCCATCACACTGCACCAATGGATGGAAAGAGGATGTAAAACGGAGAAAAACACTTGCCATCCGTTGGTTAACGCGATGCTTCCATTTTGTACTCACTGCATACGTTTTGCTTCCTCTTTATCTGTCCAGCATCCGTCTATTCACGTTTCATCCGCTCAGAGGGTTTTCAGCTGCTCAAAACTTTTGCGCGGAAAATGTATCCAATGCGTCAGTTCTGCATCCGCTAGGCATCCGTTCTGCATCCGTTACGCATCCGCTATATCCGCTAGGCATCTGCTACGCATCCGCGCAACTCGATCCGCTCCAGCGGTAAACGGACGCAGGAAGGAAGCGGAACGGATGCAGAATGGATGCAGAACGGATGTAGAACGGATGAAAGCGGATGCAGCTCGCAAAGAAAGCATTTAAAATGGAAAAAACGTTCGCAGAGGGGACCTATCTCGGATATTAAGGATGTCTAGAGGATGCCGAGAGGATGCAAAGGGACACATAGTGGAAAACCTATAATGCCTATAAAAAGGGGGAGCAACTCACCTGGATCTCATTTTCAGACCAGCAGCCCAAATGTGCAGACCTCTGCAGCCTTCATCTGGCTCTTCCTCTTCCACAGCATCCAGTCATGTCCACCATGGATCGTAACAAAGTCCTTTTGGCAGCCACCATTGTTCTGCAACAGTGCAAAGCCATCTATAGGCTCTGTGAACTCTACTACGGGAAGAAAAAGAGGCGGCCAAGAAGCGTCTGGGTCCGAAGATGGATCGGGAAAAGAGCAGAGTATGGATTGTACAACAAGCTGATGGTGGAGCTCAGGAACGAAGACCCTTGTGCATTCCAAAACTTCATCAGGATGCCTCCAGCTATGTTTAACGAAGTTGTGCAGCGGCTGACACCCAGGTTGACCAAGGCAAACACCAACATCCGGCCCAGCCTGGAACCTGGGCTCAAGGTGGCACTCAATCTGCGCCAACTGGCCTCAGGGACCACGTACAGGAGCATGCAGTACGGCTGGAGGGTGCCACCCAACACCATCAGCATTGTGGTCAGAGAAGTGGTGCAGGCCATCACTGAAGAATACATGGAGGAGCTCCTCCAGTGCCCCTCCACTGAAGAAGGCTGGAAGAAAGTTGCAGAGCGGTGGTATCAGAGGTGGAACTTCCCCCATACTGTTGGAGCCATCGATGGTAAGCACGTGGCCTGCAAAGCTCCAGCCAAGTCGGGGTCCACTTATTTCAACTACAAGGGCTTCTTCAGCATCGTCCTCTTCGCCATGGTCGATGCTGACTACAAGTTCATGTACATCGATGCTTCAGATGCCCAGGTATACAACGCCAGTCACCTCAAGGAGGGGCTGGAACGCAACCTCATCGTGGGCTTCCCAGATCCAGACCCCCTGCCCAACGACACGCAAGATGTGCCCTACTTCATCGTGGGGGATGATGCCTTCTCCCTCACAACCTACCTCATGAAGCCCTACACCTCCAGACTCCTCACCCGTAAAGAGAGGATCTTCAACTACAGGCTGTCCAGGGCAAGGCGGGTGGTGGAGAACGCCTTTGGCCAACAGGTTCCAGGTACTTCTCACCACCATGCAGCATCGCCCATAGACCGTGAGGAGGATCGTGGAAGCTTGCTGCATCCTGCACAATCTCATGCGCACTCGCTACCCAGTCTTGCAGAACAGGCTCGTGGACCTTCAACAAGGCAATGGGGACATGGAGCCTGGGGAATGGAGGCAAGGGCAAAACCTGATAGACACTCAGGATGTGCAAGGCCCCAACAGAGCCTCATGTGAAGGGAAGAAGCAGCGCAACCTCCTGAAACACTGGTGCAACTCCCCAGCTGGAGCAATGGAGTGGCAAGACAGGATGATAGATGATTAATGGATGCTTCCTTCAGCCTGTCTCATCACACTGATGAGATTGGGCCATGTATGTTGGGTGGGCCTACAATGAACTGGGCATTTAATAAAGAGTTGTGTTTATGCTGACATGTGTGGATGATTATTATATTATTATTGATAATAAAGGGCCATAGCTGTGGCACCTGGGAGGGTGGACCATACAGTCCCAATATGCTTGCACTGGAGGTTTATCTATCCCACAGCTATTACCCCACCCAAAGGTATCCCTGCTCATTCCACAGGTATCCCTGCCCATCCCACTGCTATCTTAACCCATCCCACAGATATCCGAACCCATCCCACAGGTATCCCTGCTCATCCCACAGGTATTACTCATCCCAAAGGTATCCCTGCCCACCCCACTGCTATCTTAACCCATCCCACAAGCATGCAAAGGCTTAAACCATTACTAAAAGTTTCCACCAAGACTTTATTAAAAAAAAGAAATGAAGCAAGTGTGTGAATCAAAGATAGACTTTATTAACAACAAGCTGTAAAAGAAAAATGACCCAAGTCAAGTGTCCAAATAAAGTCTATAGGTAGCCACCCAGTCTCTGGCACTCCTCTTGGTCACTTGGAGGTGTGCCCAGTCTCAGGGGTGAAGGGTCCAGGTGCTGTGGAGGTGGCTGGTGCTGGAGTGCTGGTCTGAAGCCCCACTGGGGTGCCTGGCCCCGAGAGGACAACAGGTGACGGTGTGTTGAGAAAGCTCTCGGACAGCTGGCTCAGACCCCTGATGTTGAGATCTCCTTCCTCCATGCCATGGGGTGTCAGCCCCAGTACCGATGACAGATGTACTGAGGCCGGGCTTGGCTGTGGGGTGGAGGAAGGAGCAGTGTAGTGGGGCTGTCTGGTCTGCAGCTGGGTGAGGACTGGCGTTGGTGGCATTGGTGGCATGGGTGGCATCAGTGTCATGGGTGGCATCGTTGGCATCGGCATCGTTGGAGTCAGCATCAGTGTTGTGGGTGGCATCGGTGGCATCAGTGGAACCGGTGGCAACATTGTCGTTCGATGACTCTGTGCCTGGACTGGGAAGGGCTGCTGCCTGTGCTGCTGGACCTCCTGGTAGCCGTAACCCTGGTAGGTGAGGGCCTGTGGAAAGCCTTGGAATGGTAAGGACATCACCTGGGGTAGAGGAGCAGACCTGGACTGGGTGGGAGCAGGTTCCTCTGGGTCTGGAGGGTTGTGAAGCAGCTCGGTGATCCGGTCCTTCACCACCTGGTACTGGGGTTCCGCCATGTCCGTGAGGGTCTGGTTGACATAGGTGAGGAAGGGCTTGCAGTTGGAGGATGAGGAGTCGGTGTGGACCAGCTGAGAGAGGAGATCTATGCTGCTCCGGATAGTGTGGCTCTGCCCCTCCTGCTGTCTGGCTCTCTGCCTTTCTGTGGAGGTGGAGCTGGGGGGGATGCGGGTAGGGTTGTGGTGGACATGCCGTCTCCTTTCTCCCACTGCACCAGGGAGTCCTCCATGCGCTCCACCACGGTCACAACATCTGTCCACGGGTTCTCCACCGTGGCACGCTCCACAGAAACCTGCCTGGAGACAGGAGCTGACTCTCGGCCGGAAGAGGACTGGCTCTCAGCAGGCTGCCTGAGAGAGAGGGTTGTGAGAGGGGCTGATCCTCGGTGGATCTCACCCTCCAGGAAGCTGCACCTGCCCATGACGTAGGTCTCTCTGTCCATCAGCTTAACCGTGGCCTGGCCAGATTTCTTCAGGTGCAACTTCCCGTACCAGGTATGCATGTGCTTCCACCAGCCGAGGAGCACCTCCGAAGTGTAGCCCAGTCTCTCTGCCTTCTCTCTCCAAGCAGCATGCTTCCGCTTGGTGTCCCTGTAGAGACGGTGTCCCTTTCACCACAGATAGTCATTCTCTCTCAGCCACTCCAGCACCTCATCCTCATGTTCCTCCTCAATGGAGTATTGCCTCCTCTCCCGTCCCCACATATGCCTCTTCCTCCCTTTGGCAGGACCAGATGGGCTCTCATCAGAGGGGCTCTCAGGTAGTAGGGGCTGCCCCTCCACACCAGCAGCAGCAGCAGCACCAGCAGGATCATCATCATCATCATCACCAGCAGGATCATAATCATCATCAGCAGCAGCAGCAGCAGCACCAGCAGGATCATCAGCAGCAGCAGCAACAGCAGCAGCAGCAGCAGGACCAGCAGGACCAGGATCAGGAGCAGCAGAGTAAGCACCAGCAGTGCCAGCAAGACCAGGAGCACGAGCAGGACCAGGAGCACGAGCAGGACGAGCAAGACCAG
Organism: Laticauda colubrina; assembly: GCA_015471245.1. Lineage (NCBI taxonomy): Eukaryota > Metazoa > Chordata > Lepidosauria > Squamata > Elapidae > Laticauda > Laticauda colubrina. The sequence goes on along the minus strand of BLBF01000022.1, from coordinate 27,813,423 downwards.
GAGCACGAGCAGTACGAGCAAGTCCAGGAGTACGAGCAGGACAAGCAGGACCAGCAGGATGAGGAGCAGCTTCAGCAGGCTACGCACCAGCAGAAGTACCACCGCCAGGAGCAGCTTCAGCAGAATAAGCACGAGCAGAAGCACCACCGCCAGGAGCAGCCTCACCAGAGTAAGCACGAGTAGAAGCACCACCGCCAGAAGCAGCAGCATCAGCTCCTCCAGAAGCAGAAGCAGCAGAAGCCCCAGCACAAGCCCCAGCAGAAGCAGAGTGAGGGCCAGGAGGTGGGAGGGTGGCCCTGTCCCTCTTGCCAGGGATGGCGGCATGTTGCTGCTTTATCTTCTTCCCCATGGTTGTGGGGTTGCTGGCTGGCAGGGAGGCTGGCAGGCACCAAGGCTGGCAGGAAGGCTCGCAGGCAGGCAGGCACCAAGGCTGGCAGGAAGGCTGGCTGGCAGGCAGGCACCAAGGCTGGCAAGCAGACTGGCTGGCAGGGAAGCTGGAAGGCAGGCTGGGAGCAAGGCTGGCAGGAAGGCTTGCAGCAAGGCTTGCAGGCAGGCATGCAGGCAGGGCAGTCAAGGCAGTCAATGCGTCCGGCAGCAGGTCTTTCCTCCGAATGGTGACCTGCTTCCGAACTGCTTCCCTTTATATCCACGGGGCTTATGCAATGCATCCCCCCCGCATGCACAATTAATGCCAGGCATCCGTTAGGCTTCCGCTGTGCATCCGCTAGGCTTCCGCTCTGCATCCGCTGTGCATCTGCTGTGCATCTACTTCATCCGTTCCGCGTCCGCTCTGCATCCGCTTCATCCGTTCCGCATCCGCTTTGCTGAGGTCCCCCAGAAGCCTAGCGGTTGTGCCATCCGCTCTCAACTGCTTCCATCCGCTGGGCTTCCGTTCCTCATCCGCTTTCCATCCGCTCTGCGTCCTCCCCGCGTCCGTTCCTTTCTGTGTTATCCGCTCTGGTTATGCAAATTTTTGCCCCTTTTGAGAGCGGATAACAACCGATGGAACATTTTTCTCATCTGTTGTGTCCTTTTTACTAACATTTTGCATCCGTTGGGCAGTGTGACAGGGCCTTTAGGAATTGTGATGGCACTAAATGAAGGGACTTATAGTCCTGTCTGAAGTTATATCTCTACATCACCCTGCTGTTATGACCAACCACAATGTTGCTGCTGTGCCCCCACTATCTTACTCCCCGTCCTTCTTTGCTGGGTCTTACCCCACTGGGTCTCAAGCCCTCCTCCTCAACCCTCATGGCTCTATCATCTTTTCAGTAATTCTTTGGAAAGCAGCCAATTGGCTGCACCACTTGGTGCTGACCCAGAAGCGGGGACCATTTTGGGAATAGCAAAAATGAATTGTGGCTGCTATGAAATGGTGCCTGCTTCTGGTGCCGTGCCATGCAACCTATCTACTGTATAAGAACCTAGAGAAACAGATTGTCTAGCTCTCCTTTCTGAATGTGATCTCGAAGTTTCTGTCTTTTTTTGTCATTTTGTTTATCCAGTGCTAGCCATGGGCTACAACCTGGTTGTGCCAGTAGCCACCTGCTGCTAGAAGTGCTATTCCTTTGCAATATTTAACAGATTTGGGATATTTTGGAACAAACTACTGAATGTTTATTCTGTTGTTTTCCTTTCCTGGGTGAGAGGTCACATGAACAGCCAAAGGCTGCAGAGAGGAAAGGAATGTTGACCTTGCCTTGTGAATGGCAAAGAAACAGTTCAGCGAGAAAATTTCTCAATTTTGAGTGATAGGAAAGAAGAGAAGACCTCATCTTTGCTGTTTTTTAGCATAGGATTGTGTAGTGAAAAACTGACAGACTTAAAGGTTTTGTTATCCTATAATTATAAAAAACCCATTCAAAGGGCTGACACAGACTTAAGTGATGCTTTCTATGCTTTAGCCTTCATCCCTATCCCTTGTGTGTAATCTGTTCAGCTAGGCTAGATGTTTTCAACACACATTTAGTGTTCTTTTAAAGGAACATTAAACTTTTTTTTTCACAAAATAGAGCTAACAGATTCCCAAAACATTGTAAGTCCTGTGTTCAAATATAGCCCAGGTGACAAGTTATAGAGCAGAGAAGTTTAATGATGGCAACTTATCACTTGGGAAACTTGACTAGTGGTTAAAGCTTGCTCCCAGATACTTTTTCAGAGTCACTCAAGTTCATCCCTCCATGTGCTGAGGACAGTGATTAGTGGTTGTTTTCCCTGCCAGCAGATGGCACAGGGTGGGAGAAGAAACACAGGCAGAACAATACACCAATCACTGGTTTTAAATTTCTCCCCATGAAAGCTGTACAAACAGCACTGTCATTAGTTCTTCTGCTAAGATAGATTACAGCTTGCTGACTAGAGATTTGAACAAATGCATATTAATGTAACTGTGGGGAAGATTCACTACATCTCTCTACTTGAATAGGCATTTATGTATACAACTGGACATGTACTGCTTTTCTCACAAGTCTTCAGCTTGTGAGGTTAAAGATACAAGCTCATGTTTATGGGATATATTTTATCAATGGTTAGATAAAAAGACATGGTAAAGAAATAGATCAGGAAGCCTTCCAATAAAAAGTTAATAGATTGATATAGAATATAATATAATACATGGTAAAGAAATAGATTAGGAAGCCTTATAATAAAAAAATAATATATTGATATAGAATACAATCTAAAATATATAGCCATTGGATGAATGTATAAGATTAAACTATAATGAAAGTTAGAATATCTCACATAAAATGATGGAAAAATAGTTTAGTTGAATGATTAATGATTGATAAATACATAAGCACAGTTAGATTGACAAGGTGAGAATTTATACAACTTGTAATGACCAAAAAAAGAATAGCACAAAAGATTGTAACCAACTGACACACTATATGTATATAATTGAAAGATGGTTTTATGTTTTTATGTTTTGTTTGTATGTTTGTTGTAAAAAAAAAAACTTCTAAAAGATACAAGTTCATGTTTACATGCAAGTGACTATGTACATATAAAAAGGTTTTCAGCATAGATATCTGAATTATGCATGCAAATGCCAGTGTCAAGACAATGTTATAGGTTAATCAACAGAGGTCAAATTTATTGCTGTGGTTTGTATAGTGATTTTTAATGTCTGAATAAGCTAAACAAATACTCTTATTTTACAAATAAGAGTTTACAAAATTCTAGTCATATATACTCACATTACTAGGTAATGATTTGTTGCTCAGAGTAGCAAGAGGTAGTGTATAAGATAAGAGTTAATTGATTGACCAGTTCCTCATAGTCCAGGATAAAACACATGTGAAGATACCATGCTCTAGTAATTAGGATCATACATGGGGAAGGATGCAAATTAGGTTCAGGAACTGAAAGACTAAGAGTCAGTGCCAAAGTGATGTTGTTAGTGAAGTGTGAAGACATTCTACAGTTTGCAGTTGCCGTACCTTTCCCAGTTAGAAAATACATTATTAATTAATAGAAAAAATCTCTTTTACAGGTGATTTGAGCCTTGGAGAACTTTAAATAATATATAAAGATCACGAGGACAGCTATGCATCTAGTTATGCTTTTCATTGATTGTAAATAAATTCCAGTATGAAGCTGAGGCCTTGCCTCAGCAAACCATATTCCCTCATCTTGTGATGTCTGCAAAGAGAAAGCATGGATGAAAAATGTATTTCTTTGGACTCTCCTAAGTAATATTTCCAGAAACAAAAAAATGTAATCCACACAGATGAAGTCTGCTATTTTCTATATGGCAAAGCAAAAAGTCCAGTTGATAGGGAATGGCAGAAAACCACTTAAACTTCCCTTTCAGAATTTTGTGGAAAATACTGTACTCCTTGAAAACAAGCAGAGCAAGCTCAACACTGGTCCTTTGTTGTGCGTAGTTTTGTTTCCATGGCAGTAGACAGCTTAGTCCAAACACAGGCAGCTTTTTATATCAAAAAATAAAGAAATAAAAAACTGAAGAGATGCAGTAGTGGGGGGAGGGGACACAATCCAGTGAATTATAAGTTGTGGTTCATATGCAAAGACTATATTCCTTGTGCTGTAAATGCTTAAGTGAATTATAACAAAGATTTCCCCATTTTTGGTATATACATCTGCATTATGGCTGTGCAAAACATTCAGGAGTGCTTTGCAAAGCATATTAGCATCATAAAAGGACTTCTACTTCAAAGACTCTCCCTGGGTATCTACATGAACCTGTATGCAGATCCAACATTTTTCTTAGAACATCAATGAAATATAGGTGCTGAGCAGCCAGATACACAAATAGACAGCTGGTGATAATCTTTAAAGTAACTGAGCATGTCAAAGGACTTGGACATGTTTATCTTATTTATTAATTAAATTTATATACCATCCATCTCCCCTCTAAGGTAACTCTGGGCAGCTATAATAAAGGAGGGGTTCTTCACTTGACATTAACATGTTGTGTGCATCAGGTTTTTAATAATTTTGTATGGCTTTGATCTGCACATCTGATTATAGTCCAAATGCATATTGCTCTGTTAATGACACAGGCAGTTATATAATTCATTTTGCTGCTTTGTAACTTAAAAGAAAGGGGGGAATCACTTTCATAATGTGTGAGGAGCTTAGTGGTATTATTATTATCACTGTGCAAGTAGCCTCTTTCTGCTTGGTACCAAGAACATCAAGAATACTCTTTGGGAATTCAAACACCATCTCTCTCTTATTTCTTTTTCCATTTGTTTTTACTCTCTCTTTTATCTCATAGAAGGAAATGAAAAGGAGGAGAAGGAAGAGAAAGTTCTAACATGTCTCTTTATAGCTTGAGGCAAATATTTTTGGCAGAATTGGCCTATGTTTTCTGTCATTCTTTTCCTTTCTTTGACACCTTAATTAAAGTCTTCTTTAAATTATCCTTTTTTAACTTGAACAAACACATTTGGCTTCTGATCAAGTAATACCAGCAAAGGTTCTTCCCACAGAAATAGACAAGGAAAGTAATAGGCCAGACTTGAAAAACTTAACAGACATTTTTTAAAAAAAGCTGTAGTTACATCATTTAAAAAAAAGAATACTATTTCACTTTCAACTAGCAGGAGTTTTAACATGGTGGTTCTAAAGGTGACTTGAACCAGAAATTATTATTAGGGCTGAATTCATGGAGCTATTTTCAGTTCTGTTAAAAGTTCTTGTTTCAGGGCTGACAAAAAAGTAACAAAGCCTTGAAGGTGTCTGCTATTCCACCAAATATGAGTTTTGATGGAAAGGGATCCAGTCTTTCATTTCTAAAAATAGGAAACATTGTATTGTATTCTCCCAATGTTGATTTCTATCATTGTGGTGGCCAAAAATATAATTTATTTTTAGGAAATGAAATATATTTTTAAAATGTCTCAATTCTGTTTTTATTGTAATTATTGCATAATGTTATTTTCTGTCCTAGAGCAAGTTTGGTATATCTTTAAGGTACCAATCTAGAAACGTGACAGTGGGTTGCTATTTTCAATCACTTTTCGGTACATTTCAGAAGTATTTAACACTATTAACATTGGCTAAATTAGAATTTACTCAGGAGTTTTTAGACAGAAGAATAAGATAAAAGGAGGTATGTTTCTCATTTTAATTAGGGAAAAAAGTAATGTTGAATGACAAAAAATGAAACATTCTGATGATGTGGCTTGCATTTAACTCATAAATTTGAGTTAACCCATTAGAGTTGTCTTTTATTAGGCATTGGATTTGGTTGTCCTCAAATAATTTCACATATTGAAAAACAGTAATTCTAGGTGAGTTTTTTTTGCAAATAATTAGCCTGATTTATCTGTGGAATATCATTAGATAGCCAGTCTCCCATTTTTTCTGTCATATGTTTAATGTTTATTTCCTTCAGTTTATTTCATTTTTAGTAGCAAAAATGAAAAAGCTGCACAGTATCTGTTGACAACGTTTCAGACTCTGAAACTAATTTTAGAGTACTTTCCTCAGAAACTGTTGATCATAGCTGCAAATGGTTAGACATAATAACTGAAGGGATGCATGGAAAGCCATGGTCTCCAGTTCTTCCTCTGAGTACAACTGAGCTTATGCAGCTTCTTGGGAAAGTGTGAAAAAGTTGAAATTCATTGTAGAATATTTCATGGCTATACTGTTGGGCAGGATATATTTATGAAATGAGGAAGGAAATAGTCTCTTGTTTCCTTTGCTCTTTGTAAAGCCCATGTCACACTGGCCAATGGATGCAAAAAGGACAGCGGATGAGCAAAATGTTCCATCCGTTGTTATCCGCTCTCAAAAGGGGCAAAAATTTGCATAACCGGAGTGGATAACACGGACACGGGGAGGACACAGGGCGGATGCAAAGCGGATGCGGAACGGAAGCCTAGCGGATGGAAGCGGATGGGAGTGGGTGACACATCCGCAGGGCTTCCGGGGGGCCTCAGCGAAGCGGATGTGGAACGGAAAGAGCGGATGCAGAGCCGACGCCGAACGGATGAAGCGGATGCAGAGCGGAAGCCTAGCGGATGCACAGCGGAAGCCTAATGGATGCCTGGCGTTCACTGCGCATGCGGGGAGGATGCATTGCGTCAGCCCCGCGGATATAATGGAAGCAGCTCGGAAGCAGGTCGCCATTCAGAGGAAAGACCTGCTGCCGGACACATCGACAGCCTTGCCTGCCCTGCCTGCATGTCTGCCTGCCAGCCTTGCTGCCAGCCTTGCTACCAGCCTCCCTGCCAGCCTTGCTGCCAGCCGGTCTGCCAGCTGGTCTGCCTGCCAGCCTTGCTGCCTGCCTTCCTGCCAGCCTTGGTTCATGTCTGCCTGCCAGCCTTCCTGCCAGCCTTGGTTCATGTCTGCCTCCCAGCCTTGCTGCCTGCATCCCTGCCAGCCTTCCTGCCAGCCTTGGTGCCAGCCTTCCTGCCAGCCTTCCTGCCAGCCTTCCTTCCTGCCAGCCTCCCTGCCAGCCAGCAACCCCACAACCATGCGTAAGCACAGCAAGCCTCAGCCATCTGCTGCCAGCCCTGGCAAGAGGGACAGGGCTACCATCCCGTCCCCTGGCCCTCACTCTGGTTCTGCTGGGGCTTCTGCAGCACGGGCTCACTCTTCTGGGGCTGGCATTTCTGCTGCTTCTGCTTCTGGAGGAGCTGATGACAAGCACTCCAGCACCAGCCACCTCCACAGCACCTGCACCCTTCACCCCTGAGACTGAGCGACCAAGAGGAGTGCCAGAGACTCATTTTTTCTTATAGCTTGTTGTTAATAAAGTCTATTTTTGATTCACACACTTGCTTCATTTCTTTTTTTCAATAAAGTCTTGGTGGAAACTTTTAGAAATGGTTTAGGCCTTTGCATGCTTGTGGGATGGGTTAAGATAGCTGTGGGATGGGCAGGGATACCTGTGGGATGGGTAATAGCTGTGGGATAGATAAACCTCCAGTGCAAGCATAGTGGGACTGTATGGTCCACCCTCCCAGATGCCACACCTACGGCCCTTTATTATCAATAATAATGTAATAATTATCCACACATGTCAACATAAACACAACTCTTTATTAAATGCCCTGTTCATTGTAGGCCAACCAAACATACATGGCCCAATCTCATCCATGTGATGAAACAGGCTGAAGGAAGCATCCATTAAGCATCTACCATCCTGTCTTGCCACTCCACTGCTCCAGCTGGGGAGTTGCACCAGTATTTCAGGAGGTTGCGCTGCTTCTTCCCTTCACGTGAAGCTCTGTTGGGGCCTGGCACATCCACAGTATCTATCAGGTTTCCCCCTTGCCTCCATTCCCCAGGCTCCATGTCCCCATTGGCTTGTTGGAGGTCCACGAGCCTGTTCTGCAAGACTGAGTAGCGGGTGCGCATGAGATTGTGCAGGATGCAGCAAGCTTCCATGATCCTCCTCACGGTCTCTGGGCAATGCTGCATGGTGGTGAGAAGTACCTGGAACCTGTTGGCCAGGATGCCAAAGGCGTTCTCCACCACCCGCCTTGCCCTGGACAGCCTGTAGTTGAAAATCCTCTCTTCACAGGTGAGGAGTCTGGAGGTGTAGGGCTTCATGAGGTAGGTTGTGAGGGAGAAGTCGTCATCCCCCACGATGAAGTAGGGCACATCTTGTGTGTCGTTGGGCAGGGGTTCTGGATCTGGGAAGCCCACCATGAGGTTGCGTTCCAGCCCCTCCTTGAGGTGACTGGCGGTGACTGGCGTGACTGGGCATCTGAAGAGGAGCCGTTGCCTGAAGCATCGATGTACATGAACTTGTAGTCAGCATCGACCATGGCGAAGAGGATGATGCTGAAGAAGCCCTTGGAGTTGAAATAAGTTGACCCCAAGTTGGCTGGAGATTTGCAGGCCACGTGCTTGCCATCTATGGCTCCAACGGTGTTCCAGTTCTGATACCACTGCTCTGCAACTTTCTTCCATCCTTCTTCAGTGGAGGGGTACTGGAGGATCTCCTCCTTGTATTCTTCGATGATGGCCTGCACCACTTCTCTGACCACAATGCTGATAGTGTTGGATGGCACCCTCCAGCCATACTGCATGCTCCTGTAGGAGGTCCCTGAGGCCAGGTGACGCAGAGTGAGTGCCACCTTGAGCCCAGGTTCCAGGCTGGGCCGGAAGCTGGTGTTTGCCTTGGTCAACCTGGCACAACTTTGTCAAACATGGCTGGAGGCATCCTGATGAAGTTCTGGAATGCCCGAGTGTCTTCGCTCCTGAGCTCCACCATCAGCTTGTTGTACAGTCCGTCCTCTGCTCTTCTGGCGAACCATCTTCGGACCCAGAGTCTTTTTGGGTGGCTCCTTTTCTTCTTGCAGTAGTGTTCACAGAGCCTGCAGATGGCTTCGCACTGTTGCAGAACGATGGTGGCTGCCGAAAGGACTGTTACAATCCACAGTGGACATGACTGGATGCTGTGGAAGAGGAAGAGGCAGATGAAGGCTGCAGAGGTCTGCACCGCTGATCTGCTGGTCTGAAAGTGAGATGCAGGCGAGTTGCTCCCCTTTTTATAGGCAGTATAGGTTTTCCGCTAGGCATCCTCTAGGCATCCTCTAGGCATCCTGTAGACATCCTTAATATCCGAGATAGGTCCCCTCTGCGAACGTTTTTTCTGTTTTAAACGCTTTGTTTCCATTCTGCATCCATTCTGCATGCGTTCTGCATGCGTTCTGCATCCGTTCCGCTTCCTCCCTGCGTCCGGGCGGATGGAGTTCCGCGGATGCGTAGCAGATGCCTAGCGGATATAGCAGATGCGTAGCGGATGCAGAATGGACGAACTGGATACATTTTCCGCGCAAAAGTTTTAGGCAGCCCAAAATTTTCTGAGTGGATGAAACGTCCATAAACGGATGCTGGACGGATAGAGAGGAAGCCAAACGGAGGCAGTGAGTACATCACGTTTTCGAACGGATGGTAAGGTTTTTTGTCCATTTTACATCCTCTTTGCATCCGTTGGTTCAGTGTGACATGGGCTTAAATGCCCCATCTGACCAATGCTGACATGATAAGAGAAAGTACAGTACAGCAGGAGGTAAATTGGGCTGAAAAGAAATAGATTCTTTCATTTTGGAAGCTGGAGAGAGCTGAAAGCTCCTCAATCCCACAGAGCATAAAACTGAAAGTTAAGTTGCTGGAACAGCCAGTGCTAAGAGTTATATATAGAGGCAGAATTGGAGAGTATGGAAAACAACATTGTTATGTATATGTAAATAACATAGTTGGGTTGACAATATATAAACTACAAATATATATGTTTGGAACTTTAAGGAATGTAATGTTTGATTATATCCATTTTTAACTTAATGTCCTTTTTCTGTGGCATTTTCTGTAGCTCTTTTTCTAGTCCTTTATACTCATCCTCTAATGCCTTAGAGGCTAGTCTTTTCATGGTATTTCTTTTCCTTGTATAATCTATTATCAAGCCTCTGGCATATGCCTTCATTGTATCCTATACATTCTGGATTGATGTATCTTCTTTTTTGTTTTCTCTAAAGAAGAACGCCAGTTCTTTCTCCATCTACTGTATGAAGTCTTTTTCTTTTCATATAGTATTATATATTATATATATTGGGTCTAAAAGAAAAAGAAGAATTAGCACAGAAAATCAGAGGTGCTAAACAGAACTATTTTGAAGATGTAAATAAACCAGGTAGATGGTTAGCATTTAAATTGAGAAAGGAGAAAAAATCAAGGAAAATATTGTAATTAATAGATGACCAAGACCAAGTTTGCTATGGTAGTAAAGAGAAGAAGGAAATCATATGAGACTATTATGGGAAACTATACACACAAGAGAATATTTTGCAGAATGCTAATTTACCCCAGATACCTAAAGAGATTGAAACAATGTTAGAAAGCAATATAACCATGATGGAGTTAACTGAAGCACTCAAGAAGCAAAATAATGGAAAGGCACCAGGGCCAGATGGACTTTCAGCAGAATTTTATAAAACACTACAAGAATCGTTGAACCTTCCATTGCTAGAAGTTATGAATAAAGTTATGTTAAAGAAGAAGATACCTGAATCATGGTCAGAAGCTTATATTATACTTGTCCCAAAAGAGGAGGCTGATCCATTACAAATCAAGAACTATAGACCTATTTCCCTACTAAATGCAGATTACAAAATTTTTGCTTCAATATTGGCAGAAAGACTTAAAAAATACTGAAATAATTTTATCCATCCTGATCAAAATGGATTTCTGCCAAAGAAACAAATTAAAGATAATATGAGAGTAATTTTGGACACTTTGGCACACCCTGAAAAACAAATGGCTTTGATATTTCTAGATGCACAGAAGGCATTTGATAATGTGAATTGGTGATTCATGTTATTACAGCTGGAACAGATGGGATTTGCAAAAAAAATTATTCAGGCAATAGAAGCAATATATCATAAGCAAACGGCAAAGGTAATGATAGAGGGAGAACTGACAGACTCTATTGATATAAGAAAAGGAACAAGACATGGGTGCCCACTATCACCTCTGTTGTTTGTGTTAACCTTGGAAGTGCTAAACAGAAATATTAGAGAAGAAAAGGATATAAAAGGGATGAAAATTAAGCAGGAAGAATTTAAGTTGCAAGCATTTGCAGATGATCTGGTTTTCATTTTAGAAGACCCACGAGAAACAGCATCAAAATTGACAGAAAAGATAGAGGCATATGGAAAAGTGGCTGGTTTGAAAATAAACAAAGACAAAGATCTTAACAAAGAATATGCTATCAAGACAAAAGGAAGAACTGGCAGATCTATTGAAAATTCAGGTCACGAATAAGATTAAGTACTTGGGGATACATTTGACAGCAAGATGCAGTACACTAAAAGAATAATTATATCAAACTTAAGCAGCAGATAGCGTTAGATTTGGCAAAATGGGAAAATGTACAGCTGTCATTAATAGGGAGAATATCAACAATCAAGATGAATATATTACCCAGAATTTTGTATTTATTCCAAACAATTCCAATTAGGCTTGGAAAACATTACTTTGAAGATTTAAATAAAATTGTGTTGAAATATATATGGCAAAAAAAGAAAGTGAGAATAAAGCTAAAGCTTTTGCAAGATGCTAGAATAAGAGGAGGATTTGGTTTGCCTAATTGGGAGTTGTATTACCAAGCTACAAATTTGATGTGGGTTAAGGAATTGATAACATTAAGAAACACTAGATTGTTGGTATTAGAAGGACATGATCTGTTGTTGGGGTGGCATGCTTTTCTATGGTATAAAGGAACTAAAACACAGGGGTATTTTAGAAGACATTATATACGGGAGTCTCTATGGTTAAACTGGAAAAAGATTAAAAGACAATGCTATTTGAAAATTCCAGTCTGGCTGTCAACTATTGAAGCATTTTCTTATCCTATAATATACAAAAAGGAACAAACAATTAGATATGGTGAAATATTGAATGAAAAGGGTGAACTTAAATCTGTACAAAAATTAGAGGAACAAGGTGTAAAGATGAATTGGTTTTCATATGTACAAATACATTCAAGGTATGATAAAGACTCTAAAACAGAAGGTTTCTATGATAAACTGACTGATTTGGATAAGATTTTGACAGGTCCTGATGAAAAGGTGATTAAAAAATTGTATGGATATTTATTAGAAATTAAACTAGAAGAAGAACAAGTTAAAGAAACTATGATTGCTTGGGGGAAGAATTTTGGATATGGGGTTGGTCTTGAGAAATGGCAAAAATTGTGGTTTCAAAATTACAAAATGACAATGTCAACAGCATAGAAAGAAAATTTGTATAAGATGTTTTACAGGTGGCATTTTCCCCTGACAAGAATAACAAGAATGTTCAAGAACAAATCGGAAAAATGTTGGAAATATCATCAGACACCTGGCTCATATTACCATATGTGGTGGACTTGTGCAGATGCTAAAAAATATTGTACTAAAATCCACACATGGTTGGAAAAAATAACGAAAGAGCATATATATTTGAAACAAGAGATATTTTTATTGGGAATTTTGCCTGAAATATATAGTAAAGAATTGAAATACCTGATTGTAAATGTATTAACAGTGGCTAGGATCATATTTGCTAAAAATTGGAAAAATGAGAAAATACAGGAGGAAATCATTAAGAAAATATTGGAATGTGCTGAAATGAATAGATTGACAGTTGAAATTAGAGAACAAGAGGATAAACAATTTTATAAAATCTGGGATCTATTCTATCAATGGTTAAAAAATAAAACATGGCAATGAAATATGTAGATTCTTAGAAAATAATAAATATATAAAGATGTATTCTTTTCTTCTTACATCTACAAAATGATTTTAGGATAGATTTGAGATGATAATATGAACCCTCACAAAACAATTTAAGAAAAATATGATTATTTTGTAAAACATGAATGAATAAAAGTATAGTCAAATGATTAACAATGTATTTAATACTTGATTGAAAATATGAAAATATATACAATGTAATTGTAATTGAAGACTACGAAATGGAAGCACAAAACAATTTGTAAAACAACCGGCACACTGTATGTATATATATATATATGGAAGATGGCTTGATGTTTTTATGTTTTGTTTGTCTATGTTCGTCTTAAAAACCAACAATTTTGTTAAAAAATACTATAATGTATTATGCTGTGTTCTGGTTGGTTAATTATGCTACAAGTTGACATAAGATCATGGTTTAATTCTCTTTCTCTTTTTCACTGATGATCTCTCTTGATACTGATCCTGACTACGGACCGATACTGACTAACCCTGTTTATTTTGATATTCTGTTGATATTGAAGGTTATTTGTATTATTATGGTTTGATATTTGTCTGCTGTAAAAGACATTTGTCTGCTGGAACTGGTAAGAAGACTTTATAACTGGATGTAAGAAGACTTTATAACTGGATATTTCTGGACTGTTAAAATGTGTATGACATGGACTGTTTATTGGACTGTGCTATTTCTTCAAGTAAACATTAATACAACTTGTTCAACTCTGTGTGGCTGTATATTTCTTCATAACTGTTCTCATAAGCCATTTTCCATGTGCATATCCTTTTTATACAAGGGTTACTCTGCACATATCCTAACAAATATCCCTACTGATACTATCTGCAGCTGCAGCAGCATCAGAAGCAGTAAAAAAAAAACAGTGCCAAGGACATGTTGAAGCCTAGCAGTAGTAGACCAGTAAGGTCAAGGATGGACTATCAGCAGAATGCATCTTAAAAGGTCAGCTTTTGATGGGACTTGGTGGGAATGGCTAGAAGTAGGTCAGCCTGAGATGCTTTTGAAAAAAGCCTAAAGAGGTAAGTTGAGTTGTGAGTTTTATCTCTTTGCAGTGTTACATGTTTTGAGATACTACTTATTGACTTTCCAGACTTCCTGATTATGTATCATATATAATTAAAACAACTCATCTTCTAGTTTTAATTTTGCTTGTACATTGTTAATAGGTATAGCATATTGACATTGCAACTATTATTAACACATCATTGTTTTTCATTGTTATTCATTATTATTATAACATACATGTGAATTTACTTCTATTACTTTTGTTTCAATATTATTCAATGGGTCTTGTGGTTAAGACTGAATACTATTGTTACTTAATACACACTATGAACAAAAATTATATACATATGTTTTGTTCCCCTCTGAATTCTAGTTAAATTCTACAAATTGCATTTAGTCTTAGAAAATGTGCTATTCAATATGTAAATTTCAGAATTGTTTAGTATTGTTGTTACCCTTGTGGTTCAATACATTATTCAAATAAAGTACTAATAATTAAGCAAAATGAAGATAAAATGTATATAACTGATTAAAAGAGAAAGAGAAAAAAGTAAGAACACTAAAGCCAAGATTTAAGTACATATTTAAAATTACTAGTAAAACTCATTAAAAGTTCTTACATAGAAAAACTTTATTCCAATTTTAGTAACAGAACCAATCTTGAAGAGTCGTAGACAATTTCTAGATGTCTATGGAGATTCTCAGCCATCCAGGTCATTGATGTCTCAAAGATGCTCTTTGAGCATTTGGACTTCCTTTGTTTTTCCTTGAAGATGTCTCACTTTCCATCCAGAACTGAAGAAGCTAACCCTAACCCTAATCACATAAAGTAGTGGTTGCCAACCAGTGAGCTGGGGACCACTGGTGGTCCACAAGAAATTTTTGGTGGTCCACAGAGAAATGTCACCCCCAAAGCAATCCCCAAAGCAATTAATCCAGGCTGTGTAGGAACACAAGGCTTGCATCTCTTGCATTGTGAACAACACGAGATAGTGAGGGGAAGGGGAAAGGGCAGAGGAGAGGAACTTGCCCCACTTGCCCCATGCACCTGGCCTGGCCACTGGGCTGTTTCTTTTTGCTTCTGCTTTTGGCTGCACGCAAAGAAAACAGCAAAAGTCTGTCTTTCTCTCCCACAAACTCCACCAGAAATGAGTCTTTGGGACCCTCCAAGGCATCCTGCTCCAAGAAGCTGCACCAGTGTGAGAAGTCTCACAAAGACTCATTTCTGGCAGAGTTTGGGGGAGAGAAAGAAAGACTTCTGCTGCTTCCTTGCATGAAGCCAAAAGTCTCTCTCTCTCTCCCTGAGAATGGAGCTGGAAACAGTATCCTGAAATCCCAAATAAAGAATGATCAACTGGTAGAAAAATGGGGTGGAGAATTTTCCTGCAGACTTTTTGGGGGATTTTCCCAGGGTCTCTGGTCCATGGGATTTAAAATTATGAGTTTGGTGATCCCTGAGGTCCAAAACATTGATGACCCCTGACATAAAGGGTTTTATTTTTCAACTGAACAAAAATATAATTTATTTATTCAGTTTTAGCATACCACAGTCAATCAGCTCTCAGTGGGTTATAATTCATGATTTGTAATAAAAATACCCACACTATATCAAAGTAAACAGCTGAAAGCTAAAAATCATAAAATGACACCAAAATTTAAGTTCTTACAATAATAAGCCAAAATGAGAAGTAAATAATTAAATGGTCGCATTCAAATATCAAAAGCCTTCTTGAACAACTTGTATTTTAATTATTTCTTAAAATTTTATAAAGTAGAATCTTCATAGTACCTACTTACTGTGAGGAAATCCATGCCTAAATAGGCAGATGTATAAATAAGGAGCTAGCATGAATGGCCATATCCCCTCATATTGTGTTCACATCCTTATTCACAACTAGAATTGCTCCACAAGTGAAAATAAAGATGTGTAGAAAAAAAAGATGGATAGACATTCATTTGACAATATTTAGGTGATCTAGTTATAAAAAATTTTATTGTATTGTAGTTAAAGAATTTCAGCACAGGAAAATATCTATTAAAGTTGTAGTCTTAACAGTACATATTTAATCAGTTCTTTCTGCACAATAACCACAATAAAACAAATAAATTATAAGACTGCGAACAGAGTTGTTGGGCAGTCTACAAAATAATTCCATGTGCCTCACATCTATTGCTTCAGTGAGCTTTTGCTTTCTTATATGTAACATTTCTGTCCAGCAAATTTGTGGAGAGATATGAGAAAAGGCAAGATGACACCACCCTTCTCACATATACTGATAGTTACTGACATAATTCATAGGATGCCTGAGAGCAAAAAAATAGTTCTGCAATGCATTCTTGATGTTATCTTTCATAGCAGGAGTGTGGAGCAGATAGGTTTGATCTATCAGTTACCCAGATGATGTGAGTTTTGATTGTTTTAAAAATAGCAGCAGAAATTAGATGTTTGGCAGTGTTGGATTTTTCATGGCAGCATTGTGACTTACATTCAGTCTTGGTATACCAAATAATTTCCTGAACTCAAAATGCTCCACATTTCTTTTCAAAATGTTTGTTTTGCACTAGGCTTCTAGTTTAAAAACAATTATAAAAGAAAATCAAAGTGGACAATGAAGTGGACTATGAAGCTGGACATATTAGGATAAGACATTAGGAAATGGTGTGTGGGGGAAAAAGTTGTTGTATCACGTTTTGTCTTTTTATTCTCTTTTACTTACACCAATAAACATGTACATGTGTATATGTCTGACTTACTTTGCATTAATAAACTTTCACATACAGTTGAAGCAGACTATTACAAATGTACTTAATATTTTAATTTCTTTTCAAATATGAAAAAGTGCTAAGCAGATTCTTTTAAACTATCTTTCAATAATATTTGTTGTTGAATTATCTGTAGTAGGAGTCTCATATATCATTCATTCTTAATGGATTTTTCAAACTTGTGTTTGAAAAACCTGTGCTTGTGTTTTTTAAAATATATTATGTTTTGATTTCTTAAGCACTAATAATAGTGAAAGAAAAAACATAATATGCAAGAGTTTAATAATAAGTTTATAGTTGAAAATATAATTCTGAAATCCATTATTAATGAGTTTTTTTTTTAAAGAAGTTGATATCAAGAAAGGAACAAACAAAAAATTCCCCAGGGCCTGACTGGTTGACCCAAAAACATCTCATATAATCACAAAATGTGTTTCTAATAAAAAAAAATACCTGGAAGGAATGAACACAGAAGCAGAGATATAAATTTGATTCAAGCAATGCAAAGTTACCTGCATTGCAAACAAATCCCTAGACTTTATTGAGTGCAGTGTTATTTGGGACATTTCTCTCATGGTGTCTCCTATGTATATTTATACTATCCAGTGAAAATATACATTTCCTTTGATATCTTGAAGATATCAGAGATTATTTGGGAGATCAAACTGATATTTGATTGAGAGAGTATGTAAAAGATAGTAGTGCATTTATTTAAATAAATTTAATTATTTATTTAAAGATAGTAGTGCATTTAAATATTTCATAGTTATCTTCAGGAAGTTCTTGAGATTTTCAGTGAGAAATGCCTACAAAAAAGTTTAACTGTTTAGAATATGAATAGGATGCACACATTTCAACCCAATATCCTTCAGATTCCCTGAACTCTGCTCAAAAGAAGAAAATAATCATCAATGAATTGTACTACTTTTTATGACTGCATCTTTCTCCATATTCATCACTGAAAGATATTTTAAAATATAATTTTATGGTGCAGTGATTTCTCTCTTCATTTTCTGAAGGAGGCAGAAGCATTCATCTTATTCTTCATTTCATAGTACTTTTAAAGGATTCTCTAGAACGTTGAAACCATTAAGTGCATGCTACTAAATTTGAATTTCTGAGTATTATGGCAGGGTTGTGTTGATTCACAGGGACAGCTAGAATATTATAGAGAAATTATTTTGCAAGATCAGTGGGATTGGGCTGTAAAATTAGAAACAGATACCTGAAGAAATATCATTATCATCATCATCACTATTATGTTTCCTTCAGTGTTATAAGGTGGCCAGTCATTGAATCTTTGAAACCATTCTGCCAAAGTGTTGAGGTTCTCTGTGTCATTCGCACAGGTAGTTAAGTGTCACTTTTGCTGCTCCCATCAGATCAAATTAGATGCTCCTATTTTGGAGTAATCAACATGTAAAGGGAAAAGAGGGAGATGATGCTTTGTTTGGAACATTTTTGTATCTATTTTAATTTTTGGAAGATTGTTTTTAATGATTGTGGCAGTTACACTATCCAAAGAAAGAATTGCAAACGGTCTGTCACGAACAGTAATTTCGGGAGAGTGGTGCTGAAAGGACAGCTCTCTTCCTCCGACGTCTGTTAAAAAGCGAGCAGCCGCGTTTCTGGTTCACATTGGAGTCATAGCAGGGGCTATGTTGAAGAGAGTCTGCTTAAAGCAGCAGTGAGTCTTTCCTTTGCTGGGAGCCCATTCTGTTGATACGCTTTCCATCCCCCATGTTTTTGTGGTGGTTTTTCTCTGCCTGATGCTAAAGCGTCTCATCTATTTTGCACAAGGACAGAAGATAGGTTTCCTAGCAGCAGGTGGGGGTTGCTTTTATTGCGTTCGGAGCTGGCAGTCAAGGGCACTGGAATGGCCACCTGAAGATGGACGGAAAAGCCACACAAAGAGGAATTCTTCGTTTGATCCTGGCACACAAGGAGTCTGGAGGCAACTGAGAAAGGACAAAGAGCGACTGGGACGTGAAGAAAAAGCCTCTTTCTCTCCGTCATTAAGGTATTGAAATGGATGTGAAAATAAGGGGGGAGGGGAGTGACTATCACAGGATGTTTCTGTTAATCAATTGACAAAATCTGGCGAGGATGTTGGCGATAGGAATCTGCTGGTAAGGTTACATTAAGATTGGTTCTGTTCAGGGTGTGCCTAGAGATCGTTGCTGGGGAGGGGCATAAAGACTGTTTTTGTCACCAGTCAAGCTCTGGTGTCTTCTAGAGGTATTTTATTTTTAAAATTAGAAGATGGACAGATGCCACCTTTTAGTTTAGACAACTTGATCTCAAGAATTCCAAAGAGGAAATATGACTAAGGTTGACCAAGCTGACGGCTGCGAAAGGAAAACAGCGTTTCAGCTCCGACTGTATTGGAATGGGTGGGCGGGTGCACATTTATATGAAGAGTCCAGACCACCATTGGAACAGGAAGGAGGGGAGGAGACAGGGATGAGGAAAAGAAGCCACCTGATAATAAGCTAAATAAGGATGCTTTTGCAGGAGTGTGAGGACCCTGCGCTGAATTTTGCTCAGGACAATAGCTGTTAGGAGTGCCAGGTTTGCTCCTGAGTCGATGTCGAGTAACTTTCTCGCTGCTGAGGTCCAATAACCTGCCTACTATCCCTACTTTGGAAAGAACTTTGAAGCAACAAATTAGGAGATGCGGTAAGAGATTGGTTTTGGTCAAGGACAAGCGTGTGGAACGGAAAAATAAGGGAAAGGGGAAAGGAAGACTTCAGAGTGGGACGATTTCACTGTGGGTACAAGCAGGAGCCGGATTCCAAAGGGCTCCCAGTGTTATGGCTCTGGGATTGTTCTTGTCCCCGGGTGTGGGACTTTCCTTTAAAATGCCTTCCCTTTCCCGATGGGGCGCCTTGGGAGAAGGCTCCTTTCTCCTCCCGCTCCTCGCTGGATTGCTTGGTACTTAGTAGTCTGTTGTCTTTTCCACAGGCGGCCTTAAAATAAGTGCCTTGCACATCTCTTCTCTCCTTCTCACCCGCAGTCATGTCTGAGTCACAGAGATGGGGAAGCTCGAGGATAACGAGAGGGTGATCCTCAACGTCGGGGGCACCAGGCACGAGACCTACCGGAGCACCCTGAAAACGCTGCCGGGCACCCGGCTGGCTCTGCTCGCCTGCCAGTCCCAAGGCGACTCCCCTGGCGGCGGAGAGAAGCACCACCAGCCGCCGCTTCTGCCCGCCCCCAACCCGGCCCCCAACCCTGGCGGCGGCGGCGGCAGCGGCCCCCTGGATACCGTGGGCGGGAGCGGCTGGAGTTCGCGGGCCAATGGCGGCGGCGTTAGACGTGGCGGGAGCGGCGCGTGCTGCGAATTCTTCTTCGACCGTCACCCGGGGGTCTTCGCCTACGTGCTCAACTACTACCGCACCGGGAAGTTGCACTGCCCCGCCGACGTGTGCGGGCCGCTCTTCGAGGAAGAGCTGGCTTTCTGGGGCATCGACGAGACCGACGTGGAGCCCTGCTGTTGGATGACCTACAGGCAGCACCGCGACGCTGAGGAGGCGCTGGACATCTTCGAGGCGCCCGACCTGATTACCGGCGAGCCTCCTGGCGACCCCGACGACGACGAGTTGGCCGCCAAGCGCTTGGGCATCGAGGACGTGGGTGCTCTGGGCGCCTCTTCGTCTTCCTGTGCTAACGGGTCTCCTCTCGACGGGAACGGCGGCCGCTGGAAGAGGCTCCAACCGCGCATCTGGGCGCTCTTCGAGGACCCCTATTCTTCCCGCGCCGCCAGGGTAAGCCAGAAGAGCGGGGGAAGGAGGGAGAGCGCACCTAGACAGAGAATAGGAAGCGCTCCTAATCTTTGAAAGGCCCCTGCTGCACCATGGTACATGGTACATGGTTCAAAAGAATCTCCTGAAGGAAATAGAGTTGCAACTTTTACTGTCTTTATTTTATATATCACCATCACAATCACCATAAGAAGCACTTTAGTGTAACCTTCCCAATGTGGTTTCTGTCTAAAATCTAGCCAGTTTGAGGAAGGCTGCCTTTTCCCCTTCCCCCCATTTATGTAAGGCAGATCAAGGCTTATAAGGGTGATTGGATGTTGCATTGGCACAGGTAAGTTTCTTGCCAGCATATACATCTCAGGTAAACAAGCTGTTGCCATGTACATTAGCCTCATATATCTGTGCCTATAGTGCTCCAGGGATGGTTATGCACATTATTTTGATATCCAGATGTTGCACAATACCTGTCCTGTTATATTAAGTGGATATGAAATTAGAAGGTAGACCTATCGTACAAAGGGAGAGTAACCAAGGTCCCATTCCCTTATTGAAGACGAAGCATCATCTAAGTACATTGCACAGAAGTCCAAATTCTTACATCGGTATATTTGTCATGATTATTTCCCTAATAGCTCAGATTGGCATATATTTGTGATATCATTTTGTATGATTAGGTTATCTGATCATTTTTTTTTTAAAAAAATGATAGTTGTTAGATGTAGGAATATGTTGAAGTCTGGATTTCTCTTGTGAGAAGTGGTACCTTATACAGGAAACGGCTTAGTTTTCTAGTATCCTGAAAATCAGGTGTATAAAAGAGAACACTGTTTATAAGAGATACTGTAGGAAAGTTTTAATAATAAAAACTGGCATGAAGCTATGTAATATTTCACTTACTATGTGTTTAAATAACAAAGTTGTGAAACTTCAGAAGATTCTATAGGCCTACCCACTGAAGCAAGTCTAAATGGGAATAGAGTGTCAAGGGTGTAACAAATAGTATTATCTGATTTCCCCCCCCTTCCTTGCCCAGGTGCTGCATACCTAGCAGTTCAAAGCATGCAAATGAAGTAGATTGATAGGTATCACTTTGGTGAGAAGGTAACAGAGTTCCATATGCCTTTAGCATATAGCCATGCTTGCCATATGACCATGGAAAATGTCTTCGGACAACACTTGCTCCCTTGTCCAAGAACTGGAGATGAGCACTACCCTAGAGTCAGGCACAACTGGACAGGGAAACCTTTACCTTTACTGAAATAAAACCTTTGATCCTAAATAGAATGGGTAATTTATATCTTACAGACCTGTACTTATAACTGGCTAGCACACTTTTGCATAAACATCAAATGATAAAAATGCAAATATGCCAAATAAAGTAACAGTCAGTTTAGGAATAATAACAAAGTGGCAAGAGTTATGAAATAAGTACTTCCTCATCTAAAACTATCTATAGAAAGCTAGAGAAACATTCTGTATTACCCTCTGCCTATAAGCTGGACCTCAGTATGAAGATATATGTTTGTTCAGATGCATTAAAGTGTTGTGTCTCGATGTGTAGCCTGAAAATAATAACCACTATTATTTTAATAATTTAAAGGATTAAAACTTTCATGGAAAGAAAATGCTACCTGAAGAAATCTATTTACAGGCAGTTTATTTTGAATATTATTTATTGAGGTGCAAATGACAATGGAGGATTTTTCTAAGAACAAGAAATCAAAAGAATATTTGGAATTGAACATTATTTTAGATTAATTCAATTTCAGAAAGTTTTACACAGAAGAAAAAGCCAAGTGAAACAAAATAAAACAAAAGTGTGACCTTTTATGTATTAAAAGACATATTAACATAGAAAGGTTAACCCTTGCAGTTAATTGTTTAATGGATAAGCTGTTATTAAAAGTTATAGGACTCCCTGATAATGTTATAGCAATTAAGCAGTTTACTTAAATTACAAGAGTCAATTTTGCAATTAAGCCAAAAAAATTAAACTAATTTCACTTCCACTTTAATGCCATAGTCAGACAGGTAGTGTTATTTCCGAATTTCAATTGATATTTCTGTTTCGTTTGCTCTTTAATATATTTGGGACTATGAACTTTAGAACTTCATTTCTCTACCTTCTAATGGAGAGACCTTCACTGGGAAGAGTTGTCTCAAGGAAAATATGGTGTGAATGAGAAAATGCAGTTTTAGTTATATTAAAAGTTACATACAGTTATATATAGTTATATATTCCATTTATATGAAAGACCTCCAGTATTCCATAGGTATGGTAAATTTGTTCCAAGATCACTTGTTCTAAGTGTAATCAATAGGCGCATTACAAGAACTGTGATGTGCCACAAGCCTAGTCACCCATCTTCCACTTCATCTTAAGCTTTCCTTCAGGTAATCTGTTTATTCTTCCTAGCTATGGCTGCATATGACCGGCTAACATATCCTACATATGAAAGGAACGTCTATATAGAATAGAATAGAATGGCAGAATTGGAAGGGATCTTGGAGGTCTTCTAGTCCAACCCCCTTCAGGAAACCCTATACCATTTCAGACAAATGATTATCCAATTTTTTCTTAAAAACTACCAGTGATGAAGCATTTATTTACATTGAGCTATTGACTTTGGAGGATGAATAGAAGGGCGAATACTAAGAAATCTCATTGATTTCACTAAATCTCATCTCGCCAACTTCCCTGCTTCATTTTTCTGGTACTGTAAAATAATTTTCATTCAAAAAATGCTTGAACTTCACTGTAGAGAGACAGGGTATAGAACAAGGGGGTCCCATTTTTTTTTCAGACTGTGGTTAGGATGGCTGGTGACCTACAGCGACGACCTAAGACTAAAGTGTTGTAAAGTGTGTGCGTATACACATGTATATACATATACATACATAGGTTTCGGTGTGTTTGGGTCTTTTCCCGGGTAAGATTAAGACTATCTTGGCGATGTTATACATATACATACACTCACCATTGCATGATATGAATAGAAATTTTAAATTACTAAAGTATCCTTTTCAAAAATACCACATATACATAAGAAATAGATATGTGTACCTATCAAACTTGATACCTGGTGAGTATGTGGACACATCCATAGTTTTCTTGGTAATAATACTACTTAGGAACAATATAGAACCTATTCCGTTGGGTTTTAGAGGGATATTGTTCAGTTTTCGATACCAGACTACATTCTTAAAAATCCCAGGAAGTGCCCCTCCAAAGCTAATTTCAAGTCACAGGTCAACTATGTATTGTTATTTTCTGATGTATACAGAATATAATAGTTTGAAAAGAATACCATAAAATGTTGCTATCAGTATTAAATTATAGATACAGTAATTGTATTGCTGTCTATTAGCATGATAAATAATATAGTTCAACAATATTATGGGAGTGAATGAGGCATACTTTTTAAAAAATGTATATGAATCTCACTAAAAAGTACATGATAATAAAATTACTTAGAAGTTTGATAACCCCAGTCAGTATTGTGTTGATTGGAGTGGAATTCTGTCTAATTTGAAGTATACTTTTGATTAGGAGTTGCTCAGAGTTATTTGGAAGATGGGAAACTATATTAATTTTTAAATAAATAAATATCATTCTTCCTTAACAATAATTTCCTGAAATCCTGAAATAATTTTTACTATTCAAAGATTTAAAAAATGTGAAAATTATTAAACTGAAAAGGGTTGGTTGGTTGATATAGTTCTTGCTCCTCCATGATAGAATGCTGAAAAATTTAAGAAATATATCAGATTTCCATTCGATTTTCCTTACAGATAACCAGGTCCTATCTTCATATACCTGTAACTACCTTTGTTTCTGCCTTAATTTTATTTCTAGATCCCCAAAGATTAATATTAATCCTAAATACATTTCCTGGAGAATAAATGGTGAACTCAGAGAAATGTGGTTTTGAATAAGCAGATTTAGATTACTATTTATATTGACATAAAATATTTGTGAGATCAAGTTTAATATATGGGTGTAGCACTAAACTAGAAACCTGAAAACTCATTGGGGACCATGAGTTCTACTCCTGCCGAAGGCACAAAAACAATTAGGTAATCTTGTACCAGTCTTAGTCCTGGGAAGCAGGAAATGGCAAACCACTTCAAAAAATCTTGTCAAAAAATTTTATGTATTTGTCCAGACTGCTGCCAAATATCAACAATGACTTGCAGGCACATACACACACAAAAGTTCTATTGGGTAAGCCCTTAATTCACAAGATGATTTATAATATAATTTTTATTACTTGTAAAAAGAAAGGAGCATGTGATTGCAGTATATTAGAATTTCTTTTTCCTGCTTTTGAATATGACACTGACCTTAAACTTTTTAAAATTTTCTATGTAGCTACAATCATCTATATCAGATCTCTTTCATTTGATCGATATGATTGGTCTTTTCTAAAGCAGTCCCAAAGGAAGGGAATGAACATCTTGAACCATATGAAATTAATTGACTAGTACTACATTTGCAAGAGGCAGATGATGCTCTTATAGTTCATGTGATCAGTTAGATTCACCTCAAACAGATTTCAGGCATGGAAGGTTTCTACATTGAGAATGACTTTAAATAGCCATCAAGCAATACATTTCAAATGAACCTAGATAAAACAAAGAATTAATCTCCATGCTTCATACCAAGTATTTAATATATTATTTTTTTTCTTTAAAAAAACACAGTTGCAACTTACTGCTTATAATGAATAGCAAACTATTTTGGATCAGGGGTCTGAGGATCAATGTATGAAGGCAGTTGATCCTCATGGACTAACATTTGATTGGATGTGGATGAAATGTGAGCAATTGCTATAGAAAAAAATGAGAACTGATCACTAGTTTTAGGCTTCCCATGACTAATATTCTTGCTTCATATTTATTAAAGATACTTGCTTTCATTTTGTAACAAAAGTAGTTTTAATGGTGTCTTTTCTGTCCGAAACACCTTACTCCATGCCTTAGCTATAATTTGGAAGTTTTTTTTCAATTATTAATTTTAAAAGCAGAAATTAAAAAACAGCGTTAAGCTAGCATTTTAAAAATAGATAATTCTGATTTTTTATAATATTAATTTCAGTTTGTCCAACTCAGTAGATTTTTTTCTTTAGTTTATAATATGTGGTTATGTAGACTAAGATTTTATCAGAAAGAATTGTTTCAGTTCCTTGATGAAATTGCCCTTTCCCCCATATTTTGCAGCTGGACAACATTTTTTCTGAAAAGTGAAATCCAAAGTTATATGTATCATTCTTAGTGCTTCTGTACTACAGATTTACACAACAGCATTACAATATTAATAATTTTACTTTTACATTCTTTTCTCTAATGAACACAAAAATAAATTTGTCTTTACTATAGCAGTCATTTGTCACTTTCATGCACTTTATTACAATTTGAAAAGATCCTTTAAGGATTTAATTGTAAACATTGGCTGCCTCATTTTTCATCCCTTTTGTAAAATTATAGATGGAATAACAGAGAGCAAAGGATTATCTATATCAAGAAGTTGCTGCAATTGATATTGTAGTCTTATCTGCTAATTGGCACTTCTATGTCCTGCTTCCAGAAACATCTCCAGATACTTCTTGAAGGTTAGAATACAATTTCTCCATGACAAGTAATTCCTTTAATTCCTTGGTCCAGAAGCCACTAAGACAATGCTTGCATGTAATTCATCCTAAAGTCACTTATCAATCCTCACAACTTCATTCAAGAATCAGCTGAAGCCATGTCTAACCTTCCCAGCTTTTGATGTTAGACAAATGCAGCTGAGTGTCATTAGACGCTTCCTTGATTCACTTAAGTATAGGAAGAGTACAATCAGACTTGCAAGATTCTGCTATTATTGCTACTCTCAATAAAAGTAGTCTTAAAAGTAGTTTCTTGTAGAATTGATTGTTGGTCTGATCTATTTGGTAAAGTAATCAACTTGCAACCCCTTTGTCCAATCCCAGTAAAATTATTCTATCAGGCAGGCCCAAGCTAATTCTGTTTTATAGCTAGATTAGAATCCAGATAAAAATGGATCTGACTAATCCATATCTTTAAAAAAACACTAGCAGCTTCATACTCAACAAGTTTTAAATAGTGATTACCTATATTTTCTACTAGAAAATGGTTTTGAAATTGTTCCTAGAAAATGAATTCGGGTACATTTATTTATTCATTTTTATGTATTATGAAATACAAGTTTAATATACTTTTTTAGAAAACAATTTTATCAGCACCAACTATCAACTTTCAATCACACTCTTTGACAAAGACTATTCTTTAGAGTTTGTGGCATGAAAGGACTATTATTATATACAACAAAGGCAATACAAAATATTTATTATGGGTCTGATTATGTTATATTCATATTTTCCAGAACTGGTATAAATTAAAATTGAGGGATTATTTTAACATTTTTGAAATAGCTTGAGAGAAAGCAATCAGAGGGCCAGCTCTTTTTGTTAGAGAGATGGAGGGAATGAGATTCCTTAGTGCCCAGCATCTCCATTTTCCCTATCTTTGACTAAACTGTCTAATGCTCCTCTTGTTGTCATGGAAACATATCAGCTTCTGGCTTGTTTTCATCAAAAATAACACCCTTCTGCCATTTATTGTTCTTAGAAAATATTTCCCATTATTTTGCCATAAATGTTTTGTGGATTATCTACAATGACATTTCAAACAATAGTTGCATATGGATGTGAATGCACATATCCACAATCAACTGTGCTATAATAATCCAGAGAAATACTTCAAAATCATGATTCAACCATAGTTTGCGTAAGTCTATCTGAAACAGAACTTAGGTTTAAATGTTCATATATAACCAGCTCCAGATAAAGAAAAAGTGGGTTTTTAATTTGGAAAGCTTCACAAACGATAGATAGATAGATAAATAGATAGATAGATAGATAGATAGATAGATAGATAGATAGATAGATATTGATATCAATATTGTGTGTGTATGTGTGTGTGTGTGTAAAGCTAAACATAATGGGCAATTTCTCAGATTTTAACACTTGTTTATATTTAAACATTTTAAAATATAAACTACATGTTAATCAGCATGTGAAATGGAAAATTCAATAAAAATAACTGAGAAGAGTCTTGACTGTAGTCACAGCACCATAGTGTAGGATATACCATAATCTTGCAATGGTGGGATTCAAGAAAGGGAAGCTGATGGAGAAAAACATTTATTCTGTTGCCAGTGTAACTAGAAATGTGATGCTATAATCTAGAATTAGCTAAGATTTTTTTCTAAGCTTCATAAAGAGGGTAGTGAAGATGACGTCAAGTTAAAAAAAGCATTCTAAATAATTAATCTGCTCTTACAATTACTTCTTGCCCTATTTTTAACTACATAAAGTCAATATACTGAAGGCACATTAAAATGTATTTATTTTACAGAATATCTGGAAGTATTAAAATATATAACCTATATTTGCTATTCATTGAAGTTGGATGTTTCAGAATTTGAGGTACTTTTTATAAGTTAGCATATTTGTGTGCTCATAACTTCTACCATATTACATTGATCAGTATTTTTAATGTTATGAAACTTTTTTATAGTTATTTTTACTGCAATAGATTTAACATGGTAATTCCATTTAGATCAACTGTCCCACATTAGGGCAAGGCTGATTGGAGATTTGAACAACATATTGATATTCCACAGAAAAGCATTGCTAAAGTAGTAGAAAAACTGAGGTTGTTTGACATTTATTGAATTGAAATCAGAATGAAGAAAAACATAAAAAGTCATGAAATGTAGTTTTGACAATTATAAAACTGTAACCTGTTTTCAGGGAGTCACTATGGTACAGCAAAAGCAAAAATGATTACATATTTGATGTACTGACAACTATAAGCAAACTATTTGGCATTCTACCAAATATTTCTCCTCTTAGTCTACTCTTTAATTGTTTAAGTTAGGAGTTACAATTGGAATCTCGAGCATTTCAACAGCTTGGCTTCATAATTTATGTATAAAAAGCATTACAAAAGTAATGCAGTATACTGTTATTATTGCATGTCAGTATTCATGAATGACTTCAAACTAATATTCAAGAAATATGTAGTTTATACTTTATATACACATTTAAAAGTTAGCTTTCAAATTCAGCATTTCAAAGATATTTAGACACCTTTTACTAATTTAATTCTGATGTGCCATAGTTCACTGACTTCAGTTTGTACAGCAAATAAATCACTTTACTTAATAATTATAATTAAAATAAAATACTTCCTTCATAAGTAGATTAATGACTTTGTTTGCCTGAGTTGTATTTGCTTGGAAACATTGCTTATCTGAGGTTTGCCATCCACGATTGGAACATTCCTGCAATTACAACTCTACATATCCTCGTTTTTTATTTTAAATGGAGGATTCAAAGATTTATGAATGTATCACAATTGTAAAGGATTAAGAGAGGGGGAAGCAGAATGAAACAATGCAAATAAATTTGGAATACATTGAATATAACAACAGGTTGCAATTAGTACAATAATAATAATTATAGCATAAAAGAAAAACTGTCTGAGCCAAGACCAATCAGGGAGCCAATTGGTTAGCTACTCAAAAGGTGAGTAATGAACATGATGTTATTTTGAATGTATGATTGTAAATTGTCAAGTTCATCCTCAATAGTTTTATTCAAAGAATGAAAATGCATAGCACATCCACGGCGTCCAACGAACATACAGAACCCTGCCTGACGGGCTAAAAGATAGTGTATGGCAAAATGCTGCTGTAAGACATCTTGATTTAAGTCTTCTATTTCATGCTGCAAATCACGAATAATAGCAGTGGTAGCATTGATGGATTTTTCAAGTCTGCAGGTGAGACCAAGAATAGATCACCTGTTTTCTTGAGCAGTTATGCCAGGATAAGAGCCTAGAGTAAGGACTCCTGTAACGGCCCCTGCCAATGCACGGCCAAATGTAGAACCAGAAGACAGTTGTGTGTCAATAATGACTTCATCATTACATGTAGGCCCAGAAAGGAATGCCGCTGTTGAGTTGATGGGAGCGTACCTATTTGAACAGGTAGAGTAAAATAATCTATAGTTGCACATTGATAATTCTGAGGATGAACATTAGTAGCATATTTATCAAAAAAGAACCACATATTAGGATCCTTAAGCTGCCAACCAACGCATATTGATCCTGTATTAGATTGATCAGAGGCATTAAAAATAGGAAAATTGTCAGGATACGTATCAGGAGCTATATTAATGCCATGCAAAGAAGAATTAAAGGTACCTGACAGCCAGTAGTAGTTAGAACAATAACTATAATTCCCCAGCTTTTTTAATATGTGCTGGGCAGCATCATAATCAGACCAATTATGAAGCCAAGTATGTTTAGCGTGACAACAGAAACACAGACCCCTTGTAAATTGACTAACTTTCAAATAACACCAACAGACCGAATTCAATTGCATAGGGGGTTTAGCAAATAACCAGGAGCGTGAAATAGATTGTAGTTGTGAGACAATAAATGTAGAAGACATGATCAAGTTAGGGGTAAAAGAAATTTGACCAAATGCCATTGGGGGCTCATAGTGTGCAATAATATTTGTGCCATGGGTCATAAACATGTATTGGGCATGACAAACCCACAAATTAGGTTAAGACGAACCACAGAAGTGTTATTTTGAGCAGAAACACCATGAACCATAAACAAGAAAATACAAAGTAAAATGGTAACAGAGTTAGCAGTAATAATAGCAAAAACAGTAGCAACAAGATTTTCAGGAGTTTCAGGTAATGAGGCTTGCTGCAGTTGTTGTTGAGCTTGATATGTAGTAGATTTAACCT
This sequence comes from Laticauda colubrina, assembly GCA_015471245.1. NCBI lineage: Eukaryota > Metazoa > Chordata > Lepidosauria > Squamata > Elapidae > Laticauda > Laticauda colubrina. Next base: position 27,783,317 of record BLBF01000022.1, on the reverse strand, counting down.
GGCCCCAAATGATGGGTTGCAGGCACGTCGACCTTGGAAGATGGACCTCCATGTTCAGATGAAGATTGAAATCCGGAATCAGGTTGTGAAGGCCCTGATGCCATGCCATGATACGGACGAACACAGTACGCTGGAACCCATACTGCTTGTCGAGTAGAGGGATTTTCCAAGGCGGCGTAACCGCGACCCCAAGTAATCCATCAGTAAAGACTGTAAGAGCTTTAGAAATAGGATTTCGCACAAAAATGGAAGAAAAGGCCGGATTTAAAGTAGTAGTAACCACTATTTTAGGATCCTTGGGTAAAGAATACAAGTTTCTCACATATTGAGAAAAGGCTATCTGATATGATTCTGAAATCATCATCAAATGCTCATGTTCAACTTTTGTATGAGTGAAAGCTATGCTAATGAGATCCTGTCCTGTAAGATGTAAGGCTCGTTTTCAATCTTTAATAATCAAATCCTCTAATGCTGATTGATAAGGATAAATGTTTCTAGGTGGAGTAGCTGACAAATTAAGCCATTCATGAATGTTGACCGCTTGGGGGGATGCATTAGAATAAAGACATCCCATGGGTAAGGGTGTAGTGGGAAGAATAGCTAAGGAAAGTCCTATTGTTAAGGATGTTATCCTGTCCACATATTGATGCTTAAACTTATTCAATATTTCTTGAAGGCATGTTTTTTGAAGATCAGTTAATACAACAGATCTCCTGGTGATTGTGCTCCCTTCAAAGACTGAAATAAGGACAACATGTCACTAGTTGTAATGTAGAAGAATGGGCGTGCCCAATTAATAATGCCAAGTAATTTTTGCCATTGTACTAATGTATATGATTTCTATACTTGTAATTCAGGAAGAATTGGAATGGAGGAATTGTGCAATATTCTATGTCCTAAGTAGGTATAAGGTTCCACCTTTTGAATTTTGCCTGAGGCTATATACAATCCCTGTTGTGCCACAATATCTGTTAACTCTTTTAACAACTTAGATTCATCAAAATCCAGGGCTGCTATCAATATATCATCCATATAATAATAGACTAAATAGGAAGGAAATTTATTCCGAAAGGGTTGAAGGATATTATCCGCGAAATATTGACAAACTGGAGGGGAATTAAGCATTCCCTGAGGCAACACTCGCCAATGATATTGTTTTGTGGGCATGCTATTATTAAAAACTAGGACAGTAAATGCAAATTTTTCTTTGTCTTGAGGCTGCAAAGATATAGTAAAAAAGCAGTCTTTAAGATCAACTACCAATAATTTATAAAAATTAGGAATTAAATTTGGATTTGGTAGACCACATTGTCAACGCCATTTCCCATTTTTCTTTTTTATAACAAAAACAGGAGTATTCCAAGGACTAGTAGAAGGTTCTATATGACCAGCAGCCAATTGTTCTTGAACCAATTGTTGTAAAGCAGCAAGTTTTTCCCTTGATAATGGCCATTGTTCCACCCAAACCAGCGTAGAACAGAGCCATTTAAGAGGAAGAGCCATCATCAAGAATCAAATGGGCATTAAGAAGAGAAAGGATATCACAGCCCCAAATATTAGTATGAATATCTAGAATGTATGGTTGTAGGAAAAAGGACTTAACAGCAGATGTTGTAACATTAATTTCTTGAACACTCTGCCAATCAGCTGTAGAACCTCCTATTCCCCACAATGAAGAAACTGTCATTTTTGGCCACTGTACTGGCCACTGTAAAGAGATAACAGTAACATCAGCTCCAGTATCCAATAACCCTTGAAATGGTTGTTTATTAAGGAAGAGGGTTAACAAAGGACGAGAGGAGTTTGGCTGATGAAGTAAGCCTACAGATAAAGAAGTTGATCCAAATCCTGCATCCCCACGATTACCTATACCAGGAGATGGAATTTCACATGGAAGAAGAAGCAATTGAGCAACAGAAGAATTACAAGGAAGAACTTGAGGAAGATTCACCCAAATCTGAATCATGATGATACCAGTGTAATCTGAATCTATTACCCCAGGCACAACAAAACAGCCCTTTTTGTGTGCAGAAGAACGAGGCAACTAATTTAAAAAATTAGTTAAATTAAAATTAACTAAATTAACTAAAATTAAAAAATTTAGGCAACTAATTCTGAAGGAACTCATCCTTTAAATTGAGATGGAACTATTTTAACTTCCATGGGAAATTTAAACTCAATTTCCTCTTGAGTGATTAAATCGATCCCAGCGCTGCTGGCTGTGGCTGGGGAGGAGTGAGAGAGACTGCTGGCGGAGTCAGACTGATGGGAAAGGCACATTTTGGATTCTGGGTGGGTGCCACACACATTGTCTGTAACTGCCTTTTTAAACTCTCTTAAGATCTGATAAGGCAGACCCTCCCATTCTGCTACTTGCAGTCCAAGCTGTGGCCCCTGACCAGGACGATATTGTACTGGACAAACAGACAGTAATTCTGCAAGCTCTGTTCCTGAGACAGAGGCATCCTTTTTACAGGTCTCTACCATTTTCTGAAAAGAAGACTGAACAATAGAGTCAGAAGGCTTTTGCCCTGTATCTGCAGGAGCTGAGGGAATTGGAGACATATATTCAGGTGAAGAAGGGGGACAAATGACAGCAATCGTATAAGGTGAAGATAGAGGTGTTATAAAGTTCATTGTGACCAAATTTTTCAATTGCATGCCTACATAAATGCCATACCTGCAAAACTTCTATTTTTGCTCGAGGTTCAGTCTGCAATGTTTTCCCAATATGTTCCCAATCAGTTAATTTTAAAGACCCCTTTTTTGGGTCCCATAGGCACTGAGCTCAATTTCCTGGACCAGCCTTAAGAGATTTCTCTGTGGTACCTCAGTATTCTTCTTCAACAAATAGCCTCATTCATCTACATGTTTCCTTTGTTCCTCAGAAAGCGAAGACCCCATGCTTACAGAAACCAAAAGGTTGAATAAACCACAAAGGATTGAAGGTGCATCAAATCCTTGCCAGATGAAGTAAGAGGATCCCTGTTCTTGCGCCACTTGTTGGAATGATGAGGCAGTCAAGTTGTTTGATCATGAACAACTGAATCATGATGATCTTTATTGGAATATAGTCTTGCATTTATACACATTTTTAGTTATCCTCCATCATTGGTTAACTTTGGTTAGTGCTTAACTTTCGTTACTGTTCAGCAGAGTAATCTATACAGTTAATTATCTCTAGTTAAAGTCTAACGTATGTTTACTTCCCCTCTCTAATCCTCCTTTAGATTAGTGACTTTGTTTGCCTGAGTTGTATTTGCTTGGAAACATTCTTTATCTGAGGTTTGCCATCCAAGATTGGAACATTCCTGCAATTACAACTTTACATACAACAGTTCATTTAGTGACCATTCAAAGTTACAATGGCACTGAAAAAAGTAACATGGCAATTTTTCAAACTTATGATCACTGCAGCATCCCTATGGTATGGGATCAAAATTCAAACACTTGGCAACAGACTCATATTTATGACAATTGCAATATCCTGTGGATATGTGATCACCTTTTGCCATACTCTGACAAACAAAGGAAATGGGGATTTGTTTTCATAGTAAATAGACAGCTAACAAATGAACCACAAGTTAAAGAATATAATAAGATAAATGTATGTTCAGTGAATATACAGCAATCACAATTAAGAACCATAAATATTTTAAAAAGCATAACATTTGGTAAACTAATGAACTGGGAATGGAATTTCAGGAGATCACCAGAGGTTAAGATTGTTACTATACTAGTTAACATACCTGGTTTTTCCTATTCCTATAAATATTGCATTTCTTTCTGAGAAGTCTGTTTAGAAACTGAAGTAATCTCCCTTGAGTAATGAGATAGGATATAAATGGCTGCTGAGAGAGGAAAGAATTGCTTTGGAAAAAATTGGAGACCATCTGATTTTGAATGGCTTTTCCTCTTAAAACAGCCACATCCTATACAATTTAAGAAAGACCAAAATCTGGAGAGTGATTTCAAGGACACAGCTCAAAAGTACAGGAACATATTTCTTTTAAGAAAAATAATTTATTAAATTCTCTAATTTCTTTTAAGAATTCATGTCTTAAATAACTAGATATCAAGAAAGGTAAATGGTAGTTATATTATACAGTATATAGAAATGAAAGGCATCATGGAATTATGTGAAAAAAAAGAAAACTAAAACAAATAATCACAAATATACCACATAGTCTAAGTCAATGTGAACTCATGAAGCTACCACTAATGACATTCTAAGATTACAAATTTATATATACCCTATTAAGAGAAGAAATCCATTATTTTCCCATGAGCTGTTCAGAGCATCCAGTAGTGGGAGGTGCTTCAGTCTCTGCATGTCTAGGCTAGGTTTAATTTGTGGAACACTCCTCCTCTTCCAGAGTACTCCTCCCCAGCATTCTCCAGTTTTGGCTCAGCCTCGTGAGAGATAGGCAGTGCTTGTGATTCTTCCTTGGCCGAAACAGGAAAAATTCTTTCCTTGCTAACAGGTTTGAAGGTTAATCAGCTTGTCTTTAGAATCCTTTAGGCTTCTAATCGCATTGCGATCTCTCGACGTTGGCTCGCATTACAGGGAAGTGCCAATTCGCACCCCAAAGTGGAAGGAGGCTTCGGCGCTGCTCCGCGCTCCCTCCCCACATTTGATCCTTCTACCCCTGCCATTCCAACAGCTTGCCGCAGAGTTTCTTTACCCGAACAGCAGTGTGAGCTCTTTGCACCCAACAGAGTCGTATCGCTTTCCTTCCCCCTCTGAACTCCACTTGGGGTGGAGGATTCAAATGCTTCATGCCTTCCACCCTTCTCCACCATTTAGCCTCATAGGAAAAGCCATTGGAGGCTATTCCTTCACATGGCAGGAGTTTGCTGCTGGGGAGCGTGTCAAAAAGATTAACGGCCAGAGGCCATCTTTTCTTACAAGACCTCATGGCCGCACAACTGTATTCCATCTCATGCTGTGTGAGGTAACTCTGTCCCAAGCAGAGGTTCCCTTCAGGAACACCATTATACCCTCGTCTTGTTTTTTTTCTACATTCGAGGCTATTCTTTCAGTTAAATTGTTGGATTAACCCTCACAGCCCAATCAACCCAGCGGCACAACAGTGAGCACCTAGGCCTGTGTCCGCCTGTTCAGGGAAGCTGTTGAAGGCCTCTGCCCTTATCAATCTGGGCTTTTAGGTGTTCTCAGTATGGCTGTTTGGTTTCTCGGCACGTAACATCGTGCCACTTAATTCATATTCATATGTGCATATGTGCATATGTTCATATGTTCATATGTTCATATGTTCATATGTTCATATGTTCATAT
>BLBF01000022.1:27750675-27773018 GCA_015471245.1 Laticauda colubrina | reverse complement strand
GCAAAGTCCATGTAGAATATCCTATTGTCAGTTCTCATAAATCAGTCTGTTGTTGTCTCTCCCGTTCGAGCAATGCAGTCTTGCTTCCAAGCAGTAATCAGGGATCATCAAAGCCAGAGAGAGAGAGAGCAAGCTGTAGCCTTGCTACTTTTATATGGTTTTCATAACCACACCCATAGTTGCTATTTTACAGTTAAAGCTGCATACACTAACTATGATTCATAGTTAGTATTTCACCTAAAACAGTTAGGGTGAACAATGTTATCCCTAACACAGTGGAAAGAACGGATGCAGAGCAGATGCCTAGCGGATGACACGGATGCATCACGGATGCCTAGCGGATGCCTAGTGGATGCCTAGCAGATGCAAAGCATTCACTGCACATGCAGGGAGGATGCATTGCGTCAGCCCCGTGGATATAAAAGGATGCAGCTCGCAAGCATGGTCACCATTCAGAGGAAAGACCTGCTGCCAGACACATCTCCAGCCAACAACCAAGGGGAAGAAGAGGAAGCCTGTGCCTACTCCTGCCAGCCCTGGCAAGAAGGACAGGGCCACCATCCCACCCCCTGGTGCTGACTCTGCTTCTGCTGGGGCTTCTGCTGCTGGTGCTGAATCTGCTGGTGCTGATGCTTCTGCTGGTGCTGACTCTGCTGGTGCTGGTGCTTCTGCTGGTGCTGCTCCTGGTGCTGGTGCTTCTGCTGATGCTTACTCTGCTGGTGCTGGTGCTTTTGCTGGTGCTTACTCTGCTGGTGCTGCTGCTGGTGCTGCTGGTGGTGGTGGTGCTGCTGCTGCTGCTGCTGGTGGTGGTGATGTGGTGGACCAGCCCCTAGAACCTCAAAGCCCTACTGATGAGGGCCCAGAAGGCCCTGCCATAGGGAGGAAGAGGCATTCACGAGATAGGGAGAGGCACAGGCAGCCCTTCCCAGTCCAGGCACAGGTACATCGCACACCACAGGTGCCACCAATGCCACCAATGCCACAGACCCCACCGATGCCACCGATGCCACAGACACCACAGATGCCACCCACGCCTCCCCTCACTTACCTGCTGACCAGACAGCCCCATTACACTCCTCCTTCCTCCACCCCACAGCCAAGCCCGGCCTCAGAACATCTGTCATCGGTCTTGGGACTGACATCCCGTGTCATGCAGGAAGGGGCTCTCAACATCATGGGACTGAGCCAGCTCTCTGAGAGCTTCCTCCACACACCATCCTCTGTTGTCTTCTTGGGGCCAGGCACCCCAATGGCACCTCAGACCAGCACTCCAGCCACTGCCACCTCCACAGCACCTGGACCCTTCACCCCTGAGACCATGGGCACGTCTCAGAGTGACTGAGAGGAGTGCCAGAGACTGGGTTGCCACCTGTTGACTTTATCTTTGCTTGGGACACTTTACTTGGGTCATTTTGCTTTTACAGTTTGTTATTAATAAAGGTTATCTTTGCTTCACACACTTGGTTCAGTTGTTTTAGTAAATAAAGTCTTGGTGGAAACTTTTAGAAATGGTTTAAGCCTTTGCATGCTTGTGGGATGGGTAAGGATAGCAGGATGATGCTGAAGAAGCCCTTGTAGTTGAAATAAGTGGACCCTGAGTTGGCTGGAGCTTTGCAGGCCACGTGCTTGCCATCTTTTGCTCCAACGGTGTGGGAGAAGTTCCACTTCTGATACCACTGGTCTGCAACTTTCTTCCAGCCTTCTTCAGTGGAGGGGCACTGGAGGAGCTCCTCCAGGTATTCTTCGATGATGGCCTGCACCACTTCTCTGACCACAATGCTGATGGTGTTTTGTGGCACCCTCCAGGCGTATTGCATGTTCCTGTACGTGGTCCCTGAGGCCAGGTGGTGCAGAGTCAGTTCCACCTTGAGCCCAGGGTCCAGGCTGGGATGGAAGTTGGTGTTTGCCTTGGTCAACCTGGGTCTCAGACGCTCCACAACTTCGTGAAACATGGCTGGCGGCATCCTCATGAAGTTCTGGAATGCACGAGTGTCTTCGTTCCTCAGCTCCACCATCAGCTTGTTATACAGTCTTTACTCGGCTCTTCTCACGATCCATCTTTGGACCCAGACACTTCTTGGATGCCTCCTTTTCCTTGTGTAGAACAGGTGAAAGAGCCTGTAGAGGGCTTCGCACTGTTGTAGAATGATTGCGGCTACGAAAAGGAGTGTGCGACGATCCATGGTGGAGATGACTGGATGCTGTGGAAGAGCAAGAGCATGATCAAGGCTGAAGAGGTCTGCACAGCAGGGCTGCTGGACTGAAAGTGAGATCCAGGTGATTTCTCCCCCTTTTTATAGGAAATATTGTTTTTACACTAGGTGTCCTTCTGCATCCTCTAGACATCCTGCAGACATCCTAAATATCCGAGATACATCCCCTATACAAACGTTTTTTTCTGTTTTAATGCTTTATATGCGAGCTGCATCTGCTTTCATCCTTTCTACGTCCATGCTACTAACGCTGCGTGTCTGTTCCATGTCCGTTTCGCTTCCTCCCTGTGTCCGTTTTCTGCTGGAGCGGACGTGAGTTGAGCAGATGCGCAGTGGATGCCTAGCGGATATAGCGGACGCGTAACGGATGACGATGGACGTATAATGGATGTTCCCCGTATGCATAGTGGATGTATAACGGACGCATTGGATACTTTATCCACTCAAAATGTTTTGTGCAGCTCAAAACTTTTTGAGCGGATGAAATCTCAGTCGACGGATGCTGGACAGATAGAGAGTATGAAAAAAGTATGCAGTGAGTACAGAACGGATGCATCGCGTTAACCAACGGATGGCAAGTGTTTCTCTCTGTTTTGCATCCTCTTTCCATCCGTTGGTGCAGTGTGACATGGGCTTTAATTGCCTTGAATATGTATCCAAGAACCAAGAGCCAAGAGCCTGACAGTCTGATTTGAAAGAAGCTCAATAGCTATGATATGTCTTTGAAATCCAAATGAAAAACATTGTAGCCCAAGCTTAGCATTTAGACAGAAATATAAGCAAAGGAGTTATCAAAGAAATAGCCTTAAAGTGGCACAGAGGAGTTCAAGTTGTGATGCTTTGTGTACACAGTGAAATAAGGAACATTTCATTTTTAAACCTTAGTATGGAATGGGGATTTCTTTCTGCATAAATAATATGATTTAACCTTTAAAATACCTTTCCAACAATTCATCCCTTGATTTATTCATATAGGTTCTTAAAGAGATATTTTTATATTCTTTGTGCATATCTTGGCTGTTTAAATCTCATTGACTTATACTAAAAGTACAGAGAACTACAATAATATTAAATATAATTATATTTAACTCAAAAAATGTTGTTTATTTCAGTTGAAGTAACAGTCTTTCCAGATTATTAAAAAGGAAATAAAAATAACTAATGAAGATACAATGAGAATGATAAAAAAATGAAATACAGATCATTTAAGATTGCAGAGAAAGGTATCTTCCCATTCAAATAATCCCATTTACCACCTCCCACATATTATTTTTCATGAAAAACCCAATTAGAAGTTTGAGACAAAAAATATTTCAGCCAAACCTACAATTCTTTTTAACTTTAACCATTCCCATCATCTCTTTTCCTCCTTCATCTTCTATAACAGTTGTTTAAATGAGCAGTAGAATGAGAAAGAAAAATGGTTAAATTTAGGTTTTCCTCCATTAAGTAAGTCCTTTTCTCTTAGACTTAACTTTTATTATGTCTCTTCTCACATCTACCACAATGTACCCTTCTAAGTAATCTGAGCAGAACTTATTTCAGGACTGTTGAAAAAAGCACTAATGAGGTAGTCCAAATTCTAATAAAGAAACTAATTCTAACAAATTCTAATAAAGAAATGTTTCAGTTGTTGGTGTAATTACAGGTTTGTCTCAATATAGATTTTTTCCCCTTGATAGTCTGTCCCTAACCTTTGGGTCTTTGGATCTTTAATGATGCAGTCATTGCCACCATAACTGAATCAATTCACCTTGCTCCTGGCGATTATCTTCTATTATATTTTTTTTTCCAGAGCATCTTTGTATAAAGTGTCCACATAGGGATAATTTAAGCCTAGTCTTTTGTGCTTGAGTTAGGACTCTGGATTGATCTGTTTGATGAACCATTGGTTTGTTGTATCCATGGTATCCATGGTATTCTCAGGAGTGATCTTTGGCACCAACATTCAAAGGGGTCAGTATGCTTCTTTGGCTTCCATAAAGTGTCACAGTGAATACTTTGGCTTGTACAGTTCTGATCATTGTATATGTGAATACATTATATCTCCTTAAAAATAATAACCTAAAAATCCTCATTGTGCTATCACAGAGAAAGAAATTAAATAAACAATAGTTCATTTTTTCTCTTTATTGTTACTTTTTTCATTTTTTAAAAATTTCTTGCATACTGTATATATTTAAATAAGTTATTAAATTATCCCTTTTCATACTGTATTTGAAAAAGTATTCTGGGAAATACTCTTATTTCCAAATAGAATAGATGACACAGCCCATAGTTAAAGATCTTTTCTTTCATAACATAAGAAAGAGAAGTATAGCTTCTGAATCTATATGTTCCATATCTCTGTATAAAATTTATCTTTACATCTTTGACAGGATTTTTTTTTGATATGGGTAAAATGCTATCTCCCATCTAATATATAAAAAGTCAGATGAATATTCATAGGACATGCCAGCTGTACTGTTATGTCTGTCTTCTGAGAACTCAAATTATCATGCCCCAGTTCAGTTGCCTGCTTAATGAAAATAAATAAACATGGAGATAGACAAATGTTTTGGACATGACTGAAGGAAAATATATTTGCTCATAGCACAAGGAACATTTTTTTGTTAATGCCTGCAGCTCAGAGCTTTCTCAAGGTTAACTTGCTGTAGCATATATTCCAACAGGAGTGTTACATTTCTGATAACTGAGAGTTATATCTTATAGCAGTGGTATACATAACAGATAACAGATAATCAGAGTTGGAAGGGACCTTGGAAGTCTTCTAGTCCTACCCCCTGCCCAAGCAGGAGACCCTACACCATTTCTGACAGATGGCAGTCCAATCTCTTCTTGAAAGTCTCAAGTGATGGCACTCCCACAACTTCCGAGGGCAAGCTGTTCCATTGGTTGATTGTTCTCACTTTCAGAAAGTTTCTCCTTATTTCAAGGTTAACAGATAACAGATAATCAGAGTTGGAAGGAACCTTATAGGTCATCTAGTCCAAACCCCCCACTCAAACGGAAGACCCTACACCTGTGATGGTGAACCTATGGCACACATGACACAGGTGGCAAGCAGAGCCATTTGTGCGGGCACGTGAGCCCCAGCCAAACTTAACTAAACTGCCCATGCATGTGCCTCCCATCTGGTTTGAGGCCCTTTTGAGGCCTTTTTTGGCCTCCCAGAGGCTTGAGGGAATCCTCTGCAGCCTTTGGAAACCAAAAAACAGGCCCATTTTGTCACTTTCGATACTTCCGGTTTCATCAGTTCTGGCATTTGGAGGCTGAAAAATGGGCCCATTTTTCAGCCTCCAAAGGCTGCAGAGGCTTCCCTCAAGCCTCTGGGAGGCTGAAAAAGGCCTCAAATGAGGCAAAAATCAGCTGGGAGGTGTGTACATGCACAGTGCAAGTAAGAGGGCAGCGGGGTGTGTGTGTTGTGCATGCATGCACAGGGAGATGGAGCGCATTGTATTGTGGGTGCTGGTACGTGCACGCGCTTTTGTCACACCACAACAAAAAGGTTCGCCATCACTGCCCTATACCATTTCTGACAAATGGCAGTCCAATCTCTTCTTGAAAGTCTCAAGTGATTAAATCTCAGTTTCCATCCATTATTTCTTGTCTGGCCTTTGGGTGCTTTAGGAAATAGCTTGATCCCTTCCTCTCTGTGGCAGCACCTCAATATTGGAACACTGCTATCATGTCTCCCCTGATCCTTCTCTTCCCTAGACTAGCCATGCCCAGTTCTTTTAACCATTCTTCATATGTTTCAGTCTCCAGTCCCATAATCACCCTGGTTGCTCTTCTCTGTACTTTTTCTAGAGTCTCAACATCTTTTTTATAGCGTGATGACCAAAAGTGGATGCAGTACTCAAGGTGTGGTCTTTCTAAGGCTTTATAGAGTAGTATCAGTTGATGTTGATTGTATCCCTCTGTTGATGCAACTTAGGATTTCATTAGCTTTTTTGGCTGCTGCTGCACACTGCTGGCTCATATTTAGCTGGTTGACCACTAAGACTCCAAGATCCCACTCACAGTTACTGCTATTGAGTCTGGTTTCACCCAGTCTATATGCATACTTTTTGTTAAATATGGCCCAGTGTTCTAGTCCAGGGGTCGCCAACCTTTTGGACCTCAGGGACCACCAAACTCATAATTTTAGATCCCAGGGACCACTAACCAGTTCTGTGGGCATGGCCTAATTTGTGGGTGTGGCTTGGTGGTCATGTGACTGGCTGGGCATGGCTTGTATGTACATATTATAAATATTTATATAAATATTGAATTTTTTATTTTAAAAAAGAGCAACTTTTACCCAAAATCAGGCAAAGCAGGCAGATTGAGTTGCTCACAGAATCACAAATTCATTCAGAGATCTATCTATCTGCCATTGGCTAGCTCAGTCTCTCAAATTTGCTTGCCATGAGTCTGCATTGAATTTGCTTGCAAGCAAACCTTCAGTCCTAAGGGAGGTTTGGCTTCAGTCCTAAGGGAGGTTGCAACTTAGGATTTCATTAACTTTTTTGGCTGCTGCTGCAGCCAAAATCTTTGCTGAGCCAAAGATCTAAAGACTCGCTAGAAAGCAAGAAACCATTTCCTGCTTCCTAGCTAATCTAAATCTCCTGGCACAGCAGAACAGATGATGGTTGGAAAAAGGAAAAATAGCAATTTAGCAGGCAAGTTTACCAGGTAAGGAGTGAGTGGCGGGGAGGGTTCCCACGGACCATGTAGGCGGCGCACCCTTGTGTTTCTATGCAGCTTGGATTAATTGCTTTGTGGGGGTGCTCTGAGGGTGAGATTTCTCTGCAGCCCACCCAAATTTTCTCACGGCCCACCAGTTGGAGACCGCTGTTCTAGTCTATCAAGATCCATCTGGATCTTGAGCCTATCTTCTTGGTATTATCTTAATATTTCTAATATCATCAAATACTTCCTATGCTTAGAACAAATATGTGACCTTGTTGAAACATGGACAGAGAAATGCTGAAATTATGAAAGCTTGTAATCTTGAAGATAGAATATTGTGAACTAGCATAACTGGTGCCAAGAGTAAATGTAAATGAATGATATTTTGGAAAGGAAATGTCACATAACAGAAACTGATGTTTCACCGTCATTTTCCTTATTTTTGGTGGTGCCAGTTTTATTATAGCCTGTTATACTAAAAGCAGATGCTTGGCATTAGTATGATCCACAGCAGGACCAACTCCTGCATTTTTAACAATCTTCTTGCTGTGTTTATTTCTTTTTCTAATCATGTATAGAAAGATATATGTATGTATAGGCTAAGGTTGCCTGCCTACAGTTCAGCCTAATTAAAGCTTAATTAAATATCATTGGACAACAAGGTTTTTGCTTCCTGAACACTTTTGGTTGTATTTTATAAATTTTTGGCTGCTAAGTACAAAAATAACCTGTAATATAACCAATCCCTTACTGTTTATACAAATCTTCTGTTTTTACATAATGGCAATATACACTCTTCATGGTCACGTTGCACGCATGAAAGAAATATACAAAAACATGGATATATCATTGAAGCACATCCAACACACCAAATACAACTAGAGTAACTGTAGAGATCTAAAAGTAGTGACTCTGCTGCTTTTAATATAGTTTGGAAATACGAAGTATTGTTGTTAAACATGCAAATGAAAAAGCCATTCAAGAGTTGCATTACATTTAAAAAATGGACATTCCAAAAGATTTTTTTTAACAGAAAAACATGATACTGTATATGAACCACTTTTTACACAACAAAGATATTTTTAAAAGCATTTTCAATAACAGGTGCACGCACATCATCAATAACAAGCAGTTCTAAGATCTGCTAGTAGGACCAGAGCAAATCACCAGGATGTCATTGAGAATTTTCTTGGCAACTACAGAACATCAATCTACATTCAGTTGGTTGACAAACCTCTTATAGCATACAAGATCATGAAATATAACATGTCACCGAAGATTTGTTTTCTGCATCTACATAAACCTCTTTCCTGAAAATTTAGATAAAGTCAATGATAAATATGGTGAAAGTTTTCACAAGGACACTGGCATAATGGAAAAACGGTATCACAGCAACTAGAATCCAGCAATGCTAAGTGCCTATTTTGGTACATTGGATCCATTGGATACTGAGTATAAACAAAATTGGCAGCAAAACATTTTTAGACCTGTTGAATTCATGCAACATTTCAGAAACATGATTAAATACATGATAGTCATTAAAAGTTTATTTCATATTTCCCAAGATTCCTATGTGATACAATTATTCTGAAATTATATTGATTTTCAGTTTGAAGGTGTCTATCATAATCACTAAAAAGTTTCAGGAAGTAAAACTTTTGAAAAACAAATTGTTATCCAGTGTATTTTTATCAGATTTTATGTGATTACAGTATATTGTGGATGGTGGAAGTATTTAATATTTTTATTCTCATTCAAATGATAATTCTGATACAAACATTAACTACCACATCAACATTAGGCATATGAGATACTTAGAAATTTTGAATGAATATAATTGCTCCCAAAGTCTTAACTGACAACTTAACTCCTACAACACTGAAAAATATGGTTTAATGCTTCTTCTTTGGTAAATGTTCTTTGCAGGAAGCAAATTTAAATTATTTCATACTTTCATACCCTTCTACGTTTTTTTACAAATTCCATCCCATTCTGCTAACCACAAAACATTTACATCTGAATATGTTTTATAAAATGATAATTATTGGAGAACAAATTTTGCGGGCCAATTTCTCATTTCTGATAATGATAATAATAAAGCAGACTGAATGACTTTTGTATTCTTCTTAATTTTGTAATAGTAATTTTGGAATACATGAATTCCACTCATAGTTGATAAAATATTATGTTGTATGGTTATTATGTTCAGCTGCTATTCCTGACATCTTTCTATATGAAATCTATATTCCCGCACTGAATACTAGTCATATTCATCTGCCCAGAAAAATAGTAATCCTGTTTTAGAGGAATGAAATCTGTTATGGGTGTTCATTCATGGAATATGATGATTGTTAACAGTCCTTGGGAAAAAACAAATTTTAGCAATCCAATTTTCTGCATTTTTTTTCCATTGCTGTTCATATAATAAAGGTAAAGATTAAACTGTTTTTCAGGAATTTTACTTTATAGAATTGAATGCTTGGGGTTTGATTTTTATGATTTTATTTTTATGGATTTACTAGTTTCTGGTTTGCTAAAATGTAGTAGCCTATAAAAACAGGATAAGTTAATAAATAGTTGTAACTTATTTGGAGCTTCCTTCCAGTATACGTAATGCATAAAATTATTTACTAAGTTGACAAATATAATACCAGTTCAAAGCTATCAGTACTGTAGTCAGATTTGCTATTGGTATAATATTGATATGTTTGGTTCCAGGATTAGTTGGGTGTATATGTCCAGATATAGATGTGTTAGCTGATATGGAAATGGTAGGGGAGAATTTTGTGTGGGGTGGTATAGAAAAACTAGTAGTATATATATTGCCTACATTTTGGAGGATTAATATTTTGCACTACAGTAAATGTATTCTAAAATTCTCTGTAAGTGAATCACAAGACAGTGTTAAGAAAAAATACTCTATTGTTTATTATAGATTGTTGTGCAGAGGTATATTTAACCCTTCATTTTAAAGGATATTTCATTTGAAAATTAATATTGCAAATTGAAGCGATTGAAAATCCATACTAAAATTCCAATAACCCCATATCTTCTTTTATATATGTAGGATTTTATTTTAATTTAATGAAAAGCTTTTATTCAATTTGAACATAAGGTGAGAATATGTAAATTGCAGTGCCTTTAAAAATAATTCTCAAATGATAATTGTATTATTAGGAAAATTATTTTAGCTTCAGTTACTTTAAGTTCAGTTTGAGGAAAATTTTTACTGTTATTTTAACTTCAGTTTCTTTATATCTAATTAAACCTTAATCAAAACAGATTAGACAAAGATATCTCATTTTCTACAAACTTGTAAAAATAGTAATGGAAGAGATGACGTATTGAGTAACCCACTTCATTTTTATATTAACTAAATATTGGAAACTATATATTGGTATTAACTTGCTTTGCTATATTGGGAAATATGTGTATGTATTTACTGTATATAGAGGATATGTTTACCTAGATATTTATCTATATGTAATTTATGTAAAATATTTATATTTTATGTAAATACAGAAAATTATATTTTGGCGGGTTGGTGAAAACTCCCAACCAAGTGATTTTCATATGATATTGAAAAAAAATTGCTAATTTGAGCCTGTAATAAAGCTAAATATGTTCAACTAGACATGAATTGATAGCAATATGTGGAAGCAAAAAGGCATTATACATTTAAGAAATATAGTTTCTGAATCACTATGTAATTCTATTTTTGACAGAATAGCATCCCTTTCTGGCCAATTCATTTTAAGAAGAAGCTGGAACAGTTTCAGTGAACAATAAGAAGGATACCAGAAACATTTTTTTGAGGAAAGAACTGAAGGAGTTGGAAATATTTGTCTTTTAGAACATGAAAATATCAGGGATATAATATAACTTTTGAATATAGGAAGGGATATCACCCAGAGGAAAACAATGACATAGTTTCCTCATTTATAATGCAAGACATAGGTATAAAAATGGATTCAGTTTATAGAAAGGTGGATTCTAAATGAATGTACAGCAGTGGACTGAACTATCCAAAGGGTTGTGAGCTCCTTTTCATTGGACATGTTCAAATGCAGACTTGAAAGACATATGTTATGGATGCTTTAAGTTGAGGGAACAAATGCACAGGCCAGTACACCAGTATTTGTGTTGAAAAGGCATTGGGAATATTGGTGGATATGTTGGTTAGAAAAGGTATCTTGGACATTGGAAGCAGTGGGATAGGAAAGGAAGATATCACAAACAACAAAGAAGAAAGCTAATGAAATATGCTGTAACAAAGCAGTGAAAGTGAGAGGGTACAAACTTACCCTACTTTTCCATGATAACCCTGTGGGATTCTTTTAAATTTTGCTTGGGCTACAAAACCAAAACCAACCAAAAGTTTCAGGTTTGTTTCTTTCTCTTTCTTTCTTTCTTTCTTTCTTTCTTTCTTTCTTTCTTTCTTTCTTTTTAAAAATTTTAATTATAAGAATACAACACGGTAAAGCCATTCTGGCATTACAGTTGTTAATGTGGTATGGGCTCAGAGTTCCAGGTTTGTTTCTGATGAAGTATAGTTGATTAGAAAAATGGTTTGGTAGAGCTTCCGAATTTGATGGACTGTTTCAGATCTAAAACAAACATGGTATCCATTTTGTGTTAATACATTCATAAATTTATGAAACTGATTACATTTATTTCATTGTTGTGTAATAGAATTCAGTAAGACCAAGAAGTATATTGAACTAAAAGGAACTTTCCATTAAAATAAAGTTCAATAAATGAGTGATTAAATTTTCAGTTATGTAAGTTTGATGGTTAATTCTGATATTTGAGTATGACCTCTGCTTATGTTGTTCTTCATTGTTCAAAGTTAATGCTATAAAATTAAAAGTGTTTTATGATATTTGAAAATCTATATGGATTGGGGATCACATTCATATATTATAAGTACAAACTATGAATATTCACAGATACATACAAATTACACTCCAGATAATATTAGTCAAGATATAAAATAAAAGCACATTTATGGAACTGAGAAAATAAAAGGAGCCCAAAGTACTGCTACCCTTTCTACTCCCAAGAAGGAATAGGCAGAGGTGTGATATCAGATTGTCTAGTTCTCATCTCATGTAAAAAAATAGGCCATTGCACTTCCTTAACACCTCCCACTCCTCACATTTATTCTGTATGGGACTGGTTGCAATGTTGGATGCTGCCTGAAGGAAGACCCCAAATTTCTGAGAAACCACTGAATGCTTGAAGCATTTGGGAAGACTTCAAAGCACTTTGGATTCACTCAGCTGAATGTATTGCTTCAAGGCAAGTCCTAGTTTCAGTTTGTGATTCTTGTGAATCAAAGTTTTGTAGAATCAACTCTCCAGTTTGAAGTTGCACATTATAAGAGTCACCAAAAATGCCTTGAAAGCTTTATGAGACCATTTATTTACCATTTATTTTGTTAATTAAAATTTTATGCTTCTCATCACCCCTGTAAGGTGACTCTGGGTGGACCATAGATAGTATAGAAAGATGTATCTGGAACACTCCAGAAGATAGACTTAAGATACAGAAGGAACTTAACAGACTTGAACATTGGGCCCTATCTAACAAAATGAAATTCAGTGGTAAAAAAAAGTAAGATTCTACATTTAGGCAAGAAAAACAAAATGCACAGGTATCGTATAGGTAGTGCCTGGCTCAATAGTAGGAATTGTGAGAGGGACAATCACTTAAATATGTGCCAGCAGTGTGCTACAGCTGCCAAAAAAGCCAACACAGTTCCAGGCTGCATTAACAGAGGGATAGAATCAAGATCACATGAAATATTAATACAACTTTATAATGCCTTGGTAAGGCCACACTTGGAATACTGCATCCAGTTTGGGTTGCCACAATATAAAAAAAGATGTTGAGACTCTAGAAAGAGTGCAGAGAATAGCAACAAAGATGATTCGGGGATCAGAGGCTAAAACATATCAAGAACTGTTGCTGGATTTGAGTATGTCTAGTTTAATGAAAAAAAGGCTTAGGGCTGACATGATAGCAGTGTTTCAATGTCTAAGGAGTTGTCACAAGGAAGAGGAGAACCTATTCTCCAAAGCACTTGAAAGCAGGACCAGAAGCAATGGATGGAAGCTAATCAAGGAGAGAAGCAACCTAGAACTAATGAGAAATTTCCTGACAGAACAATTAATTTGTGGAATAACTTGTCTCCAGAAGTTGTGAATGCTTCAACATTGGAAGTTTTAAGGTGACATTGGACACCCATTTGTCTGAAATAGTACAGGGCTTCCTGCCTAAGCAGAGGATTGGACTAGAAGATCTCCAAGGTCCCTTCAAACTTTGTCATTCTGTTATTGTCTTCTGAATTTTATTGTAAATGAAAATTCAATGTACTTTTAACAAGCATCATAATTTAGCCTCTCGTCATCTGGGTTTATACAGAAAGTAAGAAGCATAGTCTATTTCTTAGACCAGTAGTTGTTAGGGAAAGTAATTTTGGCAGCCAACCTGTACTGGTGTTGTGGTTTGCTGGCAGTGCGGACGGTGGAGGAGAGTGGAGACGTGTGGATGGTGGAGGAGAGCGAGGACTCAGGTGAGGGGCCAGGACCATTAGGGAGTGGACTACTGCCTTCAGAGATTGTGGGGGCTGGCAGCAGTAATGAGGAGGTTCCCGAGGAGCTTGTGCCAAGTGTGTGTGTGTGCAGGATTGCTGGTCGGAGAGAGCAGTTACAGCAGCACGGGCAACTTGGGAGTAAGGCTGCAAGGTAATGGACCCTCCCTCAAGAGGATAAAAGCCAGGTTTGAAGAAGAGTTCTTTGCAGAAGGCAAAGACACTCTGAAACACAGCCTTGTGGACATTATACTGTACTTAGCATTTAAAAACTCTTGTAAACTATTTCTTATCTGGGTTTTTGGCAGCCTTGAAAAACAACTTGGCAAGGTTTTTTCTTGTCAGAGCTAATTAGTTGGAAGCAGCCTTTTATCTGTGAAGAAACATAATTCGTAGATGAAACCTTAAAAGGTGGGGGCTGCTGCCTTTGTCTGGTGTTGGCTCTCTTGGAATCAGATTGGGTCAGAACAACTGGTCATCCGATGCATTGTGAACTTTTTTACATAAAAGGACACTGCTAGTTCAAATAAGCTTGATTGGAGTCCTTCAATGTCACTTGATAGCAATGTAAGTCAGTTTTCATGCAACTGAGTTCTTTGGAAATAGAGTTAAATTTCCCTATAAAGTTCTATTTCAGAAAATTTTCTGTTGTAATGCATGCCAGACCTTCCCTAGTAGAATGTCATCCAATTGCTCTTAAAGCTCTTTGCCATATATTTTAAAGAAAGGATTTCTTGAAAAAGAAACAAGTTTTCAATTGCTAATCATCTGCATCATTTGGCTAATCCAGGCTAAGCCTAGTTTAATACTTTGTGTCAAGCCCGAAATTAACAAATGTGTCGCCATTTTAGTTAGGCTTAGTATATATTCTTTTTCTTAAGGCTAGGTCACATCGGCCGACGGATGCAAAACGTATGTAAAAAGGACACAGCGGATGAGCAAATTTTCCATCCGTTGTTATCCGCTCTCAAAAGTGCCCCAAATTTACATAAACAGAACAGACAACAACAGAAAGGAACGGACGTGGGGAGGATGTAGCGAGGATGTTAAGTGGATGCTCAACAGAAGCCTAGTGGATGGAAGTGGATGACACATCCGCAGGGCTTCTGGGGGAGAACAGCGAAGCGGACACGCAGCGGAAGGAGTGGATGCAGAGCAGAAGCCGAGCGGATACAGCGGATGCATCATGGATGCCTAGCGGATGCCTAGCGGATACCTAGCGGATGCCTAGCAGATACAAAGCGTTCACTGCGCATGCGGGGAGGATGCATTGCGTCAGCCCCACGGACATAAAGGGAAGCAGCTCACAAGCAGGTCACCATTCAGAGGAAAGACCTGCTGCCAGACACATCTTCAGCCAACAACCACGGGGAAGAAGAGGAAGCCTGTGCCTACTCCTGCCAGCCCTGGCAAGAAGGACAGGACCACCATCCCACCCCCTGGTGCTGACTCTGCTGGTGCTGGTGCTTCTGCTGGTGCTGCTCCTGGTGCTGCTGCTTCTGCTGGTGCTGACTCTGCTGGTGCTGGTGCTTCTGCTAGTGCTGGTGCTGGTGCTGCTGGTGCTGCTGGTGCTGCTGCTGGTGGTGGTGTGGTGGACCAGCCCCTAGAACCTCAAAGCCCTGCTGATGAGGGCCGAGAAGGCCCTGCCAGAGGGAGGAAGAGGCATTCGCGAGAAAAGGGGGAGAGGAGACAGTACTCCATTTTAATGGAAAGTTCCTTTTTCGATCCATCTTCGGGCGATCCATCTTCGGACCCAGATCCATCTTCGGACTTCTTGGACGCCTCCTTTTCCTTGTGTAGAAAAGGTGAAAGAGCCTGTGGAGGGCTTCGCACTGTTGTAGAATGATGGCGGCTACCAAAAGGAGTGTGCGACGATCCATGGTGGAGATGACTGGATGCTGTGGAAGAGCAAGAGCCAGATGAAGGCTGAAGAGGTCTGCACACCAGGGCTGCTGGACTGAAAGTGAGATCCAGGTGATTTCCTCCCCCTCTTTATAGGAAATATCAGTTTTCCGCTAGGTGTCCTTCTGTATCCTCTAGACATCCTGCAGATATCCTAAATATCCGAGATATGTCCCCTATATGAACGTTTTTTCCGTTTTAATGCTTTATATGCGAGCTGCATCTGCTTACATCCTTTCTATGTCTGTGCTACTAATGCTGCGCGGACGTTCCGCATCCATTTCGCTTCCTCCCTCTTTCCGTTTTCTGCTGGAGTGGATGCGAGTTCGCAGATGTGCAGTGGATGCTGAGTGGATACAGCAGCCGTGTAACGGATGTAGAACGTTTGTTCCCCGTATGTGTCACAGATGTAGAACGGACGTGGCGGAAAGTTCATCCGCTCAAAAAGTTTTGTGCAGCTCAAAACTTTTTGAGCAGATGAAATCTCAGTAGATGGATGCTGGACGGTTAGAACGTATGAATCACGCACACAGTGAGTACAGAACGGATGCATCGCGTTAACCAACGGATGGCAAGTGTTTTTCTCCGTTTTACATCCTCTTTCCATCCATTGGTGCAGTGTGACATGGGATTTACTTTCTGTTGGCAGTCATGGGGGGAAGGGTTTCCGGCTTGCCTCATTCCTAAGGAGGGAAGAGTGGAGATAGAGTTGTTTTGGCTAGGTGATTCTTCTTCCTGTCCATGCTTCAGCCCCTTGAAGTGAAGATTTATAACATCAAGCAACGTTGAATTACTTCTCTTGGAGAATGTGACTTTGGGGGGTTGTTTCTAACTTTTAATATTGTGGGGTAATTCCAGGTTGTGTCAGATCTGGAATTACCATGGACTTTGCCAATTTGATGCTTTCCTAAATAAAAGAAATTGTCTTGGAAGATGGACTTTGTTCTTTTCTTTTTAAATGGATTTTATCACTTGGAAACCTGACACTTTGTCTTCCTCATGTGTTAATAAAACTGAAATTGTACAACCTATTACTTTTTGAACATGAGCATTAACACCAAAAACAATTCTTATTAGAATTTGGAGTTCTGAAGTGCAGATTTGGCTTTGTATAAGAGTACTGTGAGTACTGTGGTTGATTAGGCTTTTTTATGTCTGCTGAACATCTCTTGCATTACAGATTTTGTTTCCTTTTTTATGTCTAGTAGCATCTTTGCCTTGCATTGCAAGCCAACAGAAACATCCACAATTACTCTCAATTTACTTTTAGCAAGGCTTGCAGGCCATAGTCCCCTTCTTACATCTGGCTTATAATTCTCTTTATTGTTTGTCCTTGTTTGTAAGTAGCATATAGAAGAAGTTGCTTTTGAATACTGAAGTTGTATTTTCCTGTCATGCTAATAATAATTATGGATAATATCATCCTCTTCTTGTGAAAATGTATTAATACTTTTCAAAGCCATCTAAGCTAACAGCCATCACCATTTCAATCATTTAATATACATCATATAAAGAGATATTTTCAGATTGCAGCTGGTGATTCACAGATATTAATGTTTCATCATGGAAAAGCATGTTGGCCAATCACTTGTATGTCAGACTGAAAGCTGGAAATTTTCTTAATGTGCTAACATTCTATATAGCAATACATTAAGAAAATTCCAGATGATTCATCACCTGATTGGTTTTGACTTTTGGCCTAATAAATGTATTTCAACTCAGATGATTTCTGGGATGTATGTTTCAAATTAGAGGCATAAATTGTCTACTCCATTGCATTTTGCTCAATCAGCTTTTCTGTAACAAAATTTTCAACCCGATGTCATGGCTTTTTGCTGATTAAAAAAAAATTATGCTCTTTTAATTGGATCATTTTCCCAGAGCGCTTATGTTTGGACTTAATAAAATAGGGGATTTGCAGCAGATTCTATTTCTCCTGTCATATGCTTTATATATCTACCCAATCAAAAGTCTGTTTTCCCATTTTTTTAAAGTGATATTTGTGATTTTTACGAAGTTACATTATTAGATTTAGGTAGACAATCCATCCTATATTAAGTACTAAGTTGTTTTATATATCAAATGGATGGAGCCAAAAACTATGCGTAGTCAACAAAAGAAATTGTATTGGTCTTAATTGACAGGCTGAAATTATATTAAAGACTTTTATTATTATTGCATAAATCTTTTGCATCTTAACTGGATCATAGACACATTCGTTTGCCTGGTAAAAACATATCTAAAAAACACAATGATAGAGAGAATAATTTTACTTTTGGAGCTACTGTGTTTCTCCAAAAATACAGCCTCCACCAATAGGAGGGCCCAGCATGATTTCTAGGCATGAGGCCTAAATTAAGCCCCGCCCCCAAAATTTAGGCCTATTTAATTCATGTGTTTCCCTGCCATTTCTAACATCATTTGTTAAAACTACATGAGGTAAAAAGAAATGGGGGGAAGGGGGGAGAAAACTTGCCTTTAGGAGTGTCTGCATATAGAATACCCCAATCTACTACCGATAGAACATTGGCCGATAGAAGCTCCCCGAAGGCAGAGTCACCAGCCACTTCTATCGGCTGGTAGAAGCAGCCTTGGGGTGAATGCCCACATGTACTCCCCTCAAGCCCTTTCTATTGGCTGATGGAAGCTCCCTGAAGGCAGAGACACCAGACGCTTCAGAGTCACCAGTAGAAACAGCTGGTGACTCTGCCTTTGGAGAACTTCCATTGGCCAATAGAAACGGCTTTGTGGCGAGGGGAGTGCATGTGGTTGCTTGTCCAGAGGTCGCTTCTACCAGCCAATAGATTTCCTCCTCCACGCGCACCCCCAACTAGAGCAGCCCATGCGCACTCAACTCTCCACGAGGCCGCTTCTACCGGCTGATAGAAGCGGCTGGTGACTCTGCCTTCAGGGAGCTTCCATCAGCCGATAGAAGTGGCCTCATGGAGAGGTGACTGCGCATGGGGCATTCTAGGTTGGGATGTATGTGGGGAAGGAAATTAAGTTACCCCCAAAAAGACGTCCTAGACATTTTTTCGGGGCTGAAAAAAAAAAAAAAAGACCTGGCCTTATTTTATGAGAAACACGGTATCTTACCAATCTGTTAGATTCTTAAAGCAGATTCTTGTGAGCTTTAAGGAAACAAATTCCATATTTGTTAGCTATCTGGCCTCTAATTGCTAGCATTCTTATAACCAAGCAAAATGTGAATAAGCCCCAAATCTATTAGGTTTTGTTAGGTCCTACTAGTTTAATTGAGATCCAGGAAGATATACAGCAGCCAGTGTGTACCATTTGATTATATTTGCTAAGTAGGGCATTTCTCCCAGGTACTGCTTAATAAATCAGCCAGGGCAGTCTTGCTTTGTCAGCTGTTAGCCTCATTACATTCCAGTTTTGGCATATAAGACTGAGGAGAAAGACAGAGTTTCTAGCAGTTCTTCACCTCTAATTATTTTTTCTTCAGGAGAAAAAAAATATCTTCAGTTTCTTCTTGAGGGGTGACACTGATTGTATCCTGTAACTCCTGGTCCTGAAGTTGCATCATCCTTTTATTTTTAAATTATTTGGACACCCCGATGCATTGATAAGACAGTTGTATATAAGCCCTTTAACATAAAAATATTTTAGCCAGAGATCAGCAGGAATCAATCATTCCCAGCATTCTAAAGTATACTTTTCAAACTTAGTCTTAGTCATGAATATCAGATATAGGTCATTCAAGTACTCTAACAGCATGGCTATTTTGCCATGTCTCCTAGATATTTCTCTCCCACCTTTCCCAATCTATTTATGTTTATTGAATTTTGTTAACACTGACTCTCTTTTCCTTTTCTGAAAACAATTTCCCCCATTCATAATAGTAGAAAAAGCTCAATACACTGTCTTCTCAGGATGCTGGATTGTAGTTGGAAATAAATGCAGTAAAATAACATTTTAAAAATCGTGACTAAAAGTCTATTTTAAAAAAAATCTATTGATTTTAACATTTATTATGGGCTTTAATTTTAGTTGACATATTGTTCCTAAAACAGCTATCCCAGAGAGTAGGAAGAGGACTATGGTATGTGAGAAGCTTGCAGTTTTTTTTTTTTTTTAAGTTTTGTAATGATAATTTTACTTAGTTCTGATAACTTAAAAGACAATGGACTAAAACACTCAGATCAAGCCTAGTCTTGATCCAGTGCCCCTGGATCAAAAATTCAAATAGTTTTTTTCTGTATCATCATTGGCATTTTTTGTCAGGTTGCACAGCAAGTACACGTTATTATTCTTTTTTGCCATAGAAATTAAATTTGGATTTTTGGCTGTGTGCATTGTGGATTATGTACATTTCTTTATAACTTAAGGTAATTTCCTTAGTCCAAATGAACAACATTTTGATTTATTCAGATCACACTGTATAAACAGCTTTTTTAAAATAAAGAAATATCTGCAGTCTACCCTTTGACTTTTAAATGTCATATGTATATATGTGTGGATATGCGTTTTATTTATTTGTATATCTTATTTGATAAGAAATAAGCTATACAGGTAGTTCTTAATTTACAATGATTCATTTAGTGACAATTTGAAGTTATAATGACACCTGAAAAAGTGACTTAGGACTGGTTTTCCCGCTTTCAATTTGAAACATGCCCATGGTCATGGGATCACATTTTGGGCACATGGCAACTGGCATGTATTTATGATGCAGTTGCAGTGTCCCAGGGTCATGTGATCAATTTTGTAATTTTGTAAACTTGTAATCTTCCAACAAGCAAAGTCAACGGGTGGGGGAGGGGAGCCAGATTTACTGTACTTAACGACCACATGATTCACTTAATAAGTATGGCAAAAAAGAGTCCCAAACAGTCCCTCAAGATAAGCACCCACCTTTCTCTCATTTGAACTGCTGCCACAACTAAAGTGCTAAATGAACTATAACAGAAGATATACAGAAGTACAAAGTCCACACAGAACTTTAAGGATTAATCTGAACAGAACAAACAACTTTGCTTCCAACAATGGTTTCTTTACCTTTGCCTGTCCTTTATACCTTATGGGAGAGGCAATCACTTCCAAGCCTTATTCCTGAGTCCTCCCCTTTTGTCTCAGCTGCTCTTATCTTCTAGCAGCTCTGCTCACATGCACACTGGGAAGGCTCCCCTTGTTCTTCTGCCTTGCTGCTGCCAGACTCTAGAGGCTCCAGAGTCAGCATACCACTCCCAGATTGTCCTAGCCCCATCTTTGCATCGGACGCAGGACCCTTGTCCGAGTCCTCTCCAGACTCCTGGACTGGTCCCCATTCTTCCCCACTGTCCGATTCCGCTGTCATCTGCAGTGAACATGAGTAATGCATTCAGCTATGTAGAAATACAGCAGAGCTTGAAATTCATATTTATTTATTCAATTTCAACCAACCAAGTCTTACTTATAAACCTTTAAACAATGATTTTATCAAGACATTTATATCTTTTTCATTAAGAAGCTCAAGGTGGTATAGAGTGCATTCCTAATTTTCTGAGAAGAATTATGTATGTTAGCTATTTGGATCATCATAAGGTTCAATAAGCAGTTATTGCACAATCAAGCATCTAACTGAATGTTAAAATTTCATTTCTTCCATGGGTAGAAATAAACTTGGATTGTCACTGTATCATTGAGCTAAGTATCTTTATTCTGATTCTATGAAATCAGATGAGGCAATGCTGTGAATATTTCCCTCCAATGATTTATGAATCAGGTGTTATTTGTGAATGTCTCAGAGACATCTGCTTTGTTATTGCAGAAAAATACTTTGAAGTGTATAGTTTATGAACTAATATAACAAGAAAAATCTTGCCTTAAGAATCTTCTTGTACTTTTTAATATCAGTGCTTTAAAATATTTCCAAAGGCAACTTCAATTAGTATTTATTTATTTGTTTATTTGTTTATTTATTTATTTATTTCTCTCTCTCTTTCTTTTTTTCTAACTTTCTTTTAAATATTTTAATGGATATAATTCTTTGGTGTTGTTTCATTTTACATATAAAAAAAGAATTTAACACCAAGTACAGGGAAAAGTAATGTTAACATTCTATGCTTATACATGCAAATTAGATGGAATTTCATATTCAAAATTGTTAGAAGGTAGAGACATCCTTATCACTTTGTGGCTTGGTTGGCAGCTGTATATTAGGAGACATTACGGTTATGATTACGGTTATTTTAGATACTGGAACAAAGCTGTTTTGCAGCTGCAATGCTCATATAGTGAAAATAATCCGTATCACCAAGTTCTTCCTTTTTTCCCAAATTAATACCCCAGTTCTTTTTTGAAATGCAATTGCACCTCTAATTCAGTGCATCATAAAGAACACTGAAATGTCATTTTTATACCATAATAAGTCTATTTGAACATTGAAGCCTTTGATCAAATATAATGAAAGCATAAGGGATGCACAAGTCAAATTGGAATATTGATGGCTACATGGTCAAGTCCATATAATTTTCTTAGCAATAGTATTGAAATAGTCGGCCAATCCTTTCTTCTGGGATGGTTTTTCAACTTCCCAATTTAACCTACAGCCTTACAATTTTCTGGCCAGCTCAGATTTTTCAAGACCTTCCATGTTGCTAAGTGCTGCTAGTGTATGCTTTGTTAAATATGAACAGAATAGCCCAATCAAAACAATTCAGTTTTGTGCTGCAAACTGTAATCTTGCTAAATACGTGTGAACCTCTTTTGCTGTACTCCAAATGTTATTGTGCAAGAAATATAAAAATTAGTAAATTTTCACCTGATGCGAAAAATAACATTACTCCATTTCCTTTGAAAGTTACCTACATCGTTTATTGTATCAGATATACATCTTGCATTATTTTATTTATTTATTTTATCTTGTCAAACAATTATTAGACAGCAAGTATAAGTATAAACAGAGTTATAAATGTTAGGGATAACATTGTTTACCCTAACTGGTTTAGGTGAAATAA
>BLBF01000022.1:27722890-27750665 GCA_015471245.1 Laticauda colubrina | reverse complement strand
CTATCTGACTAACGCTGCACATTCTGTTTAGCTTGTCTACCTAACCCCGGTTGGGGAACCCAGGCTTAACAATAAATATATGAAATGGATACGAATAAGAAAAAAGAAACAATAGGACAGGTTCTGCTATGGCAGTGGATAGCTTTTTTTAGAAGTAAGCACAAACTTCATCCAGTCCAATAAACAGGGATGGTTTTAGATTGCGTAGTGCTTTTTCAACATTGTCTTCTGTAAAGTTGATATGTATTAGATCATTGTAGTTGTCTGTGGTTCGACTAGGAAATATTGGGCATGATCCATTGCTGTTTACAAATACTGAGCCAAAGAATTTGTTAAAGATGTTGCCTTTAATGATATCATCGTTTCAGTCTTTACCATTTGGTTCTTTTAGGGGTGGGATGGACCTTGAGTCTTTTAGTTTGTTGTTTACAAAATTGTAGAAAGCACAGATGCAATTGGTGCTTAGAAGGTTTTCCTCTTGTTTCATGGGATAATTGGTACATTCAGTCTTTATCTGGTGGCATAAATTTTTATTTCGGCTTTTAAATTTGGCAACATGACAGATTTGTTTTTCCACCAAAGAGATTTCTTTTTGGATTGGAGCTTCCTTATTGTTATGGGTAATCTGTTTTTTTCTGGTTTTGGGAGTTGTTATTGGTGCATATAATTTGATGACTCTTTTGACTTCAAGTAGAAATATGTTGTAGTGGTCTTCAACAGTATTGCATCCAGTGAATAGAATTTGCCAATCAAGAGATGAGAGATCATTGTCTATAAAATCAAAGTTACCTTTTTTGAAGTTATAATTGGGGATCCTGTCATTATGGTGATTTTTTTGAGGAAATATGTTGAGACAAAAGTCAAGCATGCTGTGGTCACTGTTGGAAAAGGTTTCATTAATTTGTATTCCATAAATTGAATTCAAACTGTTACAGAAGATGACATTGAGGCAGTTGTTAAGTCTAGTATTGTTGGTTACTAGTTGTTCCAGTCCTAGTGTGGTAACAGCATTGTACAGGGTTGTATGAATGGGTTCAGATGTACATTCATTCAGTGTCCAATTTATAAGAGGTAAGCTGAGGTCACCAAGAAAAATCAGAGGGTGTGGGCTGGAGGCAGCCCATGTCAGTAGTGAAGTTAGCTTGTTTGCATGAATTATATCATAGTCAGGGGCATGATAGAAAAGTAAGAAGTGGATTGAGATGTTTAAGGACAGTTCACAGATGATGGTCTCGGGACCATCTTTTATAATTTGGATCTTTTTTAGATTTAGAGACTTTTTATAGAATATAGCAACTCTACCACTTCTACAGATTTTGTGATCTGACTGAAAAACTTGATATTCTCTTGTAGTGGTAATGAAGTCTGGGAAAGATGCATTTAACCATGTCTCAAAGACAAATACAATGTCAAATGTGGTTGAGCTTAGAAGGATGAGGCTTCTTGCATGAAGAATTTTATTTTATTTTATTTTATTTTATTTTATTTTATTTTATTTGTGAGGCTTCTTGAATTAAGTCCTTTGCATTTAAGATATGAAGTAGTGGGTCTGGAGGAAGTAAGGGGCGTACATCCCTAACGTTGTTTGGGTGATGTTTGGGTGATGGATATTGTGACGTGGGTTGAGGCTCTTGCTTTTGATACAATCAGTACATGGTAATCAATGTATAGATTTGTATTACCTAATTCATGTAATCTTTTGAGCGCAGAACGTAGCTCCTGGGATCGTACACGTTGCTGTAAGGTTAGATCGGGGCGAGAACGAAGGTTCTTATGGTTGTTGTTGTTCTTTGCGAGTGAATTTATTGAGAAAATGAATTTGTGTTTACTTGTTTCATTTTTGCAAACAACCCTGCAGAGGCGTGGGATCATCAAGCCATCTTTGTTTTTAAGCTCAGGACCAACATGGAAAATATCAAGTATTTCTTCAGGGGAGATGGTTGATGCTTGATTTTCTCTGATGATGTTTCGAACATTAGAGATGTCATCATTGTCATTGACCTCTAGACCAAATATGATGGCATTTGGTTGCTTCCTTTCATGCTCAACAGCTTCTTTGATGAGGAAGGGGATATCAATATTTGTAGGATTTGTTGTTTTTTGTGGATTGGGTTTTGGTTGTGGTTGTTGAGTAGAGATATGGTCTGTAGATTTTTGATGTTGTTTTTTAGTGCTGTCTCTTTTTTTTCAAGGTTTGCCAATCTAGTTTGTATAGTGTCCAGGGATGCTACAGTGGTGTCAAGGGATGTTATATGTGTTCCAATGGTATCGACTTTTTCAAACAGGATAATGTATTTTTCTAGTTTGGGTCTGCATGGTGGACAGAAATATGGAAAAGCATTGGCAGATGTTTTTAGGAATAGAGCCATTTGCTTGGGTAATCCTCAGCAATTATGGTGAGCGTAGTTGTTACAAAGAGAACATTTGATGCAATCTTCATTCTCCTTTAAAGATTCCTTAAAAACAAGGCAAGAGCAAGAGTCTTGTGGTTCTTTAGTAGGGGTTTCTTTCTTTTTAGGTTGAAGTTTGACATTGGATTGTTTTCCTGGCATGGTGGGTTTGTTGAGATGGTTTGTTGATTAGGTTGTTCAATCAAACAAGGTATTGTGGTAACCAATAAAGTAATATTGTGCCAAGTAGTCTATTATACTAATCACATTAGTCAATTAATTTAACTAATCAATAATCACCCCAATAATTCATTACACTAATCAATAAACACACTAGACAATTAATTGTCCCAATCATTAATTTGCACTAAACATAATCATACTAATATTCAGAATAGTTAACTAAATTATTCAATAACCACTAGTCTATGATAATCTATAATAATATATTACTAATGATAAGTAATTGTAAAAGTTAATTAATCATTTAGTAAGATCAGTTAATCAATTAAACAAAGTTATATTGTGAAAAATTAGAGCAGGAAGAGAATAATGGGAGAAAGAGAAGATTTAGTTTGGATGGTCCTGGGGGGTATAGGGAGAGGGCATATATTAGGTTGGAAGTATAGTCTTTTGGCAGAAGGCTACTCTCTACTCGTTTCTTCAGATCTTCAGTTAGTGATTTTTGGGAACCAGATTTGTCTTCACATGGATCTTCTTGTCTTCAGGAATATATTAGGCTGAAGGTAACTATGAAAATCTTTTGGCAGAAGGTTAATCTTCACTCGTTACTTCAGATCATCAGCTAGCGATCTCAGGGATTAGGTCTGTCTTCTCACGGATCCCCTTGTCTTTGGTCAGCGATCTTAGAAATTAGGCTACTGCGTGAATTATCAGGGCTGCGCTCCTATTTCCAGAAAATTTCCAGAAACTCAAAGATGATTACATAGCCCTCTTCCAGTTTTTCTACCAGCAAAAACTTGAAAAATACTGTCTGGCGCAAAGCCACCGGGACCTATTAGGGCTGATAGTAATCCTCAACCTGGTCTCATTATTCCTTTTTAACATAACCTCACTGCATTCTGCTTCAACTAAGAATGTTAGAATGTTCTGGTTCAATACACCACTTTAATGGATGTCAGTTTAGTGGACTAATTTTTTTTTTTAATTTGTGGATAAAACAGTCATCTGATCAGCACCTGAGTTAAGGGATAAAGTCATTACTTGGATAAGCAGTCTGACAGTAGTTATAGTATGTATAGTATAGTATAGTATGTATAGTTATAGTATAGTATAGTACTAAAAACAGATATGGTTATGTGCATATTTCTTGTTTAAATTCCAGAGAAGGGAAAAAAGATCTGGTAGATCTGCAGGTCCATGGAAAGATCAGGCATATATGTCAAATTTGAGTATCTGTTGATGGTTGAGATACAAGATGCTAAGGAAAATTGAGTGGTGTATTGGAGCAATTGAGACAACTGGGGTTTAAAGGATGCCATAAAGATGCTGGGAGGATCAGATGGGTGAGTGGTGCACTGGAGAAGTAGCTGAAGAGAAATGGAGAGAAGGTTCTGGGAAGTTTGATCAATTCAGAGAGTGAACTAGAAGGGCTAATGGAAATAAGAGCAATTTATTTCTCTTAGCTTAAGCCCCTATCACACTGCACCAACGGATGCAAAGAGGAAGTAAAACGGACAAAAACCCTTGCCATCTGTTCGAAAACGCGATGTACTCACTGCCTCCGTTTGGCTTCCTCTCTATCCGTCCAGCATCCGTTTATGAATGTTTCATCCGCTCAAAAAGTTTTAGGCTGCCTAAAACTTTTGCGCGGAAAATGTATCCAGTTCGTCCATTATGCATCCGCTACGCATCTGTTACGCATCCGCTATATTAGCTAGGCATCCGCTGCACA
Source organism: Laticauda colubrina (assembly GCA_015471245.1). Taxonomy (NCBI): domain Eukaryota; kingdom Metazoa; phylum Chordata; class Lepidosauria; order Squamata; family Elapidae; genus Laticauda; species Laticauda colubrina. The sequence continues at coordinate 27,746,360 of BLBF01000022.1, read as the reverse complement.
TCTGCGCAACTCGCATCTGCCCGGACGTGGGGAGGAAGTAGAACGGACACGGAACGGATGCAGAATGGATGCCTAGTGGATGCAGAACAGAAACAAAGCGTTTAAAATGGAAAAAACATTCGCAGAGGGGATCTATCTCGGATATAAAGGATGTCTAGAGGATGCCTAGAGGATGCCTAGAGGATGCCTAGCGGAAAACTATAAAAAGAAAAAAAAACTATAAAAAGGGGGAGCAACTCGCCTGCTTCGCACTTTCAGCCCAGCAGCCCAGCGGTGCAGACCTCTGCAGCCTTCATCTGCCTCTTCCTCTTCCACAGCATTCAGTCATGTCCACCGTGGATTGCAACAAAATCCTTTCGGCAGCTGACATCCTTCTGCAACACTGCGAAACCATCTACAGTCTCTGTGAACAGTACTACTAGAAGAAAAGGAGGCACCCCAAAAAAGTCTGACTCCAAAGATGGTTCGCCAGAAGAGCGCAGTACGTACTTTACGACAAGCTGATGGTGGAGCTCAGGAGCGAAGATCCTTGGGCATTCCAGAACTTCATGAGGATGCCTCCAGCCATGTTTGACGAAGTTGTGCAGCGGCTGACACCCAGCTTGACCAAGACAAACACCAACTTCCTGCCCAGCCTGGAACCTGGGCTCAAGGTGGCATTCACTCTGTGCCACCTGGCCTCAGGGACCACCTACAGGAGCATGCAGTACGGCTGGAGGGTGCCACCCAGCACCATCAGCTTTGTTGTCAGAGAAGTGGTGCAGGCCATCATCGAAGAATACAAGGAGGAGCTCCTCCAGTGCCCCTCCACTGAAGAAGGATGGAAGAAAGTTGCAGACCAGTGCTATCATAGGTGGAGCTTCCCACACACCATTGGAGCCATCGATGGCAAGCACGTGGCCTGCAAAGCTCCAGCCAAGTCAGGGTCCACTTATCACAACTCCAAGGGCTTCTTCAGCATCATCCTCTTCGCCATGGTCGATGATGACTACAAGTTCATGTACATCGATGTTTCAGGCAATGGCTCATCTTCAGATGCCCAGGTATACAACGACAGTCACCTCAAGGAGGGGCTGGAAAGCAACCTCATGGTGGGCTTCCCAGATCCAGACTCGCTGCCCAACGACACGCAAGATGTGCCCTACTTCATCATGGGGGATGATGCCTTCTCCCTCACAACCTACCTCATGAAGCCCTACACCTCCAGATGCCTCACCCGTGAAGAGAGGATCTTCAACTACAGGCTGTCCAGGGCAAGGCGGATGGTGGAGAACCCCTTTGGCATCCTGGCCAACAGGTTCCAGGTACTTCTCACCAACATGCAGCATCGCCCAGAGACCATGAGGAGGATCGTGGAAGCTTGCTGCATCCTGCACAATCTCATACGCACCCGCTACCCAGTCTTGCAGAACAGGCTCGTGGACCTCCAGCAAGGCAATGGGGACATGAAGCCTGGGGAATGGAGGCAAGGGCGAAACCTGATCGACACAGATGAGATTGGGCCATGTATGTTTGGTTGGCCTACAATGAACAGGCGTTTAATAAAGAGTTGTGTTTATATTGACATGTGTGGATGATTATTACATTATTATTGATAATAAAGGGCTATAGGTGTGGCACCTGGGAGGGTGGACCATACAGTCCCACTATGCTTGCACTGGAGGTTTATCTATCCTACAGCTATTACCCATCCCACAGGTATCCCTTCCCATCCCACAGCTATCTTAACCCATCCCACAGGTATCCCTTCCCATCCCACAGCTATCTTAACCCATCCCACAGGTATCCCTTCCCATCCCACAGGTATCCCTTCCCATCCCACAGGTATCCCTTCCCATCCCATAGCTATCTTAACCCATCCAACAGGTATCCCTGCCCATCCCACTGCTATCTTAACCCATCCCACAAGCATGCAAAGGCTAAACCATTTCTAAAAGTTTCCACCCAGACTTTATAGAAAAAAATTAATGAAGCAAGTGTGTGAAACAAAGATAAACTTTATTAATAACAAGCTGGAAAATAAACATGACCCAAGTCAAGTGTCCAAATAAAGTCCACAAATATCCAGGCAGCCAGTCTCTGGCGCTCCTCTTGGTCACTTGGAGGTGTGTGCCCAGGCTAAGATTTTAGGGAGCAGGTGCTGTGGAGGTGGGTGCTGCTGCAGTGCTGGTCTGAGGTGTTATTGGAATGCCTAGCCCCAAGAGGACAACAGGGGACGGTGTGTTGAGGAAGGTGTCGGACAGCTGGCTCAGCCTCGCGATGCTGAAAGGTCCTTCCTCCATGCCATGGGGTGTCAGCCCCAGTACTGAGGACAGATGTACTGAGGCCGGGCTTGGCTGTGGGGTGGAGGAAGGAGCAGTGTAGTGGGGCTGCCTGCTCTGCAGCGGGGTGAGGACTGTCGAGGTTGGCATCGGTGGCATCATTGGAACCGGTGGCAGCGGTGTCGCCCAATGACTCTGTGCCTGCATCTGTAAGGGCTGCTGTCTTTGCTGCTGGACCTCGGGGTAGCTGTAGCCCTGGTAGGTGAGAGGGTGTGGGAAGCCTTGGTATGGGAGGGACATCACCTGGGGTGGAGGAGCAGACCTGTACTGGGTGGGAGCAGGTGCCTCTGGGTCTGGAGGGTTGTTAAGCAGCGTGGTGATCCTCTCCTTCACCACCTGGTACTGGGGATCCGCCATCTCCTTGAGGGTCTGGTTCACATAATTGATGAAGGGCTTGCGGTTGGAGGAGGAGGATTCGATGGGGACCAGCTGAGAGAGGAGACCTATGCTGGTGCGGTTGGTGTCCCTGATCTCCACCAGGACCTTGTGGCTCTGCCCCTCCTGCGGTCCGGCTCTCTGCTTTACTGTGGTGGCGGAGGTGTGGGTGGATGCGGCTTTGGCAGCGGTGGACTCAATGTCTCCTTTCTCCCACTGCACCAGGGAGTCCTCCTCGCTCTCCACCACGCTTTCAACACCTGCCCGGGGGTTCTCCGCTGTGGCACGCTCCACAGAAACCTGAATGGAGACAGGGACTGACTCTCGGCCGCCAGAGGACTGGCGCCCAGCAGGCTGCCAGAGAGAGAGGGTAGACAGAGGGGCTCCTGGTGCTCCTCGGTGGCGGACCTCACCCTCCAGGAAGCTGCACTTGGCCATGACATAGTTCTCTCTGTCCGTCAGCTTAACCCTGGCCTGGCCAGATTTTTTGCAGTGCAGCTTCCCGTACCAGGTGTGCATGTGCTTCCACCAGCCGAGGAGCACCTCTGAAGTGTAGCCCAGACTCTCCACCCTCTCTCTCCAAGCAGCCTGCTTCCGCTTGGTGTCCCTGTACAGCCGGTGTCCCTTCCGCCACAGATAGTCGTTCTCTTTCAGCCACTCCAGCACCTCATCCTCGTGTTCCTCCTGAATGAAGTTTTGCCTCCTCTCCCTATCACACATTTGCCTCTTCCTCTCTCTGGCAGGGCCATATGGGCCCTCATCAGAGGGACTTTGAGGTTGTATGGGCTGCTCCTCCACACCAACAGCATCATCATCATCAGCAGCAGCAGCAGCATCAGCATCAGCATCAGCATCAGCATCAGCATCAGCTTCAGCATCAGCATCAGCATCAGCATCATCACCAGCAGGATCATAATCAGCATCATCAGCATCAGCATCATCAGCATAATCACCAGCAGGATCATAAGTAGCAGGATCAGCAGCAGCAGCAGCATCAGCAGCATCAGCAGCAGCAAGACCAGGATGAGCAGCAGAAGAGTAAGCACCAGCAGCAGGGTCAGCAAGACCAGGAGCACAAGCAGAATGAGCAGGACCAGCAGGACCAGGAGCAGCTTCAGCAGAGTACGCAGCAGAAGCACCACTGCCAGGAGCAGCTACAGCAGAAGCTCCAGCAACAGAAGAGCGAGCCCAAGCAGCAGAAGCCCCAGCAGAAGCAGAGTCAGGGACATGGGGCGGGAGGGTGGCCCTGTCCCTCTTGCCAGGGATGGCGGCAGGTTGCTGAGACTTTCACTTCTTCCCCATGGTTGTGGGGTTGCTGGCTGGCAGGAAGGCTTGCAGGAAGGCTGGCAGGCACCAAGGCTGGCAGGCACCAAGGCTGGCAGGAAGGCTGGCAGGAAGGTTGGCAGGAAGCCTGTTAGGAAGGCTGGCAGGAAGGCAGGCATCAAGGCTGGCAGACAGACTGGCTGGCAGGGAGGCTGGAAGGCAGGCTGGCAGCAATGCTGGCAGGGAGGGTGGAAGGCAGGCTGGCAGCAAGGCTGGCAGGGAGGCTGGAAGGCAGACTGGCAGCAAGGCTGGCAGGGAGGCTGCCCAGGAGGCTGGGAGGCAGGCTGGGAGGCAGGCTTGGAGGCAGGCTGGCAGCAAGGCTTGCAGGCAGACATGCAGGCAAGGAACTCGAAGTGTCCAGCAGCAGGTCTTTCCTCGGAATGCTAGACGTGCGAGCTGCTTCCCTTTATATCCGGGGGGCTTGCGCAATGCATCCCTCCCGCATGCGCAATTAATGCCAGGCATCCGTTAGGCTTCCACTGTGCATCCACTAGGCTTCCTCTCTGCATCCGCTTCATCCGTTCGGCGTCTGTTCTGCATCCACTTTTTCCATTCTGCGTCCGCTTCACTGAGGTCCCCCGGAAGCCCAGCGGATGCGCCATCCGCTGTGCTTCCATTCCGCATCCGCTTTGCATCCGCCCTGCGTCCTCCCTGCGTCCGTGTTGTCCGCTCCAATTATGCAAATTTTCACCCCTTTTGAGCGCGGATACATTTTTCTCTTCCGTTGTGTCCGTTTTGCATCCGTTGGGCAGTGTGACATGGCCTTTAGCTCTTACACCAACCAGTTTTTCTTGCTGAAGAACAGTGTGAGGAAAAAAAGGTCCTTCAATTGTCTTTAAAGCTTATGCTGATGATGACATTCTATTGATGACTGTCTTTATATAGATTGCTGGTCAACTTCATGAAGACAAAGGGAAACATGAGAGAATTTGCAGATAGTTTTGTTTAATAGATTTCTCTTGACTTTGGATGATGTATGCTATTTTAATGATGGTGGTGGGGTTGCAGTTGCTCAAAACCTCCCATCTTTTTATATGTGAACTTTCAGAAGAAAATAGTCCTTTTGCTTGTCATCCAGCAAGATATACTGATTATGCAGATGACAATAATACTGAAGATGTCAGGGTTCCAAGTAACACCCCCAACCGAATAAGATGCTGAGAAATAACATCTTTCTCTCTAATCTTGGAAAAAGGAAAACACTGATGTCCATAACTCCTGTACCTCTCACTCCCAATCCTTGACCTGTAGGTCAATGTAGAAGGACATTTTAGTGATAGTATCAAAAGACTTCTAAGAAATCAAGGAGATCCAGGAGCAATATATTTCTCTTATCTTGAGCCTGCCATAGATAATCAAAAAGTATAACTAATGTTGCCTTAGTATTATGTTTTTTCCTGAATCCCCATTAATGGAACTTCAGACAATCAATTTCCTGCCAGATACTTTGAAATTAAGAAGGTTGGTTTCTGGGCAGAACCTCACCACCCTCAGCCAGTGAAGCATCCTTTTTCTCAAACATGCATTCCCTACCACATGCCACCTCTTGCAAGGTCTTGACCAGCCAGGAAAGTATACTCATCTTTTTTATTTTTTTTTTGTAATACCTATAATCTATTTGGTTTTGTTTTAACTGTAGGATTCTTACATAAGTTCTTAAGTTATAAGTTCATGTCACTTTGATTATATTAATATTTTAAGGCCCTGTCACACTGCCCAACGGATGCAAAACGTATGTAAAAAGGACACAACGGACGAGCAAAATGTTCCATCCATTCTTATCCGCTCTCAAAAGGGGCAAAAATTTGCATAACCGGAGCTGATAACACGGAAAGGAACGGACGCGGGGAGGACGCAGGGCGGATGGAAGCGGATGGGAGCGGATGGCACATCCACTAGGCTTCCGGGGGACCTCAGCAAAGCAGATGCGGAACAGATAAAGCGGATGCACAGCAGATGCACAGCGGATGAAGCAGATGCAGAGCGGAAGCCTAGCGGATGCACAGCGAAAGCCTAGCGGATGCCTTGCGTTAATTGCGCATGCGGGGGGGATTTATTGCATCAGCCCTGCGGATATAAAGGGAAGCAGCTCGCACGTGGCCAGCATTCAGAGGAAAGACCTGCTGCCGGATATATCGAGTCCTTGCCTGCCCTGCCTGCATGCCTGCCTGCAAGCCTTGCTGGCTGCAAGCCTTCCTGCCAGCCTGCCTCCAAGCCTGCCTCCCAGCCTCCTGGCCAGCCTCCTGGCCTGCCTCCCTGCCAGCCTTGCTCTCTGCCTGCCTGCCAGCCTTGCTGCCAGCCTGCCTTCCAGCCTCCCTGCCAGCCAGTCTGCCTGCCAGCCTTGGTGCCTGCCTTCCTGCCAGCCTTGGTACATGCCTGCCTGCATGCCTTCCTGCCAGGCTTCCTGCCAGGCTTCCTGCCAGCCTTGGTGCCTGCCAGCCTCCCTGCAAGCCTCCCTGCCAGCCAGCAACCCCACAACCATGGGGAAGAAGCAAAAGTCTCAGCAACCTGCCGCCATCCCTGGCAAGAGGGACAGGGCCACCCTCCCGCCCCCTGTCCCTGACTCTGCTTCTGCTGGGGCTTCTGCTGCTCGGGCTCGCTCTTCTGGTGCTGGAGGTTCTGCTGTAGCTGCTCCTGGCGGTGGTGCTTCTGCTGGTGCTTACTCTGCTGAAGCGGCTCCTGGTCCTGCTCGTCCTGCTTGTCCTGCTCGTGCTCCTGGACTTGCTCGCACTGCTTGTACTGCTCATGCTCCTGGTCTTGCTCATCCTGCTCATCCTGCTCATGCTCCTGGTCCTGCTGCTGCTGGTGCTGCTGCTGGTGCTGGTGCTGCTGGTGCTGCTGCTGATCCTGCTGCTGCTGCTGCTGCTGCTGCTGCTGATGATGATGATGATTATGATCCTGCTGGTGGTGATGATGATGATGATGATGATCCTGCTGCTGCTGCTGCTGCTGGTGGTGGTGTGGAGGAGCAGCCCCTACTACCTGGGAGCCTCTCTGATGAGGGCCCATCTGGTCCTGCCAAAGGGAGGAAGAGGCGTATGCGGGGATGGGAGAGGAGGCAATACTTTATTGAAGAGGAACACGAGGATGAGGTGCTGGAGTGGCTGAGAGAGAATGATTATCTGTGGCAGAAGGGACACCGTCTCTTCAGGGACACCAAGCGGAAGCAGGCTGGAGAGAGAGGGCGGAGAGTATGGGTTACACTTCGGAGGTGCTCCTTGGCTGGTGGAAGCACATGCATACCTGGTACGGGAAGCTGCACCTGAAGAAATCTGGCCAGGCCACACTTAAGCTGACGGACAAGAGACCTACGTCATGGCCAGGTGCAGCTTCCTGGAGGGTGATATCTGCCACCGAGGAGCACCAGGAGCCCCTCTTACTACCCTCTCTCTCCGGCAGCCTGCTGAGAGCCAGTCCTCTTCCGGCCGAGAGTCAGTCCCTGTCTCCATGCAGGTTTCTGTGGAGCGTGCCATGGCGGAGAACCCGCGGACAGGTGTTGTAACCATGGTGGAGCACGTGGAGGACTCCCTGGTGCGGTGGGAGAAAGGAGACGTCGCGTCCACCACAGCCGTAGCCGCATCCACCCCCCCCAGCTCCACCTCCACAGAAAGGCAGAGAGCCAGACAGCAGGAGGGGCAGAGCCACACCGTCCTCCTGGAGATCAGGGACACCATCTGCACCAGCATAGATCTCTTCTCTCAGCTGATCAACACCGACTCCTCATCCTCCAACCGCAAGCCCTTCCTCACCTTTGTCAACGAGACCCTCAGGAACATGGAGGAACCCCAGTACCAGGTGGTGAAGGACCGGATCACCAAGCTGCTTCACAACCCTCCAGATCCAGAGGAACCTGCTCCCACCCAGTCCAGGTCTGCTCCTCCACCCCAGGCGATGTCCCTCCAATTCCAAGGCTTCCCACAGGCCCTCACCTACCAGGGCTACGGCTACCAGGAGGTTCAGCAGCACAGGCAGCAGCCCTTCCCAGTCCAGGCACAGAGTCATTGGGTGACACTGTTCCACCGGTTCCACTGATGCCACCGATGCCACCCATGCCAATGATGCCACCGATGACAGCGATGCCACTCATGCCAATGATGCCACCCACGCCAGTCCTCACCCAGCTGCAGACCAGACAGCCCCACTACACTACTCCTTCCTCCACCCCACAGCCAAGCCCAGCCTCAGTACATCTGTCATCAATACTGGGGCTGACACCCCATGGCATGGAGGAAGGACCACTCAGCATCACGGGGCTGAGCCAGCTGTCTGAGAGCTTCCTCAACACACCATCACCTGTTGTCCTCTCGGGGCCAGGCACCCCAATGGTGCTTTTGACCAGCACTCCAGCACCAGCCACCTCCACAGCACCTGGACCTTTCACCCCTGAGACTGGGCACACCTCTGAGTGACCGTGAAGACTGCCAGAGACTGGGTGTGGACTTTATTTGGACACTTGACTTGGGTCATTTTTCTGTTACAGCTTGTTGTTCAATAAAGTTTATCTTTGATTCACACATTTGCTTCATTTATTTTTTTTAATAAAGTCTTGGTGGAAACTTTTAGAATTGGTTTAAGCCTTTGCATGCTTGTCAGATGGGTTAAGATAGCAGTGGGATGGGCAGGGATACCTTTGGGATGGGCAGGGATACCTTTGGGATGGTAATAGCTGTGGGATAGATAAACCTCCAGTGCAAGCATAGTGGGACTGTATAGTCCACCCTCCCAGGTGCCACACCTATGGCCCTTTATTATCAATAATAATGTAATAATCATCCACACATGTCAACAGAAACACAACTCTTTATTAAACGTCCTGTTCATTGTAGGCCCACCCAACATATATGGCCCAATCTCATCAGTGTGATGAGGCAGGCTGAAGGAAGCACCCATTAATCATCTATCATCCTGTCTTGCCACTCCACTGCTCCAGCTGGGGAGTTGCACCAGTGTTTCAGGAGGTTGCGCTGCTTCTTCCCTTCACGTGAGGCTCTGTTGGGGCCTTGCACATCCTCAGTGTCTTTCAGGTTTTGCCTTTGCCTCCATTCCCCAGGCTCCATGTCCCCATTGCCTTGTTGGAGGTCCACGAGCCTGTTCTGCAAGACTGGGTAGCGGGTGCGCATGAGATTGTGCAGGATGCAGCAAGCTTCCACGATGTTCCTCATGGTCTCTGGGCGATGCTGCATGTTGGTGAGAAGTACCTGGAACTTGTTGGCCAGGATGCCAAAGGCGTTCTCCACCACCCGCCTTGCCCTGGACAGCCTGTAGTTGAAGATCCTCTCTTCAAGAGTGAGAAGTCTGGAAGTGTAGGGCTTCATGAGGTAGGTTCTGAGGGAGAAGATGTCATCCCCCACGATGAAGTAGGGCACATCTTGTGTGTCCTTGGGCAGGGGGTCTGGATCTGGGAAGCCCATGATGAGGTTGCCTTCCAGCCCCTCCTTGAGGTCACTGGCTTTGTATACCTGGGCATCTGAAGCTGACCCGTTGCCTGAAGCATCGATGTACATGAACTTGTAGTCAGCATCGACCATGGTGAAGAGGACGATGCTGAAGAAGCCCTTGTAGTTGAAATAAGTGGACCCCGACTTGGCTGGCACTTTGCAGGCCACGTGCTTGCCATCTATGGCTCCAACAGTGTGGGGGAAGTTCCACCTCTGATACCACTGTTCTGCAACTTTCTTCCATCCTTCTTCAGTGGAGGGGCACTGGAGGAGCTCCTCCTTGTATTCTTCGATGATGGCCTGCACCACTTCTCTGACCACAATGCTGATGGTGTTGTGTGGCACCCTCCAGCCGTACTGCATGCTTTTGTAGGTGGTCCTGAGGCCAGGTGACACAGAGTGAATGCCACCTTGAGCCCAGGTTCTAGGCTTAGAACTTAGATGTATCTTAGCTAAGTCTTAACATTTGTTGATTGCTTCTCAAATAAAGTTTCCTCCCAGCTTTTCATCTGAATTATTAGAAAATGTAGCATGGGCTTTGGCAGCTTAGTTGGTATAAACAAAAAAACAAAAAAGTTGATGCAAACAAAAAACATGAAGAACAATAATGAATTGGTGGAAGGCAGAATATAGCTGAATATGTTCTGGCAGAATACAGCTGAATATATTCCAGAATATAGAATAAAGAGCTGCTCTTTACCAGTTCTGACTTTAAAACAAATAAGCGAGGTCAACCCACCTGTTTTCATCATAGTTGCTGAAAAATATATATTTATATGAGGAGAACTTATGTGAAGGAAATAGTTAAATTATTAAACTTTTCAATTGTGTAAAAAAAAATTTCCCGCGATGTACTCTACTGGAATTAGTTTGGATCCAATCCAGTTCAAACAAATTTAACAATTTAGATTGATGAATGACAGGCAATCCATTTAGGACTTCTTAGATGTTTGGCTGATAGTTCAAAACTGATAAACAATATAGTCCTTTTTTAATTTGCCTACTTTGCAGAAGGATGAGTGGATGTAAAATCAGTGGATCTTATACTGTGACTGCCAGGGTTGTTTATTTCCTGTGCTTCAAAATATTGTTTCTTTTTTTCTTTGTTCTCTTATTATAAATTGTTAAGCTCCATAATTTTGTATTGAAATAATTGTGGTCATATCTAGTTGTGCTAGATATAATGTCTAGAATTATATATGTGATTCCATTTTCTGATGTTGCCTGTCAGCTTCCCACAAGCAAAATCAATGGGAAAACCAGCAGGAATTCAGAAATTGTGGTCATGTGAAATCCTTGCTTAATAACCTGTTCAGTCCTCGCTTAACCATGACAACCCGGACTGCCAGAATGAGAATGTGACAACTTACCACAGCCAACTCGCTGCAGGACAACCTTACAATTATATTTGATTGTTTAAAATAAATAAATAATTTTAATTTTTGCCATTTACTTTTCATTCTGTCCCGCCTTTAGCATCCTTTCTTTAATGATTTTATTCCACCATTTCTTTAGTATTAATGTAACTCTTGTTCAGCAGTGAGTTGTCCTGTGGTGAATTGGCCATGGCAAGTTGATTGTGGCGAGTTTGCCAAGGTGAGCTGGCGGTGGTGAGTTGGCCATGGTGAATTGTCATAGACCCTGGAACTGCCATGTCTAAGCAACACAGTTAGGTGATACTGAATTTTGACTGATTTCTTAGTTAAGGCAGTTCTGGTCCCAACTGTCATAATTAACCAAGGCTATCTGTATCAGTATTACTTGCTAGGGCTGGGTTCATGCAAAGAATATTACATTATAATTTGTGAGATAAAATCAATAAGCAGTGAGCTCTCAACAGCTTAAGTTTTCAGCTGATATACAGCAGTATATCATTTAGGCACAGTTTTGGCGCTACTATAGAAGCAAAGAAAAATTACACTAAGAAAGACATGGGGACAAACTAGCATCCAGAACAGGGAGGCTTATTCAGGAACACATGAGTTATCTAAGAAGTTAGGTATACGGAACATAAAGAAATACCAATTGAAGATAATGAGAAATGGTACACTGCAATCTTGTAAGTGAAGAAGACAATTGCATAGTGCTTTATTTAGTGGAAACAAGGATACAAGAAGCAAATAAAATGGCTTAGATTCTTCTACTCACTTGTTTTACCTATTTTGTGTTATGGTTTTGAACCACTTGAAGAAGGGAGAAGATTTAAAAACTAATTGATTAGCATGCAGACAGATGCACTGCATATGTGCATGTTTCCATTTTCTAAAAGCAATGGTTTTAATAAAGACTAATAGCATAGAAATGATGTATAGTAGAAACTTTCTGCTCACTTTGCACCAAACACACACAATTTGCACTAGAATAGAATAGAACAGAATTCTTTATTGGCCAAGAAGGAATTTGTCTTGTTGCAAATACTTTCAGTATACAAAAAAAAAAAAGATACATTCATCAAGAATCATAAGGTAAATGATAGTCATAGGGTACAATAAGCAATCAAGTCATACTAGGAAACAGTCAATATAAATCGTAAGGATACCAGCGACAAAGTTACAGTCACAAGTGGGAGGGGATGGATGGTAAGGAGTGATGAGATTAACAGTAATTGTAGGGCAGACTTCGTAATAGTTGAACAATGTTGAGGGAATTCTACATTCTACAAAATTTGCTTTAATATTCCTCCTGCGCCAAGTACTATATTTAGAAAGCTCAGCAATACTAAATGTCAAGGGTGTAAATCACAAAGTATCTTTTTTCCTTCACTTCTGAGAGTGAGAACTTAAAAGTAAATTAATCAATTTTTGCTGACATTATCTGTAGCTATTTATGGATCCCCTTTTTTTCTATTGTGGCTTGTCCTGAGTTAGAGAAACTGTTCCTGTTTGATAGTTGAAGACACAGTCACAAGGTTTCTTAACGATGAAAACTTGATTCATCACAATGTAATTTTATTTAATTGATAAGAATCAGGTTGTGTTTTGAAAACTTGAAAATGATTTTGTTGGAGAACTGGTAAAATATTTTAAAAGTGTTATTATGTATCCGGTGTCCTCCAGTTCCATAACAACTATTTAATATATTAAAATCTAAGTGGTTCCCAAGGGGTAATTTGATCATAAAACCATACAGCTTGAAAGAAAAAGTGTCATATTTAACTTTTGACTAAAAGGTATGCTAGCCTGGCATAAATCAAACTCTGCAGTTCAACAAATTACAATAATATGGATTTGCTTAGGCTATTTATATGTACTACTTCATCTAAATACATATTCCAAGGCAGTTTACAATGTAGTGTTATTATAACCGTGGGGGAGAAAATAGGGCTACTATAGAAAGGCTTTCATTTCCTATACTATTCATTTTCCTTTCACTGAGGAAAAATATACATGGTTTAGAATAGGGCTCTCCAACCTGGGCAACTTTAAGACTTGTGGACTTCAACTCTCAGAATTTCTCAACTAGTTTTCTGGCTGAGGAATTCTAGGAGTTGAGGTTCACAAGTCTTAAAGTTGCCAAGATTGGAGACTCCTGGTTTAGAAAATCCCAAAATGGCAGAAGAAAATAAAACCCAGCTGATAAACTATCAGAGAACATTGGCAAACCTGGCATTGGCAATTATACTATTGTAGAGGGTGGGAAGGCAAAAACAGTGAATGCAAGTTCACACCATTAAGTTCACATAAATATACCTGGGTTGCTGCTGATATAGATGCAACCAAAGGAGATCCAAAATCACATAGATGAAATACAGCTTTCCCTCCCCTCTTCCTTTGGAAGAAAATTCTGAATTGGAAGTAACAGTGAACAATTTGTTTGTAAACAAATTTCTAGGGTCCCAGAATTTCAATCTCAGAAATATTTTTCACTCTTTTTTTAATAGGTAACATGCATTGCAAAGTGGGAGATATGTACCCCATTTGTAGCAGCAAAGGTCAACTCAAGTTCTTGCTTTGTCTGGGACAATATGTTTAAATACCATTGGGAACTAAGCTTCCATCAAACATGTAAAATACAATGAACTGACAAACTTAAAAAAAACAATAGTCATAAACTGAAAAACTATAAAAATAACAGAATCAGTATAAAATTGGCTATCAGTAGAATATAACATCATAACACTAGCAATAGTATTTAGACTTAAGCCTAGGTCCCACTGGCCGACAGATGCAAAACGTATGCAAAAAGGACACAGCGGACGAGCAAAATTTCAGGGGTGGCTCCATCCATTGTTATTCTCTCCCCAAAGTGCCCCAAATTTGCATAAACATAATGGAAAAGAACAGAAAGGAACAGATGGGGGTAGTACATAGCGGGGATGTTAAGCAGATGTTCGTAGGAAGCCAAGCAGATGGAAGCAGATGGAAGTGGATGACACATCCGAAGGGCTTCCGGGGGAGAATTGCGAAGCGAAAGGAGCGGATGAATAGCGGATGACGTGGATGCATCACGGACACCTATAGGAAGCAAAGCGGATGCATAGCGGATGCATAGCAGATGCGAAGTATTCACTGCACATGCGGGGAGGATGAATTGCATCAGCTCCGCGGATATAAAAGGATTCAGCTCGCAAGCAGTCAGCATTCAGAGGAAAAACGTGCTGCCACAGACATCTTCGAATAACACCATGGTTCATCAGTCAAGGAAGAAGAGAAAGCCTGTGCTTACTCCTGCCAGCCCTGGCAAGAAGGACAGAACCACCATCCCACCCCCTGGCACTGACTCTGAAGCTGCTGGTGCTTCTGCTGGTGCTGCTGCTGCTGCTCCTGCTGCTGGTGTTGCTGCTGCTGGTGCTTCTCCTGCTGGTGCTACTGGTGCTTCTCCTGCTGGTGCTGCTGGTGCTTCTCCTGCTGCTGCTGCTGCTGATGGTGCTGCTGCTGTGGTGGACCAGCCCTAAGGCCCTCAAAGCCCTGCTGCTCAAGCCCCTGAAGGCCCTGCTGCTCAAGCCCCTGCCGGAGGGAGGAAGAGGCAAGGGAAGGAGAAGGGAGAGAGGAAACAGTACACCCTTTCCGAGGACCATGAGGAGGAGGTGCTGGAATGGCTGAGGGAGAATGAGGACTGTAGAGAAAGGGCCACAGACTCTATCGCGACACCAAGAGGAAGCAGGTAATTTGGAGAGACAAGGCAGAGAGCCTGGGTTACACTTCAGACCTACTCCTGGGATGGTGGAAGCACATGCACACCTGGTATGGCAAGCTATACCTGAAGAAATCTGGTCAGGCCGCTGTCAAGCTCACTGACCGGGAGATGTACATCATGGCCAAGTGCAGTTTCCTGAAGGGTATGGTCCACCACCAAGGAGCAGCCCCTCTGACAACCCTCTCCCTCAGACAGCCCACAGAAAGCCAGTCCTCTTCTAGCCAGGAGACAGCTACCCTGTCCAGGCAGGTGTCTTTGGAGGGCCCCATGGCAGAGACCCCCCTGACAGCTGCACATCCCATACTAGATGACGTGGAGGATCCCCTATCACAAATGGAGGAAGAAGCGGCAGCCACCAGAGACCAACACCCCCCCACCCCCAGGTCCACCTCCACAGAATGCAGGCAGAGAGGCAGAATGGAGGGCCAGAGCCACACTGTCCTGTTGGAGATCAGGGACACAATCAAAACCAGCACAGATCTTCTATCTCAGCTGGTCCACAGCGACATACCATCCTCAAACCGGAAGCCCTTCATCACCTACGTGAGCCAGACCCTCATAGACCTGCCCGAGGCCCAGTACCAGGTGATGAAGCAGAAGATCACAGCACTTCTGCACAACCCTCCAGGCCCAGCTGAACCTGCTCCGACCCAGTCCAGGTCTGCTCCTCTACCCCAAGCAATGTCACAGCCATTCCACGGCTTTCAACAGCCCCTCACCTACCAAGGCTACGAGTACCAGGACTTCCCACAGCAGAAGCAGCCCTTCCCAGTCCAGGCCCAGGTTCATTGCACACCACAGATGCCTCACCTCGCCCAACTGAAGACCAGACAGCCCCACTACACTCCTCCTTTCTCTTCAGCCAAGCCCCTCAATGGACAATCTGTCATCAGTCTTAGGCCTCACATCCCAGGTCCTTGATGAAGGGCCTCTGAACCTCACGGGACTGAGTCAGCTCTCTAAGAGCTTCCTGAACATACCATCCCCTGTTGGGAACTTTTGGGGCCACCCCAATGGCGCCTCAGACCAGCACTCCAGCCACAGCCACCTCTGCGGTATCTGCTATCCCGCATCAGATGGGCGTCTCATGATAGGGAGCGAAAGGAGAAAGAAACGACAGGAGACGAAGTTCCTTGGGATGAGTGCGCCCAGAATGTCTTGGTACACGCTCTTTTATTATGCTTCTTCACAAGGGGGTGATTGTTTTTTCAGAGCCTAGGTCAAGCCCAGGTCAGACAGGATATGCAAGATTTACAATAGCTCAGGTCAGGCAAGATACCAGGTCAAACAGGATATGCATGATTTACAATTCGAGCAGGATATTCCTGCTTTACAAAGCTGCATACCAGACAAACTACTCACAATGTAAATAAGTTTTATCGACAGATGTTTAGCTCCTTGTCCCTTGTACATGCCCTGCAAAGGTCACTGAAGAGACAGAAGCTCAATGACTACACGTGAATGATACAATGTTGCAAATGCCTGAATGATACATAGTTGCAATGATACACAGTTGCAAACACATGAATGATACATAGTTACAACATCTCCTCTGTTTTTATTATTTATGACGAGTCTTCTTCCTTGTCCAAGAAGACAGGAACAATTTTTCTGAAATGTTCGCCATCCCTGTCATCTAGGCAGGAGTGTGACCCGTCAGCGTCAGGGTTGTCCAAGGAGCGGTAACTCAGCAATGACATTTTTTCGTCCGGTGTTAAGGACATAACATGAGCTTGCAATAACACATTAACATTAGCAGTTATGGAGGATAATTGATTTTTCAAAAATTGCAATATTCTATTAAAACAACAAGGTTCTATAATACATATCAATATAATGATTATTAATGGTCCTGCCAATGCAGTTAAAAAGGTTGTAAGCCATGGTGAAATAGAAAACAAGCCTTGATACCAATTATACATGTTTAACCTTTCTTTTTCTCTATCTTTTAAGTGTTTTTCTAATTCTTTCATAGAATCCAACATGACCCCCCTGCTATCAGCATAAAAACAACATTCTTCTTTAAGCGCAGCACACAATCCCCCTTGTTTTAAAAATAACAGATCTAATCCGACGACCGCCCGCAGTCGAGAAGTCGTTGGGCAGGGGACTGAGTGTTGGAAACGGGCTGTCCGGGGCATACATAAAACCTATATTCATTTACAACTCTATGACTAGGCTCCGTTGGATGAGAAGGCGAGTTGTAGGCGTTGGAGCCTACAAGCATTTCTGCCAAATCGAATTGAAGTGGTGGGTAGAAGTCTTCTATGCGAGAAAAATTGGTTGTAGAGTTTAAACGAATGCCTTGAAAGTCAGTTATAGTCCAAGTAATATTATATTTTCTATGAGGCTTCTGCGGATCGTCATGGACAGTTCTTTTGAAGCGTCGTTTGTTGACAGGATCAGAGTTCGGGTAGAACATTTACGAGATGAGAAGGGAATGCAATTAGTAGAAAAAGGATAATAATTACAATAATGACAATGAAGATTAATTTGGTCATTCATCAAGGATGTTAGTTGGGTTGGAGGAACCCGTAATACAAGAGAAGGACATTTAGGTCCCCCTATATCTAGCTTGAATAGAGGAAAAGATTTTAAGGTTCTTTTCCATAGGAAGAGTAAAGAAGGAACAAAAGAGCAAGTGGTAGAGTGTTCTGTAAACAAAACAGAAGTGACAGAGTGAAAGCTACGGGTAGCATTTTCATGACGTACCCACATGGAACAAGTATAATAGCCTTCTGTTAATGAAGTGGCTTTAACACGAATAATCTTTTGACAGGAAGCATAGATTTTGTTGAAGTATGTGTGAATATAAGGAGATAGATTTATGGGAAGATTATCATGCCAACAAACAATAGGACAGTCACTATCATAATTAATAAGGCGAAATTCTAATGTGGTCCAATGACCATGTTGAACAAAGGTATAAGTAGGATATGAATAAGGTAGAAATTGCAAAGAGGATATAGGCAAGAATATCAGGAAGAGTTTAAGATGCAGATGCAGCGGAGGAATTCCCATGATAGGGTCTTACCACCCGACCAGGGACCCAGCAAGTGGTTTTGTCTGGTAGTAGAATTGCAGTGTAGCCTCGTCCCCAGGTGAGAAGCTCAGCGGGACCCTGCCAGGCGGGATCTGGCAATCTGCGATAATGTACCAGAGGTCTGTTGGGGGGGGTGAGGGGGAGGAAAAATGACGTTAAGCAGCAGAAGTGGGAGGAATGCCAGTCAGATTAAGAAAATTTAAAGTGTAAAGACAAATGTTAAGAGAATTTTGCAATGCTGGGAGGTTCGGGGGTTTTTTCCGCAACGAATATCGATCAAGAGCATGTTTCAGCGATAAGTGAGCTCGTTCCACAACAGGGAATCCCAAACTTGTGAGTTGCATCCCATCTATTACAGAAGTCCTGGAAAGCAGAACTTGTATAGGCAGGTCCATTGTCTGTTTTGATTTCTTTTGGACGTCCCAGCGAGGCAAAGGTACAAATTGAATGATTGATGACATGTTTTACAGTTTCTCCCCTTTGAGGAGTAGCCAGAATAAACCCTGAATATGTATCGATGGAAACGTGCAAATATTTCCAAGGGGCAAAAGGTGGATACTGAGTTACATCCATTTGCCAAATTTCACAAGCTTTCAATCCTCTAGGATTTACTCCTATGGGAATGGAATGTCCTTGCTTACTACATGTGGGGCATTGTTGAATAATGGCAGCAGCTTCTGCCTGAGTTAGAGAAAATTGTTTTTGTAATGCCTTTTTATTTTGGTGAAAATAGTCATGGCTTTGGGCTGCTGTCAGATTACAAATTGATTTACCAGATGCAGCTGCTGCAGCTGCGTCTGCCACCTTGTTTCCCTCCTGTAATATACCAGGAAGAGGTTGATGGCTCCTGATATGTGCTACAAAGAATGGATGCGTACGGCTGTTGATACATTGCTGTAGAGGAAGCAACAATTTTAACAAAGAAACAGATATGCTAGGAGATAAATAGGCTTGATATATATTTTTCAAAATCTGAGAAACGTATAAGGAATCTACTATTAAATTAAAAGGAGCTTTTTGAAACTGTTGAAACGCAATAAGAGATGCAGCAAGTTCTGCCTGTTGAGCAGAAGATTGCGGAGGGGTAATTTTAGTTTTCCACTCTCCCTCCTGGTACCATGCACAAGCACCATACATTTTCCCCCCATCTGCATAAAGCGTAGGTGCATCTACTAATGGAGATATTGAGAGGGGGGATTGCCATTCAAAAGGGAGATTTTTAAGAAAAGTGAAACGTGGGTCCGCTGGTAAATGGCAAGAAGTTTGCCCTGGCCACTCTTCTAAAGCGTATTGTAGTTCTTCTGAATTACACCATAGCATTTCCCACGTGGTCAGTGAGCAAGGAGTGAATATTGAAACAGGCTCACATCCCATGAGTTGTTTACATCTTTGTCGACCTTTAAAGATCAACTGGGAATATGCAGAGGTTTTACTAGTGATTGTGGTCCGTGGGGTGTGAGACAAATGCAGCCATTCTAAAATCAGAACCTGTATCTGATGAGATTGCATAATAACAGCTGTTGGTCTCTGAACAGTATTTAGTAAAGCAATTGATAAAGGGCAATTCTCTATAGCTCGATCCGCCCATCGAGTAGCCAGTGAATGAGAAACGTCTTTTAATGCCTGCAACTGCTCTTTATTTAGAATGATAACATCAGACGGGGCTTTACCTTGTGTGAGGGCATTAAAAAGAGGAGCTAATGTAGCTGTGGTCAAACCCAAATAAGGACGTGCCCAGTTTAAGGTTCCCAGGAATTGTTGTAAGGTCACAAGTGTGGGTTTCGGGGGAAGTGTTGGGAGGGGAAGGGAAGGAACAGCAGCTGAAGCAAGTAACTTGTGACCTAAATAGGAAAAGGGTGGTTTGGATTGTACTTTTTCTGGGGCTATTGTGAGACCTGCTTTACCTAAAATGGAGGTCAGGCACGGCAGAGTTTTTAATACCGTGCCCTTTGGGCCAGGTGCAGATACCAATATATCATCCATGTAATGATAGATTAAAAAATGAGGATATTTGTCCCTGTATGGTTGCAAGGCTAAATCCACAAAAAATTGACACATAGTTGGACTGTTTAACATGCCTTGCGGTAAGACTTTCCATTGATATCGTTTGGTAGGTCTCTGATTATTTAAGGTTGGTACTGTAAAAGCAAATAATTTTCTATCTAACTGGTGTAATGGAATGGAGAAAAAACAGTCTTTTAAATCGATAATGATAAGGTCATACTCTTGAGGAATTATGTTAGGATTTGGAAGACCACAATGCAGGGGTCCCATTGGAAGGAGGACCGAATTCACAGCCCTTAAATCCTGAAGGAGGCGCCAAGCGCCATTTTTCTTTTTGATAACAAAAACTGGGGTATTATATGGACTCAATGAAGGTTCTAGATGACCTCTATCTAATTGTTCTTGAACAAGAGAATGTAAGGCTTCAAGCTTTATAGAAGGGAGAGGCCACTGATCAATCCACACAGGGTTATTGTGAGTCAGATGCAAGCGAAGCATGGTTAGTGGAGGGTAAGTTGTGCATTAAACTGTGACATAAGGTCTCTTCCCCACAAATTAGTATACAGAGGAATTACAGCTGGTTTAATATAAGCAACACATTGAGACTCAGGGGAATGGGCTTTTTCCCAGTTTCTGCTAATGCGACTCTCCTGGAGTCCCCCCACTCCTCTCACCGCTGGTGCCACATCTGCAGGCCAGGTGTTCGGCCACTCAGCAGTTCGGATGACGGAAATATCCGCTCCAGTATCTAAAACACCAAGAAAGGATCGACCATTCAATAAGAATGTCACCGTAGGTTTTGGTTGACTAATTGGTCTTTCAATTGCATAGAGTTGCTCTTGTTGTTGGTCTAAGAGCACAATCATTTTTGCCACAACATCCCCCTCATTTATAGTAACTTCTGTATTAGCTAGTACAGACAGACAGACATCAGACAATACAGTGGGGTCATGCAGAAAAGGAGAGGCAAGAATACCTTGTTCAGCTAAATCCCTTACAGGAAAGACCAGCACTGGAATATCGGGGGGCATATGAAAAGGCTGAACAGGATGTACAAAGAGAAAGTCAGCGACACCAGGAAGATAAGTAACAGTTTCATTAGCAACAAGATCGTAAGCGAAATAAGAAAAGTTGCAAGTTTCAGCAGCCTTTGTTGTAGGGCTGGCTGCCTGCCCCGTTTCTAGTTTCCCTGATTCAAAAAAGGTTTTTGAATGATTGCAGGGTTATTCTGCTGTTCATTCTTTTGGACTCTGCACTGATTAGCCCAGTGATAGCCCTTTTGGCATCGAGGGCATGGCGTCTTTGGGCGAGCTACCTGGTTTCTTGACATATTTGCTCCCCCGCCCGCGGCTCTGCATTGGCTCTTAAAGTGGCCTGGCTTGCCGCAATTAAAACAATTGCCCATTGTGCGAGTATTTTGTTGGGAAATGGGAAGAAGAGAGCCCATGTTCTGCTGCATGCCTTCAGTAATGGCTGTAGCCAGAGTAGACATGGAATGGGATGTGGTTCCTATGATTCGGCAGGCTGTAAGATAATCTGCCAAGGTAACATTTTTCTTATTAATTAATGGTTGCAAAACTTTCTGACAATCAGCGTTTGCATTTTCATAAGCAAGTTTCAATTTTAATTCATTACAAGCCTCCTCATTATCAATTTGTCTCTCTAAGGCTTCTGTGAAACGGTTTATAAAGGAGGAAAAAGGCTCAGAAGGTCCTTGAATAACTTTAGAGAAAGATTTGGGCACGCATCCCGCATTATCAACCTTTCGAGCAGCGGCCAAAGCACAATCCTGTAATATAGGGAAAGCAGCTGCGTCTGTGGCAATCTGCTGGGCAATGGTAAACATGGTGCCAGTACCGTTAAGCATATCTAAAGTGACATTTGCCGGCAAGCCTCTAGCGGTTGCGGCTGTGGTACGTTTATGAAATTCTGACTCCCAGACCAAAAATTGTGAAGGCGTGAGGATCATGTTAAATAATGTACGCCAATCAGCATTTATCAAGTCAGTGCCTGGTTGGGTTTTTGATCCTAAAAGACCCTGTACATAGCGAGATTGAATACCATTTTCCTTGCAAGCTGCTTTTAAATCCTTAATTATTTTGTACGGCATTGGGGTATACTGAGGAGCTGGAGGATTGCCGGCTTGTATGATAGGATAAAGGGAGGCAGCTGCAAGGGTGTCCTCATCCATTTCTCCTTCATAAAAGGCTTGTTGAATGGCTTTTACAACACCCCCCCCCCCACCTCGGGAGGATGGTGGAGGACACGGGGGCTCTACATTTAAGGAAGTGGATTGAATGGAGGGAGGCTCCCGTAATGACTTATGATCATCGGGAGCGGAGGGTTGAAGGACAGAAAAGTTATCATAACTTGGTGGGGGAGATTCAAATACACTCCCTGCTTCTATTTTATAATGGACTTTTAAAGCCTCCATAATTTTCCTCCAAGTGACCAAAATGCCAATAGGTGCACGAGGACAAGACAAAACAGAGACCTAGAAGACCAACAGACCTATGGAACAGCTGTCTTGCCCTACATAAGAGGTACTACAGATAAAATCAGTAAGATACTACACAGGCATCACATCAAGACTGCCTTCAAAACAGACAAAAAAATAGCAGCCATCCTGAGAAACCCCAAAGACAAAATTGACCTGGAAAACCAAGGCATATACGAAATTCCCTGTACATCATGCCCGGCCACATACATTGGACAGACCAATAGAAGAATAAGTACCCGCCTAGATGAACACAAAAATGCAGTAAAAAAGCTGGAACACACCTCCTCACTAGTCCAACACATGAAAACCACAGGTCACAACATCAACTTCAATGGCACTAAAACCATAGCCACTATAGAAAACCCCAACCACAGAATCATCAGAGAAGCCATTGAGATTGAAAAAAGACCTGAAAGCATGAATGGAAGAGATGATTCCAGCAGACTGTCAATCATTTGGAAACCTGCACTCTCAAATAGAAAGATCTTCACGCCACAAAACAGACAAACATCTGAGCACAGACAGACTCCCTCTGATGCCTCCAACTCAAACACTCCCACACCTGAGCACAGACAGACTCCTTCAGATGCCTCCAACACGCCCACACCTGAGCACAGACAGACTCCCTCAGATGCCTCCAACCCAAACACCCCCCCACCAGGCACCCAGGCACCTGAGCACAGACAGACTCCCTTTGATGCCTCCAACTCAAACACCCCCCCACCAGGCACCCAGGTGAAACCCAGCTTACTAATGAATAGCAGCTTGCTAATGAAGAGCAGCCATTCCTTCACACGGAGCCAAGCTGCACTGAAAGCCTCCAACACAAGAACAGAGTGTTGCCAGCCAATCAAAGCCACAAAACAGACAGAAGAAACCAGAAACACCAATCAATCAAACTCCAAGTCCAATGAACACAGACCCAGGCTCCTAGCCAATCAGAATGGACCAGCCTCAAATTTAAAACCAGGAGCTGTGAGACCCACATCCATACAGAAGCCTGATGATGGCAGATGAGATTCTGCTGAAACGTTGCTACAAATTTAACAGCACTACAATGATGTGGGATAATACCGGAAGGAAGCTGAACAGCGTATATATATATATATATATATATATATATATATATATATATATATATGTGTGTGTGTGTGTGTGTGTGTGTGTGTGTGTGTGTGTGTGTGTGTGTGTGTATGTATATATATATATATATATATATATATATATATATATATTTAAGTTATCGCGGGTACTTACATGTGTGCTACTCAGCTTCCTTTGGATATTATCCCATGTCATTGTAGTGCTTTTAAAGTTGTAGCAACGTTTC
>BLBF01000022.1:27601454-27695699 GCA_015471245.1 Laticauda colubrina | reverse complement strand
TGTGTGTGTGTGTGTGTGTGTGTGTGAATTCTTCAATCTCAGGTCCTGGGAGTTTGAAGGTTCTGCACAGGATCTTAGCTATTCCTAACACTGCACTCTTCTGGACAGAGAGCTCTGATATTCCTGCTATCTGTTAAAGTTACTTTCCCAGCTTAGGAGTCAAAGCCCCAAATGCTCCTACCATCACTGGCATCTCTTTGGCCTTTACTTTCCACATCCTCTTCTAATTTCACTTTTAGGCCCTGATATTTCTCCAGCTTCTAATACTCCTTTTCCTGATGTTACTGTCATCTGATACCAATACATCTCTCTCTCTCTCTCCCCTTTCCACCTCCTCCTCCAACTTTCTCTCCCTCTCTCCCTCCCTCCCTGTGTGTGTGTGTGTATGTACATACATATGCATTGGAGTAAAGTTTTAAATATTCATGCTAATGTGGTCACTACTTCCAATCCAAAGGAACCTGTGATCAAATTCTGCTGGGTTGGGGAAAGAGCGATATAGTTACACACAATATACTTTATTCACATGACCTGTAAGTTTGCTAATGGAGGTATAACAAATCTTAATGTATAAATCCGTGTTTCAGGACATGGCCAACTGTTTTGATCATCTGAAATTATAAGGGTAAGTGCTGTCATTTATATCCTATGCAAATCTGCATTTTATCTCAATATCCATTTGGAACACTTTTACCACGCACAGTAATAGCCCTTGGGAAAAACTACAATAGAAATTAATCATTCCCTGGATATACTGGCTACTAAATGATGAATGGGTACTACTAAACCATAAATCATCAATAGACAAATCAGTAGACACATAGAAGTCAGTCATATTTATTACATTACTCAAAAAAAGAGAACAAAAAGCTAAGATAAGAATGCTTTCCTTGCAGCAACTAATAGATAATCAGGAATTAAAATCAGACAACCAAGCAGAAAAGAATATTCTAATCAATGACCTACAAAGGAGAAAATCACATCCCCATCAAGACTGAAAGAACAAGTAACTGTATATAAAGAGGGAGCAAAGCCCACTTACACTGATATTATTTCATTGCGTTATGAAACATCTACAAAAACCAAGGACTTCCCATACAATATCATCAAATTATAAAAACTTTTAATTTTAGAGATGGACAAAAGATAAATGTCCGAACTAGTGAGCTTTAACTCCATTCAAAATAAATAAATCAAATAAATTTTCCAGATGTGCAAAGCAAAAGCCTGATGAATTGTAAGTCTTCTTTTTGGGAGAAGTGTGCAGGAAAATAAACTACATTCTCAGTTGTAGGGAGAAAATTATGATCTTGTAAAAATAGGCTCTTATTTTTAGATTTTACTCTGGAACTCAAATTACTATCATAACTGAAGTACACTGCTGGGTAAATGGATAGTGAATTGTCAATATATTTCAATTCAGGTCACATTTGCTTAACTGCCAAATGTAAACATTGTGAGGGAGATAAATACATAATAATTAGGAAGAAGTAGAATTTAACTCAACTAGAACTGCTAGCTCAATGGTCACATAGAGAAAGATTAATAATTTCTGTTTGTAAACCTGTGGAGACAAACAGATCTAGCCCAGCACTTACTCTGCCATACTAATTAGTTGAAGCACTGATCCATTTTATCTATCAAATTCTCCTGAAGCAACAGAAAAGCACAACTGTATAATAAAGGAAGTATCTGATCTTTTACTAACAAGCAATGCTCCATGAGATCAGGGAAAGATAATATGGCAAAAGTGTACGTCAAGATAGATTATATTTTGAAAGTTCTGGGAATAGGACTTGAAATCTGAGTTATCTTGCTGGCTAAATAAAGGAGGATTCTCCAGAAATCCTTGCAGTTACAGCAATGAAAAGCTAACTCTTGATGACAGGATAAAATCTGCAGATGAGAACTATAAACACTGATAATAAAAAGAATGCCCCATACATGTTATTCACTTTGATGACTGCAAAAGAAAAACCAATGTATCCTTTGCTGATTCCTGGAAGACTGATTCTGGAACTGGGGCTTCTGATTTAGGAGTCTTCAAATGGTGGTGGTGTGACTCTGTATTGTGGAGACTATATTATATTCCTGGTACAGGTTTATATAGAATCATAAGGCTGGAAGGGACCTTGGAGGTTTCTAGTCCCTACTCCTTGCATGTGGCAGGATTCCTTATATCATCTAAGAGAATTGATTGTCCAATCTTTTCTTGAAAACCTCCAAGCATTTTGGTTTAATGTAGCCTCGTCATACGTTGAAACCAGAATGATATTAGAAATAGAGATATCAGGTTGAGATGATTGGGTTGGGACATCCTTAGTTGATGTTATAATCCCTGTTTCCATTTGACTCTAATGCTGCTGAGCCCTGGAAGAACTCAAAGGACATACTCTTAAAGTCAGGGAGACACTCTTATGTGAGAGAAATGGCCATTTGTTTTAAGCATCTAAGCTGGTCCCAGGATAATAATATCCCCACTCTGTCAGTAACTTTTGACTTTAAATGTTTACATGGGATCTTCTCTAAGATATCTTCAGCCATCTCACTTTCTATTTCAAGAGTTTTTATAAGTGTTAGTTGAACTATTTGCTAGAGTAGTTAAGCCTTTGATAATTTCCAGCCCTCTTTCCTTCTGGTTTATACTTTTCAATTATGTAGAGCTAAGTCAGTTAAAGCATGGGTCTCCAACCTTGGCAAGTTTAAGACTTGTGGACTTCAACTCCCAGAATTCCTCCTCCAGTCATGTTAGCTCAGGAATTCTGGGAGTTGAAGTCCATAAGTCTTAAACTTGCCAAGATTGGAGACCTCTGAGTTAAAGGGACAGGGTTATCCACCCACTCCTTCTCTGGTTGTTGATATCATGAATACATGAGAGGAGGGGTGTCAAACTCACGGCCCACTGGCTTGTTGCATAAAGTGCTGGCCCCACTCCCACCTGGTTTAGTGAAGGAGAAAAAAATCCCAATACATCACATGATAATGCCGTGACGATGTGAGTTTGACACCCCTACTTATGAAGCTGCAAATGGATTCATTGCTTCACTCTGCTAAGCAATGACAAGCTGCTGATTTTTCTTGTTGTTCCTGGGAACTCCTGGGAATTAAAGTGCCTCCAATTGACTCTAAGAGTTTTGCTGTTAGAATTCTCAGTTCAGATCAAATATACATTAAAAGATCAAATTAAAAATGGCTAAATAATTGAATAAAGAGTAATTTGATTTTGTTCAGATGAATGTTATTATATTAGTATAATTAACCCTTATAAGAATATATACAAAATATATGTACATAACAGTATATATTAAAAAGCAGTTGAACCAATGAAGGAGAATATGAAATGAAGTGGTTCTTGGGGCTCTTTGAGCTTGCTTGTTTTCTTGCAGACATTTCATTACCCAAACTAGGTGACGTCATCAGTGCTAGTCTGTGTCTGTGTGGGTAGGGCGATCTTAGGGATTTTTTGGTTGGGCTGTTTACTGATGGCTCTTCGGCAGTTTCTTGATTGCTTACTTGATTGTTGGTCTGAAGTTGACCAACTTCTTACTAGCACTGATGATGATACCTAGTTAGGGTAATGAAACATCTGCAGGAAAACAAACAAGCTCAGAGAGCATTAAGGACCCCTCTAAGTAGTTGAAATACAGGCATTTAACACTTAAGTATTTCGCTTCTCTGTCATTATTTAACCTTATTTTGCAAAAATATATATGTGTTGGTGGAAAACATTGTACTGTTCTTTGAATATATTTTAATGAAGTTGGCCATTTTCCATGTCACAATGGATCTAATCATTGCCATTTGCTGAATATTGAAAGACAGGTTTCCGTAAATGATTTTCAAAGATGAACCCCCCTTCCTCTGGCTCTTTCTGCCCGTAGATTCTCCGCCATTTCCCTTTGCTGTTTGTGTTGTCTCTCCACTTCCACATGCAAACTAGGCCAACCTAGGGGTGGGGTTGAAAAATCCCTGCAACCGGTTCGCTGCCCAGTTGCTGGGTGGGCTTGGCCATGGTGGGCATGGCCTACCAGAACTTACAGGAGGGCCATTTTTCACCTTCCCAAGGGTCCAGAGGCTTCTCTCAGGCCTCCGGGAAGGCAAAAATGGCCTCCCCTGGCTCTGAAGGCCCTCCAAGCTGGAAACAGGTCTGTTTTGTGACTTCCAGTACTTCTGATAGGGCTGTTTTTTGACTTCCCAAGGGGCCGGAGGCTTCCCTCAGGCCTCTGGGAGGGTGAAAATGGCCTCCCCAGGCTCTGGAGCCCCTCTGGAAGCTGGAAACAGGCCTGTTTCCAGACTTCCAGGAGGGGCATTTTTTCCCCTCCCAGAGCCTCTGCTCAGACCCTGCACTTACCTGCATTGAAAATGGCCATGTGGAGCCTCCTGAGAGGCGAAGGACAAGAGGGACGAGGTCACTTAAAATACCGCTTCAGTAAACCAGATGCAAATTTAACATCTGGTTCACTTGAACCAGTTCAAATTGGAAGAATCCCACCCCTGGACCACTCCCAGCTATTGTATAACATGACCATATTTCTGATTCCTATCATTAGGAAAACAATAAAGTCCTCACCTAAAAGTTCATTTAGAAAACAGGAGATGAGAAACCACAGATATTTTATTCTCATCAAGCATGTATCCTTAACTATCTCAACATGCCACCCACTTCACAATGGAATCTTTAACTCAGTTATCTTGTTACAAAATCACAGTTTTGCTTTACATTAAAAAATGCATTATCCTTTATTTAAACACTTATCTCACTTGCTCAAAATCTATTCATGATCAGTTCTTTTTAAATTTATATATATAGGCTTAATTTCCAAGAAACTTTCAGGGACCACTTTCCATATGG
Source organism: Laticauda colubrina (assembly GCA_015471245.1). Lineage (NCBI taxonomy): Eukaryota > Metazoa > Chordata > Lepidosauria > Squamata > Elapidae > Laticauda > Laticauda colubrina. The sequence goes on along the minus strand of BLBF01000022.1, from coordinate 27,690,847 downwards.
GTCTTAATGTTTCTTTGCCATTTGTATTTGCATAATAAACATAAATTATTTCTAAAATATTTCAAAATGAACTGTTTTCAATATACTTAATTTCTCTAAGGCAGTTATTGTTTCATAATACTATATATATGGCAACTTCTCTGAATAAAATTCTATTGGCTCTTCTGTTATTTTACTGGTTCTGTTTGCCTTTTTTGAAAAAAATCCATCAAAATATTTAAAACAAAATCAAAGTTTTATTTTCTTACTTCAAAATGCAATTTGGATAATCCATCAAGAGACTTAATATGCATTATTATTTGTATTTCTTTTTATAATCATGTTTCAAATTTTCTAAACTAAATGTCAATTTTGTAATAGTTTGTCTTAATAAATATAGATAAAATGAAGATAAACCTTTATTATGAACCATAAAATGTTTATGGAAAGAATGCTACTTAATCACTTCTTGAGCACTAGAGCTGAATTGCACTGTCACTTTTTCCCCAGCTGAAAATTAAATATGGAAATCATTGCACTGTATTACATCCAAACATATAATAATTTCATCATTAACATTCCAAGTTAGTGAAAGTTTATCTCATAACAACAGTGTGAGAGGAAAGTTTTCTGGCCTTGCTATGTGGCCAAGAGTTTGGTTTTTAACCCCCCCCCTCCCCAATAAGCATAGAGATTTTGAGAAAGCTTAGGGAAACTTTGAATGCAATCCATATCCCCATTATTCCTCTTTTCTCAGAAGTACTTACTTCTATGAAAGGATCAGAAATCTGTAATGGAAGGGTTAAGGCTAGGTCCCACTGGCCGACGGATGCAAAATGTATGCAAAAAGGACACAGCGGATGAGCAAAATTTTGGGGGTGGCTCCATCCGTTGTTAGCCGCTCCAAAAAGTGCCCCAAATTTGCATAAACAGAACAGAAAAGAACGGAAAGGAATGGGGGTAGTACGTAGTGGGGATGTTAAGCGGATGTTCGTAGAAAGCCTAGCGGATGACAGCGGATGGAAGTGGATGACACATCCGAAGGGCTTCCGGGGGAGAATTGCGAAGTGGACGCATAGCAGAAGGAATGGATGCATAGCGGATGACGCGGATGCATCACGGCCGCCTATAGGAAGCAAAGCGGATGCATAGCGGATGCATAGCAGATGCAAAGTGTTCACTGTGCATGCGGGGAGGATAAATTGCGTCAGCTCCGCGGATATAAAAGGATGCAGCTCTTAAGCAGTCAGCATTCAGAGGAGAGACGTGCTGCCACATACACCTTGAAGGAATACCATGGTTCGTCAGTCAGGGAAGAAGAAAAAGCCTGTGCCTACTCCTGCCAGCTCTGGCAAGAAGGACAGAACCACCATCCCACCCGCTGGCACTGACTCTGAAGCTGCTAGTGCTCCTGCTGCTGGTGCTGCTGGTGCTTCTCCTGCTGGTGCTGCTGGTGCTGCTGGTGCTTCTCCTGCTGCTGCTGTGGTGGACCAGCTCCAAGGCCCTCAAAGCCCTGATGCTCAAGCCCCTGAAGGCCCTGCTGCTGAAGGCCCTGCCAGAGGGAGGAAGAGGCAAGGAAAGGAGAAGGGAGAGAGGAAACAGGACACCCTTTCCGAGGAGCATGAGAAGGAGGTGCTGGAATGGCTGAGGGAGAATGAGTACCTGTGGAGAAAGGGCCACAGACTCTATCGTGACACGAAGAGGAAGCAGGCAGCTTGGAGAGACAAGGCAGAGAGCTACTCCTGGGATGGTGGAAGCACATGCACACCTGGTATGGCAAGCTGTACCTGAAGAAATCTGGTCAGGCCGCTGTCAAGCTCACTGACCGGGAGATATACATCATGACCAAGTGCAGCTTCCTGGAGGGTGAGATCTGCCACCAAGGAGCAGCCCCTCTGACAACCTTCTCCCTCAGACAGTCCACAGACAGCCAGTCCTCTTCCAGCTAGGAGAGAGCTACCCTGTCCAGGCGGGTGTCTTCGGAGGGCCCCATGGCAGAGATCCCCCCAACAGCTGCACTCCCCATACTAGAGGACATGGAGGATCTCCTATCACAAATGGAGGAAGAAGCGGCAGCCACCAGAGACCAACCCACCCCCACCCCCAATTCCACCACCACAGAATGCAGGCAGAGAGGCAGAGGCAGACTGGAGGGCCAGAGCCATACTGTCCTGTTGGAGATCAGGTACACAATCAAAACCAGCACAGATCTTCTCTCTCAGCTGGTCCACAGCAACATACCATCCTCAAACTGGAAGCCCTTCATCACCTACATGAGCCAGACCCTCATAGACCTGCCCGAGGCCCAGTAACAGGTGATGAAGCAGAAGATCACAGCACTTCTGCACAACCCTCCAGGTCCAGCTGAACCTGTTCCGACCCAGTCCAGGTCTGCTCCTCTACCCCAGGCGATGTCATAGCCATTCCACGGCTTACAACAGCCCCTCACTTATCAAGGCTACGTGTACCAGGACTTCCCACAGCAGAAGCAGCCCTTCCCAGTCCAGGCCCAGGTTCATTGCACACCACAGATGCCTCACCTCACCCAGTTGCAGACCAGACAGCCCTACTACACTCCTCCTTCTTCCACTCCACAGCCAAGCCCCTCAACGGACAATCTTTCATCAGTCTTGGGCCTAACATCCCAGGTCCTTGATGAAGGGCCTCTCAACCTCACGGGACTGAGTCAGCTCTCTAAGAGCTTCCTGAACACACCATCCCCTGTTGTACTCTCGGGGCCAAGCACCCCAATGGTGCCTCAGACAGCACTCCAGCCACAGCCACTTACACAGTCCCTGGCCGCTTGACAGTTGAGACCATGGACATGCCTCAGAGTGACTGAGAATAGTGCCAGAGACTGAGTTGTTACCTGTTCACTTTATCTTTGCTTTAAGGCACTTTACTTGGTTCATTTTGCTTTTTTAATAAAGACATACAGTTTACTTAAGACAGTTGTTAATAAAGGTTATCTTTGCTTCACACACTTGGTCCATTTTATTTACTTAATAAAGTGTTGGTGAAAACTTTGAAAAAATGGTTAAGCCTTTGCATGCTTGTGGGATGGTTAAGGATAGCTGTGGGATAGGTAAGGATAGTTTTGGGATGGGTAAGGATAGTTGTGGGATAGGTAAGGATAGTTGTGGGATGGTTAAGGATAGCTGTGGGATAGGTAAGGATAGTTGTGGGATGGGTAAGGATAGTTGTGGGATAGGTAAGGATAGTTGTGGGATAGATAAACCTCCAGTGCAAGCATAGTAGGACTGTATGGTCCACCCTCCCAGCTGCTACACATATGGCCCTTTTTTATCAATAACAATTTATTCATTGATCAACACATTTCAAAATAAACAAAGGTCTTTATTAATGCCCTATTGATTGTAGGACTACTCAACATACATGGCACAATCTCATCAGTGTGATGAGACAGGCTGAAGGAAGAATCCATTAAGCATCTATCATCCCGTCTTGCCACTCCACTGCTCCAGCTGGGGAGTTGAACCAGTGTCTCAGGAGGTTGCACTGCTTCTTCCCTTCACATGAAGCTCTCTTAGGGCCTTGTACATCCACAGTGTCTATCAGGTTTTGTCCTTGCCTCCATTCACCAGTCTCCATGTCCCCATTCCCTTGTTGACAATCCACAAGCCTGTTCTGCAACACTGGGTAGCGGGTGCGCATGTGACTATGCAGGATGCAGCAAGCTTCCATGATGCTCCTCACAGTCTCTGGGCGATGCTGCATGGTGGTGAGAAGTACCTGGAACCTGTTGGCCAGGATGCCAAAGGCATTCTCCACCACCTGTCTTGCCCTGGACAGCCTGTAGTTGAAGATCCTCTCTTCACGGGTGAGGCATCTGGAAGTGTAGGGCTTCATGAGGTAGGTTCTGAGGGCGAAGGCGTCATCACCCACGATGAAGCAGGGCACATCTTGTGTGTCATTGGGTAGGGGTTCTGGTTCTGGAAAACCCATGATGAAGTTGCGTTCCAGCCCATCCTTGAGGTCACTGGCATTGTATACCTGGGCATCTGAAGCTGACCCATTGCCTGAAGCATCGATGTACATGAACTTGTAGCCAGCATCAACCATGGCAAAGAGGATGCCGTGATGCTGAAGAAGCCCTTGTAGTTGTGATAAGAGGACCCTGAGTTGGCTGGAGCTTTGCAGGCCACGTGCTTCCCATCTATGGCTCCAACGGTGTGGGGAAAGTTCCACCTCTGATACCACTGTTCTGCAACTTTCCTCCAGCCTTCTTCAGTGGTGGGACACTGGAGGAGTTCCTCCACGTATTCTTCAATTATGGCCTGCACCACTTCTCTGACCACTTTGCTGATGCTGTTGTGTGGCACCCTCCAGGCATACTGCATGTTTCTGTATGTGGTTCCAGAGGCCAGGTGGTGCAGAGTCAGTGCCACCTTCAGTCCAGGGTCCAGGTTGGGATGGAAGTTGGTGCTTGGTTTGGTCAACCTGGGTCTCAGACGCTCTACAATTTTGTCAAACATGGTTGGTGGCATCCTCATGAAGTGCTGGAATGCATGAGGGTCTTCATTCCTCAGCTCCACCACCAGCTTGTCATAGAGTCCAAACTCCACTCTTCTCCCAATCCATCGTCGGACCCACACAGCTCTTGAACGTCTCCTTCTTCTCCTTGCGTAGAAAAGGTGAAACAGTCTGAACAGGGCTTGGTTCTGGTGTTGAATGATCGCAGCTACCATAAGGAGTGTGTGATGATCCATGGTGGAGATCAATGGATGATGTGGAAGAGCAAGACCAAGGCTGAAGAGGTCTGTACACCAGGGATGCTGGACTCATACTGAAATCCAGATGATTTTCTCCCCCTTTTTATTGGAAATATCGGTTGTCCGCTAGGTGTCCTTGTACATACTCTAGACATATTCCAGACATCCTCAATATCCGAGACACATCCCATATACAAATGTTTTGTCCATTTTAATGCTTTATATACGAGATGCATCCGCTTACATCCTTTCTATTTCCGTGCTACTAACGCTGTGTGGACATTCCATGTACCTTTCGCTTCCTCTCTCTTTCCGTTTTCAGCTGCAGCGGATGTGAGTTGCGAGGATGTCCAGAGGATGCCAAGAGTATACAGCGGACGTTTAACGGATGACAACGTATGTGTCGTATGTGTCGCGGATGTACATCGTACGCGGCGGAAAGTTCATCTGCTCAAAAAGTTTTGTGCAGCTCAAAACTTTGTGCGGATGAAATCTCAGTGGACGGATGCTCGACGGATAGAGCGTATGAAGCATGTATGCAGTGAGTACACAACGGATGCATCATGTTTTCCAACGGATGGCAAGCTTTTTTGTCCATTTTACATCCTCTTTGCATCCATTGGTGCAGTGGGACATGGGCTTTAGTTTCTGATAGGAAACTATCAGCTTTAGCTTTACTATATGCTTTAGTAATCTGAACATAAATTACAGCAGAGAGTGGATGATATACTCAAGGGATAGAAGAAAATGTGGGAATCATCAGATATTACTTAGAAAGAACCTAGTGTGTTGCATGGATAATGGTGTCATCTTTCTTGATGGATGTTGAAATCAAAACATCACTCACTGTGGCTGTGAGGAAGATGGTCAGAGCTGAACAAGTTCAGAATCATAATGTATTGCTCAGATACAAGACCTGTATTTTTCGGTATCACTCAGAAATTAATGAATAAATGATGACACTATGCTTCTTCCTCAAGCAAAAAGTACCAGAAATGCTAAATATTTGGACCTTAACATCTAAGCCTATATAATTTCATTTCTCACCGACTTGTTTCATTATTACTGGAACCTCCTTTAAGATCACCTTTTTTTCTTCAAATGTGCTGAACAAAAACCTCATAGAATTACTAAACAACATGACTAATACTTAAGCTGGCGAGGCATTGTAAAGGTTATCTGGAAGACATTGGGAGGGTTGCCATGAAATGAAATTATATAGTAAGGGAATGATGTACATTGTGGCCTTTGTTCCTATAAGAGAAAAAGTTTCTAAATTTAAGAAGTTGGAAATAAACACTGTTCTTGAACTATTGTACTATCTCAGTGTACAGCTACGTATATTTGGAGTAAAGATGCTCATGTCTGGAAAAATTTCTTTTGAAACTGTGAATAATAACATTTATTAATGAGTTATTATACTGCAAAATTATTGTATAATGAACAAGGTTGCTGTAGATAGGAACTTTGTAATGGGAATTTCACAAAGGCCAACAGAGTTTTTGGAGGAAAGTCTTGTATATTATATTGGTTGGTTGATTATTGCTTGATTATTCGAAGAATGCAATTAGAGAATTCATAAGTGTACATTTATTAGGTCTGTATGAATTGTTTGTGCAGGTGCTTCAGAAACTGACTAAAATGCTGTATTGATCTTACTACTAGAAGTATTGAAATTCCAAATCTTTTCAAAGGGTTGATATGGACTATCTCTTTTTTCTGAGTATGTCTATGCATCCACAGAATATAATTCTGCCAGGATTTCCTCACATTGGTAGCAGAGTTGGCATTCACAGGTTTTGGCCAGTTCTGGAGAACTGGTAGTGGAAATTTTGAGTAGTTCAGTGAACCAGCAAATACCACCTCAGACTGGCCCTTCCCCCATCTATTTTCTGCCTCCCCAAACCCAGCTGATTGGGTGCGTCTTCTTTTGTTGCCCTGTGCAGGAGAATGAAGCTGGAAAGTAGGTTAGTGGGGTGGGGAGGAAACGGGGATTTTGCAGTAACCTGAAGTGGGGTGTGAATGGAGATTTCTCCATTGAGATGCTCTGAGCATCCAGAGAGTGAGAGGTGCTTAGTCTCTGCTCGGATAGGCTGGGCTTAATTGTTAGGACCCGCTTGCTCCTCCCTGGCTCCTCCCTAGCATTCCCCCAGGTTTAGCTCAGCCTTTGGTGTGGTAGGCAGCTTATCTTTGACCGGAGCAGGAACACTTTGACGTTTGGATTTTAAAACAAACTAGATTCTAAATTGCTCTCTTCTTAGCTCCTGCAATTAGAGGGGAAGCAGTCAGACCAAATTGCATCTCACCTTTTGGTGACCCGGACGCATTCCCATCCACAAGGCTCATAGCGCCATTAATCGGCAGTCGTGTTTCTGGGAGACACGCGGTTCCGTCTTTCCTTAAGGCCCGGTCCCACTGGCTGATGGACACAAAATGTATGCATAAAGGACACAGTGGATGAGCAGAATTTGGGGGGTGGCTCCATCCTTTGTCATCTGCTCCAAAAAGTGGTGAAAATTTGCATAAACATAATGGAAAAGAACAGAAAAGAACGGACGTGGGTAGTATGTAGTGGCAATGTTAAACGGAAGTTCATAGGAAGCCTAACAGATGACAGCAGATGGAAGTGGATGACACATCCGAAGGGGTTCTGGGGAAGAATTTTGAAGCGGATGCATAGCGGAAGGGGCGGATGCATAGCGGAAGGGGCGGATGCATAGCGGATGAAGCGGATGCATCATGGATGCCAATAGGAAACAAAGGGGATGCCGCGCGGATGTATATTGGATGCAAAGCGTTCACTGAGTATGAGGGGAGTATGAATTTCATCAGCTCCGTGGATATAAAAGGATGCAGCATGCATGCGGTCAGCAAATGGGGGAAAGACGTGCTGCCACATACATCTAGCAGGAACACCATGGTTCGTCAGTCAGGCAAGAAGAGGAAGCCCATTCCAGCCCTGGCAAGAAGGCCAGAACCAGCATCCCACCCCCTGGCACTGACTCTGAAGCTGTTGCTGCTGCTGCTTCTGCTTCTGCTGCTGCTGCTGCTGCGGTGGACCAGCCCCAAGGCCCTCAAAGCCCTGCTGCTGAAGGCCCTGCTGCTCAAGCCCCTGAAGGCCCTGCTGTTCCAGCCCCTGAAGGCCCTGCTGCTCCAGCCCCTGAAGGCCCTGCTGCTCAAGCCCTTGAAGGCTCTGCTGAAGCCCCTGCTAGAGGGAGGAAGAAGCAAGGGAAGCAGAAGGGAGAGAGGAAACAGTACACCGTTTCTGAGGAGCATGAGGATGAGGTGTTGGAATGGCTGAGGGAGAACGAGTACCTCTGGAGAAAGGGCCATAGACTGTATCGCGACACCAAGAAGAAGCAGGCAGCTTGGAGAGACAAGGCAGAGAGCCTAGGGTACACTGCAGAAGTACTCCTTGGATGGTGGAAGCACATGCACACCTGGTATGGCAAGCTACACCTTAAGAAATCCAGGCAGGCCACTGTCAAGCTCACTGACCGGGAGATGTACGTCATGGCCAAGTGCAGTTTCCTGGAGGGTGAGATCCGCCACTGAGGAGCAGCCCCTCTGAGACCCCTCTCCCTCAGATAGCCCACATACAGCCAATCCTCTTCCAGCTAGGAGCCAGATACCCTGTCCAGGCAGGTGTCTTCAGAAGGCCCCATGGCAGAGACCCCCCCAACAGCTGCACTCCCCATGCTGGCAGACTTAGAGGATCCCGTGGGGGAATGACGCCCTGCTGTCACAAATGGACGAAGAAGCAGCAGCCACCAGAGGCCAACCCACCCCCACCCCCACCCCCGTTCCCTGCTCCAGAGGATGCAGGCAGAGAGGCAGACTGGAGGGCCAGGACCACAGTGTGCTGTTGGAGATCAGGGACACAATGAAGACCAGCACAGAACTTCTCTCTCAGCTGGTCCATAGCGACATACCATCCTCAGACCAGAAGCCCTTCATCACCTATGTGGGCCAGACACTGAGGGACCTGCCCGAGGCCCAGTACCAGGTGATGAAGCCGCACTTCTGCACAACCCTCAAGGCCCAGCTGAAGCTGCTCCTACCCAGTCCAGGTCTGATCCTCCACCCCAGTCAATGTCACAGTCCTTCCACGGCTTTCAACAGCCCCTCACCTACCAAGGCTACGACTACCAGGACTTCCCACAGCAGAAGCAGAACTTCCCAGTCCAAGCCCAGGTTCATCGCATGCCACAAGATGCCACTCCTCACCCAGATGCAGACCGGATAGCCCCATTACAAGCCCGTCAATGGACAATCTGTCATCAGTATTGGGCCTGACATCTCAAGTCCTTGTTGAAGGACCTCTCAACCTCACAGGACTGAGTCAGCTCTCGGACAGCTTCCTGAACACACCATCTCCTGTTGTAACCTCGGGCCAAGCACCCCAATGGTGCCTCAGACCAGCACTCAAGCCACAGCCACCTCCACAGTCCCTGGCCGCTTGACAACTGAGACCATGGACATGACTCAGAGTGACTGAGAATAGTGTCAGAGACTGAGTTGTACTTGTTAAGTTTATCTTTGCTTAAGACACTTTACTTTGTTCATTTTGCTTTTTTAATGAAGTCATAAAGTTAAGAAAGTTAATAAAGGTTATTTTTGCTTAAGACACTTGATTCATTTTTTTTACTTAATAAAGTATTGGTGAAAACTTTGAAAAAATGGTTAAGCCTTTGCATGCTTGTGGGATAGATAAGGATAGTTGTGGGATAGATAAACCTCCAGTGCAACCATAGTGGGACTGTATGGTCCATCATTCCAGCGATCCAGATGATTTTCTCCCCCTTTTTATAGAAAATATCGGTTGTCCGCTATGGGGCCTTCTACATACTCTAGACATACTGTAGACATACTAAATATATGAGATACTTCCCAGATACAAACGTTTTGTCCATTTTTAATCCTTTAGATACAAGATGCATACACTTACATCCTTTCTATTTCCGTGCTACTAACGCTGTGTAGACGTTCCGTGTACCTTTTGTTTCCTCCCTCTTTCCGTTTTCAGCTGCAGCGGATGTGAGTTGAGGGGATGGCCAGAGGATGCAGAGAGGATACAGTGGATGTTTGATGGATGATAACGGACATAGAATGTTTGTTGCCCGTATATGTCGTGGATGTACATCGTACGTGGCGGAAAGTTCATCCATTCACAAAGTTTTGTGCAGCTCAAAACTTCTTGCGCGGATGAAATCTCAGTGGACGGATGCTCGATGGATAAAGCATATGAAACACGTATGCAATGAGTACACAAAGGATGCATAGCGTTTTCCAACGGATGGCAAGCTTTTTTTTATCATTTTACATCCTGTTTGCATCCGTAAGTGCAGTGGGACCGGGCCTTTACAACCTTCTCTTATTGCCATTGCAATTCAATTTGGCCCTGTTTAAACAAAGCACGCTTTTCTTTCTACTTGTTTGCTAGTTGTGATTCCTTCCCTCGGAGAACATGGGAGTGGGGGTATAGGAGCCTTTATTGTTCCCTACTCACCGCTCAATCGCAGAGTAGCCGTTTTTAGTTTTTCTCTTTCTCCGATTGAGCGGCAAAAGTTTCTGCTGTGTTGGCACCAAAATACGGCCAGTGCCATCTTCTTGGCGACCTAGAAGATCCATTTTATTTTGGTGCACATTCTAACGGACACTGCCCTAAACACGTTACATTATGTGGCCATTTATTTCTTTAATAATATTTTGTGAGAGGCTTTTAACACCCTCTAAGTTCCTGGTGCAGGTTACAGAGGAAAATAAAGATTGTTTCAACTCCCTTTACTCTGGTTTCGGGGAGACACATTGGATACATTTACAGATATTTCTATATAGACTCAAAATACAGCAGCAAGACCACCAGGCTGTTTCAGCCTGAGCAGACGGTGGTAAAGGGCCTCGTGTTTGTTTGACCTCTTGGTTTTTCTTCCTGAGTGTTCTCAAATTGACATACTTACCTATTAGTTCACTCAAACATTTATAGATACAAAAAATAAAATAAAAATAAATAAAATAAAATAAAATAAATAAGTAAATAAATAAGTAAATAAATCAAAATAAAATAAAATAAAACAAATTTTCAAAAAAGGGGGAGAGAAAGTTCATAGGGTTCCTTGCCCCTGGGGTGGTGCAGGACCCTGGACGTGCCAACTGTCCATATACAAATATATATATTTATATATCTATGTGCTGTTCAGCTTCCTTCGGGTATTATCCCACGTCATTGTAGTGCTTTCAAAGTTGTAGCAACGTTTCAGCAGAATCTCATCTGCCATCATCAGGCTTCTGTATACAAAGCCTGATGATGGCAGATGAGATTCTGCTGAAATGTTGCTACAACTTTGAAAGCACTACAATGACGTGGGATAATACCCGAAGGAAGCTGAACAGCACACATGTAAGTACCCGCGAAAGCTTAAAAAACCAATTATATATCTATCTATATACAATTTCTCTATAATACAGATTCCCTCATAAATTGAGGTACCGAAGAATTGCAATGGCAAACAGAGAGGTCGCTGGGACACGGACTTTACATAAGTCCAGAAAAGCTAAGGGCCATCAAAGGCCGCAGAGAAGGATGCCACCAGACGCCAAAAGGCACTGGAAAAGCAAATTGAGAGATGTACTAAGGAGGCTGAAAGGATTTCCCAACCTCCTCCCGCAACCCAGTTGCCTCAAATTCCACAAACTCTAGTGACCCTAGACTTATCCATGCCATCCAGACCTACTACCACCACGCAGGCCCCATCAGCTGTTCAGGCTTTGAGGCGGGTCCCAGAAACGACCTTTACACCAACAGTGGCTGGCCTATGTCAGGAGGAGTTCCTGCCAGATGAAATTCTGGAAACAATGAGAGCATGAATGGAACTAGCGATCCGCAGAGGAATCGCAGTGGGGGTGCAACAATCCATGATGGCCAGACAGAATCCTATGTCAGAATGTGATTCACAGTCAATAAGATCCCTATGCAGAACTGACCTGCATTATTCTCTGGTACCTCCCCAGTTCCACAGATGTTTTCAGATCTCATCCAGAAACAGTGGGCCTCAGCAGCAGGTTATCCATCCCCCACAACATTTGATAAAACATTTTTTAATCTAGCTTCAGAATTTTCTAATTCCCTGAATACCCCTGAAGTAAACGAGCCAGTAGTGGCATTGGCATCCTCCTCCACCATTCCCACCGAAGCAGAGGAGGCCCTTAAGCCAGAGGAGAAGAAAGCCGAGATAGCTCTCCGAAAGGCACATCATTCCGATGCGTGAGCCATAAGAGCGGCAACAGCCATGTCCTTCTTCACCTGAGGAACACCATACCAAATTCTAATGTCAAGTCACATCAGGACATCCCCAAACTAATGGCAGCAGCAGAGATTTCTGCGGATGCTACAAACAATTCGGTCAAATTTTCAGCTCGAGCCATAGCATGGCAGGTTACTGCCCATCGCTTGTTGTGGCTTAGACATTGGCAAGCTGATACCAAACACAAATGGAAATTGGCCTGATTCCTCAATTTCGGGCAATAAATTGTTTGGCGCTGCTCTCAATCCGCTGCTGATTGAGACCAGAAGCAAAAAGAAGATTCTCCCCTCCCTCCTTCGTTGCTCAGACAACAGAACCTTTTAGCCCTTCCAGAGAGGCTCCTTTCAACCCTATTATCAAGGTCCATTCTCACCTAGATTCCAGACAGTCCCAGGATATAGGAGCACCCCACAGTCGAATAGATCAGAATTTGCTGACAGAACGCGCAGGGGGGCACAAGGGAGAAAATCCTTTAGAGGAACAGGGAGCAGGGTTTCCGATGCCCAAGATAACTCCAGGGATTTCGCTCCTATTGGAGGACAGTTAAGACTCTTTGCAGACCATTGGGACTCCTCTACATCAGATTCCTGGGTCTGTGACACTATCATATTTGGAGTTCCACTCCACTCCCCCGGTCTTTTTCATGAAATGCCGTATCTCCAGGAATCCTTAAAAGGAACTTGATGGAGACAGTGATCAAGCATTTATTGGAAATCAAAGCCATCCAACCAGTAGCCTGAGATCAACAAGGGGACGGGTTCTATTCATTACTTTTCATACTCCCTAAAAGTTTGGGGGGATGGAGGGCAAATCCTAGGCTTAAAAAGACTAAATTGTGCTCTAATCAATCGCAAATTTAAAATGAGTACATTGCAAACCATTCTGCTTAGCATAAGGAAAGGCGACTTTTTAACTTCCATTGACTTAACAGAGGCTTACTCACACATTCCAATTATACCCTCTCACACCAAATTTCTCAGATTCTGTTACAACAACCAACATTTCGAATACGTCGCCCTGCCCTTTGGACTGTCATCTGCTCCACAAACTTTTACAAAGCTTCTGGCAGCGTTAACTGCCCACCTAAGGGGAACTCCTGTCAGACTACAATGCTACCTGGTGACATTTTGATCTTATCTTCCTCATCTAGGCAGGCAGAATGGGATACTCAAATTACATTGCAAACTCTTCAGCAACATGGTTTTTCCATCAATTGGGCAAAGAGTCAGTTGCATCCTTCAACTCGATTATCTCACTTAGGCTCAGTAATAGACACGATGGAAAGAAAAGATTTTCTACCCCCGGAGAGACAGGAGAACATTAAAATTTTAGCATATCAGAACCGTAAAATGGGTTCCTCTAGCTGATTTATCAAAATTACTTGGGAAAATGATCTCCTGTATTTCTATTATTCCTTGGGCCCGGTTCCATGCTAGATTGCTCCAATGGTTCCTACTTCTGTATCAAAAATCGGGGTAACGCAACTCCAAGATTCGAGTCCTAGTACTTGCAAAGTCCTGATTTCTCTGCACTGGTGGAGTGTTCTGATCATAAACAAGGGTTGTCCATTGAGGGAGCCCCACAGACTCACCATCAGTATGGATACCAGCCTGTTTGAATGAGGAGCACATTTCCAGTCCCTATCGGCTCAAGGGTGTTGGTCAGCAACAGAACAATCAAACAGCATAAATTGGTTGGAGCTCAGGGTTGTCCATCTCGCTCTTCGCAGCTTTCTGCCACATATTTGGACAAAGAACATCCTCATACTTACAGACAACATCAATACAAAGGCACATATCAACAGGCAAGGGGGCACTCATTCAAAACAACTCATGAGAGAAGCAGACTGTCCATTTGGGCAGAAAGGAATGTGGCTTCCATCAGGGCAGAGCATATTTCAGGACTAACAAACACACAAGCAGACTGGCTAAGCAGAGCTACAGTCGACCAATCAGAGTGGTGCCTGTACCTGGAGCTGTTTCAGGAGGCGGTACAGAGGTTTGGCCTGCCAGTTATAGATCTGTTCGCTTCTCCCCTGAACTCATAGCTTCTGAGATTCATTTTGAGATACGCTTCCCACGGGGCAGAGAACATCAATGCCCTTCATTACCAATGGCCACAGGTACTCCTATACGCTTTCCCCACCACCACTGATGAGTGGTGATCACCAAGGTGATCCAAAAGCTACTGAACGAGAAAGCGGAAATGATCTTGGTGGCTCCATACTGGCCCAGGAGGCCATGGTTCACGGATCTAAGGGTTCTCTCCACAGAAGAACCATGGAGAATCCCACTGCACAGAATTCTGCTCATTCAGGGACCGATCCAACACCTGGACCCTCAATGGCTACACCTACTCATTTGGAGGTTGAGCGGAGACATCTAAGAAAGGAGAATCTCTCGACCAGAGTAATCAACACCATTCAAGGTGCTCGGTGACCTTCAATGAGCCGCAGATAATGCCACTTGGAATATTTTCTATAAATGGTGTACGAAATCCAAAGTGGATCCATTTTCTCTGTCAGTGCCACAAGTTTTAGAGTTTCTTCAAGATGGGCTTGATAGGGGTCTCACACCAAACACTTTAAGATGACAGGTGGCAGCTATTGCCTCTGTGGTGACCTGGAAAGGTCTAACATCCATCTCATCCATCCAACCTGGGACCTGAACAAGGTACCCACAGTGCTCAGGAAGGGCCCATTTGAACTGCTGAAAACTACCAGTCTTCATTTCTCACATACAAGGTAGTTTTCCTTGGAGCTATAGCATCAGCATGACATATCTCAGAAAGAGCAGCTCTATCGGCCCATAAGGACCTCTGTATTTTACATACAGACAGAGTGGTTCTCAGTCCGGACCCCACATTCATACCAAAAGTCAATTCTGCTTTCTACAGGGCACAAGAACTTGTTCTCCCAAATTTTTGCCCTAGGCCTTCTCAGGGTCTAAAATATCAATGGCACTGACTGGATGTCCTCAGAGCTCTTAGGCACTTACATCGAACGACTCCCTTCAGGAAAACTGAAGCCCTCTTTGTATCTTTTCAGCCATCCACTCAGGGCCATAAACTCTCACCTTCTACAATAGGCAGATGGCTGAAAGCCACAATAGCCAAGACGTACGAAACTCAATCATTCCCATGCCTAGGAGCATCACAGCGCATTCTACAAGGAGTGCGGCAACTTCAGCGGCCTGGGCCATGCAAGCCCCTATAGCAGAAATATGTAGGACGGCAAGAGTGTATCCACTTTCTCCTTTCATTAGGCATTACAGAATTGATGTCTTTGCTTCTGCTGAGGCCTCCTTTAGAAGGAGAGTGTTACAACGAGTCCACTCGGACAGTGGAGGGGGGGCTCCAGACCAGATGGAGACCCTCCCATAGGCAAGCCAAGCTTTCATATGTCCCACTCTCTGGATGCTTGGAGCAGCTCAATGGAGAAAGGGTGTTGGTACTTACCTGAAATGCCTGTTCCTGGTGAGCTGTGATAAGCATCCAGCCCCACCCAATATCTGTCTGGGGGGATCCTGTTCTGGCTAATGACTAATCTGGAAATATGTAAATAATGATAATAATGATGATAATAATGATAATGGTAATAGCAGTAATAGTAGTAGTAGTAACCACAAACAAGCAAGAGATTCAAGAGGGCGGGGGTTGCATCACCTTGTCTTCACCAAAACTGGGGGACAGTAGGGAGGAGCCAGGGAGGAGTAAGAGCATCCTAACAATTAAGCCCAGCCTATCTGAGCAGAGACTAAGCACCTCCCACTTTCTGGATCCTTGTCACAGCTCACCGAGAACGGGTGTATCAGGTAAGTACCAACGCCCTTTTGCAGTATCCTTCCCCTGCCATGCCCATCAAGCTGCACCACACCCACCCAAGCTATACCACACCCACCAAACCACACCCACAGAACCAGTAGTAAAAAATTTTGAATCCAACCACTGATTGGTAATAAAATGTCTCTTCTGCTTCAGACATTAGGAACATGCTCTTTAAATACTTCCCTGAGCTTTTGAGACAACAGAGGGTTTGGCAAAGTACTTGGTGTGTGTGTGTGTGCTTTGAAACATGAACAAATGATTTGCAACAGTAAAGGGCCTGTCACATAGGCCGACAGATTCAAAACGTATCTAAAAAGGACACAGCGGATGAGAAAATGTTCCATCCATTGTGATCCGCTCTCAAAAGTGCCCCAAATTTGCATAAGCAGAGCAGACAACAACAGAAAGGAACGGACGGGGAGAGGACATAGCGAGGATGTTAAGCGGATGCTCCACAGAAGCCTAGCAGATGGAAGCAGATGGAAGCGGATGACACATCCTCAGGGTTTCCGGGGGAGCACAGCGAAGCAGATGCGCAGCGGAAGGAACGGATGCAGAGCGGATGCCTAGTGGATGAAGCGGATGCATCACGGAAGCCTAGTGGATGCCTAGCGGATGCCTAGCAGATGCCAAGCATTCACTGCGCATGCGGAGAGGATGCATTGCGTCAGCCCGGTGGATATAAAGGGATGCAGCTCGCAAGCAGGTCACCATTCAGAGGAAAGACCTGCTGCCAGACACAGCTCCAGCCAACAACCATGGGGAAGAAGAGGAAGCCTGTGCCATCTGCTGCCAGCCCTGGCAAGAAGGACAGGGCCACCATCCCACCCCCTGGCCCTGACTCTGCTTCTGCTGGGGCTTCTGCTGCTCGGGCTGACTCTTCTGGTGCTGGGGCTTCTGCTGGCGCTGCTCCTGGTGCTGGGGCTTCTGCTGGGGCTTACTCTGCTGGCACTGCTCCTGGTGCTGGTGCTTCTGCTGCTGCTTACTCTGCTGGTGCTGATCCTGGTCCTGCTGGTGCTACTGGTCCTGGGGGTGCTGCTGGTGCTGCTTTTGCTGCTACTGTAGTTGTTGCTGCTGCTCCTGGTGGTGTGGTGGATCAGCCCCTAGAACATCAAAGCTCCTCTGATGAAGGCCCAGATGTCCCTGCCAGAGGGAGGAAGAGGCATACACAAGAACGGGAGAGGAGGCAACACTCCATCAAAGAGGAACATGAGGATGAGGTGCTGGAATGTCTGAGGGAGAACAAGTATCTATGGCGGAAGGGACACAGGCTCTATCGAGACACCAAAAGGAAGCAGGCTTCTTGGAGGGAGAAGGCAGAGAGCCTGGGCTATACTTCGGAGGTCCTCCTCGGCTGGTGGAAGCACATGCACACCTGGTACGGGAAGCTGCACCTCAAGAATTCTGGCCAGGCCACGGTCAAGCTGACGGACCGGGAGACCTACATGATGGCTAAGTGCAGCTTCTTGGAGGGTGAAATCCACCACCGAGGAGCAGCCCCTCTGACAACCCTCTCTCTCAGGCAGCCCGCAGAGAGCCAGTCCTCTTCTGGCCAAGAGTCAGCTCCTGTGTTCAGGCAGGTATCTGTGGAACGTCCCATGATGGAGACCCCCCCAACAGCTGCACTCCCCGTGGCGGAGCACGTGGAGGACCCCCTAACACAGTGGGAGCAAGGAGAGGGCACTTCCACCAGAGACCAACCCACATCCACCCCCAGCTCCACCTCCACAGAAAGCAGGCAGAGAGGCAGACCAGAGGGGCAGAGCCACACTGTCCTGCTGGAGATCAGGTACACCATCAAAAGCAGCATAGATCTCCTCTCTCAGCGGGTACACACCAATATACCATCCTCAAACCACAAGCCCTTCCTCACCTACGTCAACCAGACCCTCATGGACATGTCCGAATCACAGTACCAGGTGATAAAGGAGAGGATCACCGGTCTTCTTCACAACCCTCCAGGCCTAGCTGAACCTGCTCTGACCCAGTCGAGATCTGCTCCTCTACCCAAGGTGATGTCACAGCTCTTCCAAGGCTTTCCACAGGCCCTCACCTACCAAGGCTACGGCTACCAGGAGTTCCAGCAGCACAGGCAGCCCTTCCCAGTCCAGGCACAGGTACATTGTATGCCACCGGTGCCACCAATGCCACTGATGCCACCGATGCCACCAACACCACAGATGCCACCCATGCTACAGATGCCACCCACGCCACAGATGCCACCCATGCCACAGATGCCACCCATGCCACAGATGCCACCCACGCCTCACCTCGCTTACCTGCAGACCAGACAGCCCCACTACACTCCTCCTTCCTCCACCCCTCAGCCAAGCCCGGCCTCAGAACATCTGTCATTGGTCTTGGGACTGACACCCCATGTCCTGGAGGAAGGGGCTCTCAACATCACAGGACTGAGCCAGTTCTCTGAGAGCTTCTTCCACACACCATCCTCTGTTGTCCTCTCAGGGCCAGGCACCCCAATGGCACCTCAGACCAGCACTCCAGCAGCAGCCACCCCCACAGCACCTGGACCCTTCACCCCTAAGACTATGGGCACACCTCAGAGTGACTGAGAAGAGTGTCAGAGACTGGTTTGCTACCTGATGATGTTATCTTTGCTTGGGACACTTGGGTCATTTTCTTTTACAGTTTGTTATTAATAAAGATTATCTTTGCTTCACACACTTGGTTCAGTTCTTTTAGTAAATAAAGTCTTGTTGGAAAATTTTAGAAATGGTTTAAGCTTTTGCATGCTTGTGGGATGGGTAAGGATAGCAGTGGGATGGGCAGGGATATCTGTGGAATGGGTAATAGCTGTGGGATGGGTAATAGATGTGGGATGGGTAAGGATAGCAGTGGGATGGGCAGGGATACCGGTGGTATGGGTAATAGCTGTGGGATGGGTAATAGCTGTGGGATAGATAAGCCTCCAGTGCAAGCATAGTGGGACTGTATGGTCCACCCTCCCAGGTGCCACACCTATGGCCCTTTATTATCAATAACAATTTAATCATTCATCAACACATTTCAACATAAACACAACTCTTTATTAAATGCCCTGTTCATTGTAGGGCCACTCAACATACATGGCACAATCTCATCAGTGTGATGAGACAGGCTCAAGGAAGCATCCATTAAGCATCTACCATCCTGTCTTGCCACTCCACTGCTCCAGCTGGGGAGTTGCACCAGTGTTTCAGGAGGTTGCGCTGCTTCTTCCCTTCACGAGAAGCTCTGTTGGGGCCTTGCACATCCTGAGTGTCTATCAGGTTTTGCCCTTGCCTCCATTGTCCCCATTGCCTTGTTGGAGGTCCATGAGCCTGTTCTGCAACACTGGGTAGTGGGTGCGCATGAGATTGTGCAGGATGCAGCAAGCTTCCAGGATGTTCCTCACGGTCTCTGGGCGATGCTGCATGGTGGTGAGAAGTTCCTGGAACCTGTTGGCCAGGATGCCAAAGGTGTTCTCCCCCACCCATCCTGCCCTGGACAGCCTGTAGTTGAAGATCCTCTCTTCACGGGTGAGGCATCTGGAAGTGTAGGGCTTCATGAGGTAGGTTCTGAAGGAGAAGGCGTCATCCCTCATGATGAAGTTGGGCACATCTTGTGTGTCATTGGGCAGGGGGTCTGGATCTGGAAAGCCCATGATGTGGTTGCGTTCCAGCCCCTCCTTAAGGTGACTGGCGTTGTATACCTGGGCATCTGAAGATGAGCCATTGCCTGAAGCATCGATGTACATGAACTTGTAGTCAGCATCGACCATGGCGAAGAGGATGATGCTGAAGAAGCCCTTGTAGTTGTGATAAGTGGACCCTGACTTGGCTGGAGCTTTGCAGGCCACGTGCTTGCCATCAATGGCTCCAACAGTGTGGGGGAAGTTCCACTTCTGATACCACTGCTCTGCAACTTTCTTCCAGCCTTCTTCAGTGGAGGGGCACTGGAGGAGCTCCTCCAGGTATTCTTCGATGATGGCCTGCACCACTTCTCTGACCACAATGCTGATGGTGTTGTGTGGCACCCTCCAGCTATACTGCATGCTCCTGTTCGTGGTCCCGGAGGCCAGGTGGCACAGAGTCAGTGCCACCTTGAGTCCAGGGTCCAGGTTGGGATGGAAGTTGGTGCTTGGCTTGGTCAACCTTGGTCTCAGCCGCTCCACAACTTCGTCAAACATGGCTGGCGGCATCCGATGAAGTTCTGGAATGCACGAGTGTCTTCGTTTCTCAGCTCCACCATCAGCTTATTATACAGTCCGTACTCTGCTCTTCTCGCGATCCATCTTCGGACCCAGACACTTCTTGGATGCCTCCTTTTCTTCACATAGAACAGGTGAAAGAGCCTGTGGATGGCTTTTCACTGTTGTAGAACGATGGTGGCTACCAAAAGGAGTGTGTGATGATCCATGGTGGAGATTACTGGATGCTGTGGAAGAGCAAGAGCAAGATGAAGGCTGAAGAGGTCTGAACAGCAGGGCTGCTGGACTGAAAGTGAGATCCAGGTGATTTCCTCCCCCTTTTAATAGGAAATATAGGTTTTCCTCTAGGTATCCTTTTGCATCCTCTAGGCATCCTGCAGACATCCTAAATATCCGAGATATGTCCCCTATACGAACATTTTTTCCGTTTTAATGCTTTGTATGCGAGCTGCATCCGCTTTCATCCTTTCTCCGTCCGTGCTACTAATGCTGTGTGTCTGTTCCACATCCGTTTCGCTTCCTCCTTGTGTCCGTTTTCCGCTGGAGCGGATTTGAGTTGCATGGATGCGCAGCGGATGCCTAGCAGATATAGCGGACGCGTAACAGATGATGACGGACATCTTACGGATGTTCCCCGTATGCGTAGCGGATGTATTACGGACGCGTTGGATACATTTTCCGCTCAAAAAGTTTTGTGCAGCTCAAAACTTTTTGAGTGGATGAAATGTCAATAGACAGATGCTGGACGGATGGAGAGTATGAAAAACGGTCGCAGTGAGTACAGAACGGATGCATCATGTTAACCAACGGATGGCAAGTGTTTCTCTCCATTTTACATTCTCTTTCCATCCATTGGTGCTGTGTGACAGGGGCTTAACATTTAAGCCTTTCTTAGGCCAAATTGCATTTGTCACTTGCATATTTCCTATCATGTTTTTGCCGACCATTATTTCATTTGCCTACCATTATTTCACTTTGTCTTAATGCTCATAATGAATGTTAGCAACTCAATTTGGTATTATAAAGCAAAAGACATGTGGTAGTTAAGAAATTTGAATTAGAAACCAAATTTCTGATAGGTGAATGAATAGAAAAAGATGTATGTACTGTAGAACTATAGTATCCCCCAAGCTAAGTAAGCTTCTGAATGTGCTTCCCTCTTCCCTACCACTCTTTATAATTGTGCGAATTAGGGAGGGGCTTGCCAGAAGTTTACTCATGTTATTTTCTTGGCAAGGGTCAGCCCGCTTTTATTTGACTATTGCCTTGATAGTACTTCTTCCTCCTTTCTTTCAAAGCCACTCTCTCCACCTTTTACAATATGTGGAAAACGACAGTCATTTTCTGTTAGCATTTCCTGTTGTTATATGTAATAACATTGAGATCAAAGAATTCATAATACAATAATATTTTCTGTAGCTTTTACCAACACAGCTAAATGTAGGGTATCTGCAAGGTAATTATGGTGCTACAAGAGTGGAAAGGCTTGATTATAGCAACTCATGCTCTTGTCATCTTGAAGCTAGACATAGGCAGTGTGCTTAATATTAGACTTAAAAATAATTTAAACAAAGTGGCTCAACCCCTTGCTGGAAATAAGAACTATTTCAATCATATAACACTAGTTTGGAATTCCTGCATTGGCTTTTGAAATTCAGAATGCTGCTTTTACTTTTTCATGGTTTGGCTCTGAAATACCATCACTTTCATATAGAATTGGCCCATCTTGTACACTTATCTTGGAAAAGGATGCTTAAGAATCCTTCCATATTCACTCAAGAGATTGGGAGGCTTTGGAACAGCCCTCTCTGAGATTCACTTGATATCTGACCTTGATATAATTTAGAAAAACTGCAAAAGCAACGTTTCTGCATTCTTTACTCTGCAAATAAATTAACCAAATTTTAACAATGGCTAGTGAAGCCTATGATTGCAATCTGTGATTGAAATTGCATTGCATTATATTGGAAAGAAAATAGAAATGGAGGTCATGAGAATTAAAGGCAGTGTATTACTCAAAGTTTACTGACTAATAAAGAGAAATATATTTATTAAAAACATCATAGCAACTTATTGAAAATAAAGCTTTTTACTAAAATCTTTATATTGCTATAATAATAACTGATTTCCCCCTGAATATTATCTGAATATTATCTGAATAGTCTAAAATGTATATTGCAGAAAATCATATCCACAAAAGAAATGTTTTTATATGTAGATTTACTCAACATAAAATATGAAAATTATTGAATAATTGCTGAAAAGTAATTCATAATCCCAAATATTAGCAATAAGTTAGCTAGTATGATATTTTTCCAGTTCTTATAAAGAATGAATTCAATCAGGTAAAAATTTTGGAACAATACACCGATGTCACAACATGGCAAAGTGAACAGAATATTGAATTCTCTGCTGTGCTGCGACTTCTAATGAATTAGGTTGATAATTGGCAAATTAATATAGTTTGAGAGAAGGATAATATGACACATTTTCAATAATTAAATTTCTGTCAGATCTGCTGGAAGGTGTTAAGTTAGCTGCCTAAGGAAATTAAAAGAGCTACCGTTTTTTCTAGCATGACAATTGGAGAATCCACAGATGGGTTGACACATGCTTTTCTGCTCGGAGACTGAGTCCATAATCTTTGCCACACTCCTTGTCAACTGTCACTTTTCCCAGTTCACGACTCAGTCTTGCCCTAAGAAGTTGTGGCAAAAGATTGGCTCTTATTCTTCGATCAGAAATGCTTGAAGATCAATCTGAAAGGTTTTTGGCTGTCAGGTTTGATTCACAATGCTTTTAAAGGCTTTTTTTGGGGGGATATTTTCATTGTTTGTCTGTAGCCACTAGCCTCGCAGCCTTGAAAGGAGTATTTTCCTGCATGAGGGCAGCCTGCCACTTGCCTGATACATTGCTAGCTGGGTGCTTCTGTTTGAAGCGCCGCAGCCACTTCTCAGCTGTTTTTCAGGATTTTTATCTTGTAGCTTAGTGGTTTCTTTACGATCTGCTTAATTTCAGTCCCAGGCTGACTGCCAGCCATCTCAGGGACTCCCAGCTGTTAAAATCACCAAATCAGCTCTTCAGTAGTCAGATAGCTTAGAAATAAGCGTGGCTACAGGGATTGTGTTCTGGCTTGCCGCCGTGAACCCATTGCAACTTAGTCCCATTTTAAAAAGGGAGCAACTGCCATTCAAATGGGCAGCAGCCTTTTTTCCTTTTGCAGGCAGAGCAGGTCCTGGGCTAAGTAAGCTGCCAAAATGGCTGTATAGTTTCTGTCAGCTGACAGCATGGCAAGGCAAGAAGCATCTTCATCTGCTCCCAGCAGGAAGTCCAGCTCCAGAAGAGGCAGATCACCCAGGCAAGATGCAGCTGACAAGATTAGAGCCAAGGCTATCTACTCTAGAAAAGAAGATCAATGGGGGCATGGGTTTTACTCAATTGTTTTCCTCGTTCCGAAGCCCTCAGTGGACAGAGACCAATTTTGGACCTCAAAAGATTAAACGTCCATTTGACATACAAAAGGTTCAAAATGCACCCCCTACAGTCTATTTTGGATGGACCAGGATGGTCTGATTCTGTCTTCCATTGTCTTGACAGAGGCATACCTCTGCATCTCCATTCATCCCCAGCACTGATGGTTCCTGAGGTTCTGTTACTAGAGTCATCAGTTCCAGTACAGAGCCCTGCTGTTCAGCCCAGCCTTTGTTCCCAGGTCCTTTACAAAGAGCCTGGCAGCACTGGTCGCCCACCTGAGATCCATCCCAATGTGCCTCCAGTGCTGCCTTGACGAGATCCTCATCCAATCGTCCTCACTCCAGCTTGCCCAGAAGGATCTGGAAATGAAAATCTGTGTTCTTCAGTAACATGGATTTTCTATAAATTTGCAGAAAAGTCATCTGGTACTTACCACTCGACTGCTCCATTTTGGAGCAGTGATAGATACCAGGCTGTGCGAGGTATATCTTTCCCAGGAGCAACAGGACAGTATCAAGTCCTTAATCACTCAAATCAGGTGATTCTCTCTCAGCTCCTGGGAAAGACAGTCTTGTGTATAGCCATTATCCCATGGTCCCAATTGCCCCTAAGGACTCTGCAATGGTTCCTCCTACCATTCCAGAGAACAGGGGGCAGCAATTCCAATGCCAAGGTCAGGGTTCCATTGGAAATACTCAGGTCCCTCAGATGGTGAGTGTCCCCAGCAATAGTCTGGGATAGAATAGATCGGCAGGGCAATGACATGGTCCTCACCATCCTCTTTGTGCGCCACCTTTGCCAAAGGTTGGTCACCTTTGCCTCTGCTGAGGCTGCCTTTGGGAGGCGAGTACTTCAGTGAGTGCATGTAGCTAGGGGGACTCAGGACTACAACAATCTCTGCCCATAGGGACACCGATATGTCCAATCCATGGATTCTCCAATCATCGTGCTGGAGAAAAAGCATTGTCTTACCTGAACGCTTCTTCTCAGCATGGCAATGGAGAATCCACTCCCTCCCTGGGAGGCAGTCAGGTCCTTCATCCAGCACAGAAATACTGGAAGAGCCAATGCCACCAACAAGTCCTTCAGTTTGCCATGTCTTCGTCGTTAACTGGGGAAAGTGACAGTTGACAAAGGGAGTGGCAAAGATTATGGACTCAGTCTCCGGGCAGAAAGGCATGTGTCAACCCATCCGTGGATTCTCCATCGCCGTGCTGAGAAGAAGTGTTCAGGTAAGACAATACTCTTTTTCTTATGGTTATATTGCACTTGTCTATTAGGTTTTTTTTTTTTTTTTTTTAAAAAAAACAACCCACATACACACACACACAAACACACACATACAAACACACACACACACTACTGGATGGTATATTTATTTATTGTGCTTAAAGTAACGGGAGAGAACCAGTTTACTACACAAAAAAAGGAAATTACAAATAATAAAGGAATGAAGAATGACAAATTAACTCCAAGAACATAGTATAAATCAAAGGAGCAATTCAGAAAGAGCTCTTAACCAGATATATTCCACATATTCTAGATAACTTAAAATAGAGAAACTGGCTACTGTATAAAGAAGTATAGAGTTACATTATTTTCTATCTCTAGGCAAGATTTCCAATCTTGGAAAATAATAATATTCACTCTTTACTGAGGCATCTTGTAGTTGTAAGATGACTGTGGAAGCGAAAAGTTTATAGCACTGTTAATCAATCTGAGATAAGATTCCATATTCACTCTGAAGGTCAAATTACAATAAAGACAACATCTCCAAGAAGAACAGGAAAGATTAGGAGGAACTGATGGATAAAGTACTGGTAAATGGAGGTTGTGATGAATGTTTGAGCTGTTTAAAAAATGTTTCAGCTTGAGCAAAAAGAAAATTTTATATATTGAAAGCAATAAAAGTAATAATGAAGTGACATGCTTGAATATTTTTTATCAGCACAATCTTTTGATTCAATTTTAGAGAGTTATAATACTGTAATGCAGTGTAGGAATTACAGAAGTTACTAGTATTAAAATACTTGTGTTACCTCAAGCCATGGTTGATTATAAATTAAAGTTAAGAAAACACTCACTGCCAACTCTAATGCCCATAAGGCTAATAAAAGTCAAATATTTTTGCAAAGTTTTCTAAACATAAGAGACTTTACAAACAATTTCCTAAATATAGGTAAACAGCCAATACAAAAGGTATGATTATATTTATTTGGTCAATAGGAACTAATGACTTTTTTTGGCATATCACAGTGGATAATCTTAAATGGACTGATGTTTTTGGACATTGCACCCTACTACAGATTGGCAAAAGGTATTTTATGGAGCTATATGGAAAGAGGCCCCACTATACTGCAGAGAACCAGCTGCTTGGCTGGTGGTAATGATTGCAGAGGTTAAGCATTTAATTACATTAAGTAAATAAAATTAATGGAAGGCTCTAGTTTGAATTAATCCCATCTCTGCTTCCCCAGCTAATCAAGGAATAATAAGAATTGTGAATTTCCATTGTGGTCTTACTATCTATGATCAAGCAAAGTTGTATCTTGAGAGTTTGGAGCTTGCAATTTCTATGGTCCCATTTTGTGTTTCTAAATCTATAAGTAGAAAACATGCTGGAAAAGATAATGGCAAACCACTTGACACCAGCAAAAAAGCCTTGTGACTACATGATTGCGTACATGTAGTCACTAGACACTGAGATCCATTCAAGATCATATATACTTTATGTTTTACTTAAAGATGGAATTATTATCAAACACCAAATAAATATTAAATTTGGTTCCACATTTGAGGACTTTTTTGTGTGATTTTGTCCCACTGTTTTCTGTTAGCCAGAGAAAGAAAGTATATAATACTAGACCTTAACATTTTTCCTAGTTCCATTTTTATGGAGTTATTCAAGCCCTTCCAACAAAGCTTCTAAAGAAAAAGGATAATGTTAGGAAAGAATGAAGATTCAGTCTTGTAAACATTCTACTTTGATGTAATCTTCAGTGAATTTAATAAAAGACATGTCTGTATATATTATTTCATTACTACTTAAATATCGGATTTGCTTAAGTTTGCATACGATTAGCATACTTTTCTGTCCATTGTTTTTATTCTTTAAACTTGTCAGTTCTTCTTGAGCATGTTAGTAATGTCTTCTTTGACAGGTAGATGCTACATAAATTAAATTAATTAATATCAACAATAACCTAGATGACATACATCCTGTTCTACATTTTTAGCACTTTCATTTATAATACTTAATTATTAATTAATACAAATTAAGGCAAAGTTTCTAATTGTAATATTGTTGGGGGCTGTTTTTGGATTTTACTGTCTTTTTCTAATGTATTCTCCTTTTTTTTTCTTTACAGTTCATTGCTTTTGCCTCTTTATTCTTCATCCTACTCTCGATTACCACCTTTTGCCTGGAAACCCATGAAGCATTTAATACCATCAAAAATAAAACAGAACCTATCAAAGGTAGTGAGCCAGTTCTACAATATGAAATAGAGACAGATCCAGCTCTAACATATGTTGAAGGAGTCTGTGTGGTGTGGTTTACATTTGAGTTTTTAGTCCGTGTTGTTTTTTCACCCAACAAACGTGAATTCATAAAAAATCTCTTGAATATCATTGACTTTGTGGCAATTTTGCCTTTCTATCTAGAAGTGGGTCTGAGTGGGCTCTCCTCTAAAGCTGCTAAGGATGTTCTTGGTTTTCTTAGGGTGGTGAGGTTTGTGAGAATATTGCGAATCTTCAAGCTCACTCGACATTTTGTTGGCCTCAGGGTGCTTGGTCATACGCTCCGTGCAAGCACCAATGAGTTTTTACTGCTGATAATATTTTTGGCATTAGGAGTGTTGATATTTGCCACCATGATCTATTACGCTGAACGAATAGGTGCCAAACCCAATGACCCATCAGCTAGTGAACATACAGAGTTCAAAAACATTCCCATTGGGTTTTGGTGGGCTGTGGTCACCATGACTACTCTTGGATATGGAGACATGTATCCAAAGACTTGGTCAGGCATGCTAGTGGGTGCTCTGTGTGCTTTAGCTGGAGTGCTGACCATAGCTATGCCTGTGCCTGTTATTGTCAACAATTTTGGAATGTACTATTCTCTGGCCATGGCGAAACAGAAGCTTCCAAGAAAGAGAAAGAAGCACATCCCACCTGCTCCTCAGGCAAGGTCCCCTACATTTTGCAAGACAGACTTGAATATGGCCTGCAATAGCACACAGGGAGAAGTCTGTCTTGGCAAAGACAACCGGCTGATGGAACATAATAAATCAGGTAGGACACAATTCCAGGTGCATGTCTGGTATGTCTGGCAATATAAAGAATGAGAAGACATTTAAACTTTCTTCAGCTGAAGGAAATAGATCATACACTTCTCTCTTCAACCACTATTTGTGTGCCAGTTCCATAAATGGCAAAGTAACTCGATCTCTGAATCTAGCAATCTCTGAATTGCTTTCTATATGGTATTTGCTGAATGTATTCTGGATGCTAAGTTGCTTTTTGTTCCCTCTTTTTCTTTTCTAGTGGTGGCTTCCTCTGTTTTTGCTTATTGCATTGTGCAGATGTTTTGTTCATGCAATTGTGCCTTCATTCTGTTGAATTTTTATCTTATGTAATGTTTCCCTTGTTTGCTGGTGTTACAAAATACTAGCATCAATCTTTATATTATTTAAACATAGATTAGCTTAGGTTGTCCTATCCCAAATGAATGGCTTTGGGGTCTTTGGATTTGGGCTACATTTAAATTTGTGGCTTGCAGTCTCTATTGAAGAACATTAAGTTCGTCATTAGTGTCTTAGTCTAACATTATGCTGAGTGACAGATTGGCCTTAGACTGCAGGTGTTGCATATGTAAAAGCAATAGTGAAATATTAGAAAACAGAACTGTGGATATTGTGTAATCTATCTTGTGAAATATACTGTCTCACTGCCAGAACTGAAGAATGATCATAGTCTCAGTGGCTTTTCCTCATGAGATTGCCACCAACTTTATTTTAAGCAGCAAAATATCTTGGATGAACCCAGAAGAATTCCCGAACGATTAATGATCAAATGTAGACATATAATATCTGCTGTTGTTAATGCCAATTGATTCATTTGAGTAGTGGATGAAATGCTATAGAACCAACATTTTTAAAATATTGAAGACACTGAGGCAATATATAATACTGAAGACAGCATCAGTCTAAATGGCCAGTTTGTTTGTTTCTTAGGAAATCATAGATTTTCAACTTTATGAGGAACATTTTTTTCATTTCATAACTTACTACTACTTATTGTTCTTTTCCACCTTCAATAGTAAGAGTATAAGGCAAGTTATTTGCGATGTCTCGTTTATTCATTGGCTATATGATGTAAATGGGCATGGTGCTTTGACCAGTGTTATCAGGTGAAGACAGTACAGAAAGTGAGCAGCCATTGTCACCTATGGAAAGGCCCCCACCAATCAGACGCTCTAGTACCAGAGACAAAAACAGAAGAGGGGGAACATGTTTTCTACTGACAGCAGGTGATTACCCGTGTGCTACTGATGGAGGGATCAGGAAAGGTATGGAGTCTTTCATTAGACTATAAATATTATCACTATTCTTCTGAACAAATAATCCTGGAATAAAGCAGATACGAATTCATGCTATAGGAAATACTATAGTCAGATCAATGCATTTTTC
The DNA here is from genome assembly GCA_015471245.1 of Laticauda colubrina. Lineage (NCBI taxonomy): Eukaryota > Metazoa > Chordata > Lepidosauria > Squamata > Elapidae > Laticauda > Laticauda colubrina. The sequence continues at coordinate 27,661,653 of BLBF01000022.1, read as the reverse complement.
CTTCATATTTTCTTTGTTGTTGTTTCGTATTAGAAATGTTTTTGGCTCATTAATTCATTGAAAAATATGTCACTGTTTCATTCATGATTTCATTTGTCTACCTGAAAGAATGAAGATGTAGCTTAGACCATTTTCATTAAATCACTTTCTAAACAATTAGAAATTGCTGTGGGATAACTTAAATATAAGTTATTGTAAGCACTATTGTAATTTAGTTTATTCTGTAGAAGGATGGTTTAATTAACTCTGAGGTAGATAAAACAAAGTTCTGAAAAAAGAAACAAAAATGTTAAGGTACTATTTTTTTTTACAAAGTTTTTATATTGAAAGAAGGAACATGGTTACTCAAAGCCACTAAGTTAAGGATAGGTCCACTATGTTGAATAGAAAATTGCTTCAGCTACACCGGTGTTACTATATTTTTCCCTGCAGCAAACTAATGAAAGTTCAATGGCATGCCTAGGTCACATGCATCTTTGAATCACAACCCAATCTTTAAACCCCTCCTCCCCAAAAAGGTTATTTATTGCTTTATTTGTTTAAAAAAATTACTTTGCATTAGGATCTGGAAGCAGCATTTAAAAATCCATATCCACTTTTGTTCACAGTTTTCCATAACATATGGCATTTTAGTATACACTTTCTATTGCTGTACTTAGTTGTTAATGTAAATTCCCCAAGAAATCATTTTTAAAGCAAATTTCTGTGATGCTATTTCATAAATTTCCCAAGTACTTTTTAAAATGTACATTTCCTTAATATTTATGTAACTACCCCTTTTTGTATGCAACATTCAGAAACATGACACTCTTTTTCAGATGCATCTTTCACAAACAAATGGAATTTTTATGCGGATTTTTGATCAGAGAAAGATGAACACTCGCAGACTCAGTTCAGAGCTACTGTCTTTATTACAACAAAGTCCATACTGGGGAATCTTGCAAATCTGCTCCCACAGATTTCTTTTACGTCCCTAGGTATGTCATCCCTATTTTATGTGTTTGTTGTGGGAAACCCTGGTGTATTTGCAGCAATTATGGGTGCTATATTAAAAGGATATTGCTTCCGAGATCAAATAGCATTTGTATTTCTATTCATCTCATTCTCTGTAGTTGCTATTGACTAGATAACCCACATAGTTCATTTATAGACCAAGACCAGGAGGTTTTGGACCATGTTCAACCACTGCTATGGAAACTCACATTCAGTCTCTCTCAACCCAACTTATTTTAGAGGATTATGGTTGTGAAGAGAAATTTCAGAAAGGAGTACTGTGTATTTTGCTTTGATATCCCAGAAAAAAGGAGTGATATAAATTTAACAAAAATAAGTAATACATAATTTTTTACATAAGAGTGAGATTAGATTGTAGCTAAAGAGACTATTAGTACACATCTTATGAAAGTTGTAAGAATTTTCATATTTATTTTGTGTATACTTCAGTTACAATATATATTTTAATTGCTTTGCAATGGAATCTTTATAAAATAAGTGGAACTTATTCCCAGCTAAATTTATATGAAACTGTAATCCAAATAAGAATGCCATTTTGTGTATATTGCATTTACTTGAGAATTAGTTGCTTTGATAAAGAATTCATTGCTGCTTTAAATAGATCAATTATACTTAATGAAGTAGACCACAGACTAAACTTGTTTAGCAAATTCATGATTCACACATGGTGAAACTACAGTTTGTGAAATATTAGGTGACTCATCTATCACTTTTGCCCAACTCACATGGGGCATAGATTTTAATGCTGGATCCTCTGCTGTGCTTAAAATATTATCCTCTAACTTAGATAAGATAATACAATAGGCTCCTACTACGAATGAAGAAATGGCAAGCACCCAGCCTAATGCACACTTCCAACATGGTTTTATGATCCATCAAAAGAGAGTATTTATAACTCTAGATATAATGATTACTTAAAAATATTTAAATACTGTTAATTTTAATTTCCTAAATGAACATTCTTTATTTTTTAAATAGCCATTAGAAAATTTTAATACTATGATTTTACCAAATCATTAAACACTAAAAATATTTTAATGAATTTTAAATCTTGTAAGTATTTCAAATATATCAATTTTTAAATAGTATTAGATGTAGGATGTTGAATGTCTGATGGGAACACTTTTGCAAATCGAACTTTTTAATAAAATGTAACCGCTGGGGTTACAAATTAAATTTTTTTTTTTTTATAAATGTAGATATAGAATGTTCTCGGTCACAAAACTGGTCTAGTGCCACTATACTTATCAATAAAATTCTCCTGGTGCATTCTCATTGCCAGATGGGGGAAATTGTTCTATGATGCTGACTTATACAAAATATATCTATATATGTATCTATATATATCTACATCTATATATCTCTATTTCTATATATCTCTATCTCTATCTCTATCTCTATCTCTATCTCTATCTCTATCTCTATCTCTATCTCTATCTCTATCTCTATCTCTATCTCTATCTCTATATCTATATCTATATCTATATCTATATCTATCTATCTATTTATCTATGTTTTCTTTAGTTTTCACAGGTACTTACATGTATGCTATTCAGCTTTGTTCGGGTATTTGTTTGTGAGATTCTGCCGAAACGTTACCACAACTTTAAAAGCACAACCATAATGATGTAGGAAAATACCCGAACAAAGCTGAATACCATATATGTATGTATGTATGTATGTATGTATGTATGTATGTATGTATGTATGTATATATTACATTATAGGAAAGCCAATTATGGTATTTCTTTTAAATATCATTGATGAAACCAATAGGCATAGCAAATATATGCCAGTGGTTTTTGCCCTTAAAATGTACAGGAAAATATAAGTTCATTTAATTTTATTGATAAGTATAATGGCATCTTATCTTTTTGTCTATTATTTAAGAAAATATTAGAACTTTTTATAAGTACCCATTGAAAACATATTATTACACTGCATTGTGTTGTTTGTCTATTTTCTGATTTGAACTCAACTAATGTCTGAATTTTCTCATAAAAGGCTATGAAAAATCCAGAAGTTTAAACAACATAACTGGCATGGCAGGCAATGCCTTGAGACTGTCTCCAGTAATATCACCTTACAGCTCACCTTGTCTAAGACGCTCTCGATCTCCCATCCCATCTATTTTGTAAACCAGAGATTATAAGTTGATTACATTACTGCAATTTAAATGCTGCTTCTTAACTAACGGAATAGCTATAGTGTTAATCAAGTTCTATTGTCAGAAGTATAAATCTGTGTTATACTTGTTAATATCCAGCAGAAGTACTTGGATAGTTGAATATCCTAATTTTGCTTGTAAGATCCTCTAAAGTACAGTAGGTTTGTTTCCTCTTCACCGCTACTGTCCTACATTACCACAGCAATAAAATAATCTGAGCAGTGTAAATAAATGTCCATATTTTCAGGGAGATATATTTAAATAAATGTGCTTCCATTGATAATTATTCCATTGGACTATCCTTTCTTGTGATTCCAACCTGTTCAGAATATGTCTGAGATCTTGTCATAATTGCATGGGATGTGACTTCAGTCTAATCATGTTCATTGACCATTCTGTTTCCATTACCTGAAATCCATCTTGCAGATTAATTAGAATCATAGATGACCTAGGATTATGTAGATTTCTTGTTGTTTTAATTGTACCATTTTATTGAAATCAGAGTGATGTTTGATGGGTCTGCATGTGGGATTGGGCAGTTTGTGTTTATTTTGGTTCTCTTTGATTTATTTTAAGTTATTTTTTTTCAAAAATGTTATTTCTTGACTGATTTATTTTAGTATTGAGTTAATATATCAGAGTTCTGAATATTTTCGGTTGTTTGCACACAGATAACTACAAAGAGGTTGTCATTACTGGGTACACGCAAGCAGAGGCCAGATCTCTTTCTTAATGGCTTGGGGAAGGCACAAAACATGAAAGAAAGGTAAACACAATCCAGGCTTGCAATATTAAATTAGCAAGTGCTGCTTGGTAGTGCAGTCATATATCTTCTGCAGGATTCTTCAACATTTTCAGATGCTGAGCGCCAAGTAAACCAATATATATAGCTGTAAGAGGACAATCGTTTCAAAATGGGCTTTTGACCAGCCTTAAACATCTAACTAAGGCTTTCACAATTTATTTGTCAATATTTCTTTATTTTTTCTTTAAATGCTTTGTCTTATATGTTGTGCTATTGTTTTTCTGTCTGTATTTTTTATCTGTCTTCATGTTCCACAGTTGCCTTCTTCAAAGCTACTCTTTTCATGTAAGTTTAGCTGCTAAAAGCATTTGCTTCCTTCCCCCACTTTTTGATACATGTATCTATGCATATGCCAAGTATAGCTTGATAAATGGCCATTTCCTTAACATTTTGCAAAATGTGGGATTTAGCAATGTTTTTTTCATTTCATTGGGATTGCCGCTTCAATCCCACATTTTTACAATCTGCATTCATTTTTATGTTCAAATTTTATTCTGTATAATTGCTTTTTCCTTTATAATGAAAACAAGGTAACATGTTTTAAGCAACATCATGAACTTAGTTGCAGATATGAAGTTTTGGGCTGGTGAGGAAAAACACCCAACAATGTGAAAGACTTAGATATCTACAGTTTTTTTTTAAAGTATTATAAGAGATCATTCAGATTGTTGAACATTCCCAGATTTTTGTCTGTTTTGGATTGCAAGGAAAAAAGGTGTGTCTAAACATGTAACATTCTTTATATAAGATGCATGTTATATAAAAATGTACAAGGTTGTATTTGAATACTTATATTTCTTATATATGGAGATGTACCTTTTGTTTTGGTCATAGCACTTGCAGTTATAGCTGTATAGTACATATGTTTAATATGAAAATAGATTCATCAAGAAATTAATATCTGATGCTGCTATTATTGGCTACAGTGTTATACAGAATTTATCATGGATTTTTGACTGCTGAAAAAGGGACAATGGAATTTAGCCATACCAAGGACTGTACTGGAAAGAGATTGCTCCTTCTGAATGGGCCCTGATTATCACCTAACTCCTTGAAGAGAGTCTTCTAATTTTCTATGGAAGTCGAGCTTGTTATGAGGATTAAGGACCAATTTTAACAACTGCTGCCAGCAGATGCAGTTATTAGTCACTATTGATGAGTCAACTGTAAATAAGATGTGTGCATGGAATATCAGCTTTAGACGTCTATACGAAGGGATGCTGCATCTCTGAAACCCCATGAAAAAAGACCAACACAACTCTTTGTGTATTCTTCTTGGTCACTACAATAGGCCATACTGTGGATCATAAAAGGCACACAATTTAACAATAGTGATGTTAGCACATACGTTTCCTCATAGCAACTGTATTTTTGCAAAGTTTGTAACTTAAGAACATTAACGTCATGGGATTTTGCAAGAAGTCTTTGAACTCTCAGTTTGCCGTATCTATATTTTTATGAATCCTAGTGAACGTGCCAAGAGATGGTTTAGTTTTGATCTAGATCAGAGATGTGTGAATGCAAGTGAAAGTAGGAAACTGAAGAAAAAAAATCATAGACTTTGCCAGAATTGTATAGATGCTTTCTGTTGTTGTTTTGATTTACTTCATTGTTACCTCATAGATATTGAAAGAAATAAAATATGGGCAGTTAAATATATTACAGTTTTTTTATTGAAATGATCACAAATTAGTATTAGTAAATATAAAGTAGAAAATATGAAATAAATCTTAAAATGTATATTTTGCATAACAGAGAGATTTACTTTTTTGTGATTTTTGTGATAAAATTGTTCTAGTCTATTCAACGTCTATGATGCTTTGTTGCCAGGTACTATGTGATAACTTATGTTCTCTCCCTACTGTTTAATAAGACCTTCTCCAGAAACTGTTTGTCACCCTATTTTGAATGTAAGAACGTTTCCCACATATAAAACTCTGTATTGTGGACCTTTTTGTAAAGCTGTCAAAAGGTGCATGCAGATGCCTGGTGGAAGCCAGTGGCCATGTAACTAACCAAAATGGAGAATAAAATGCAAAAGATCTTGGAGTGGACGTTGGAACACAACTCAAAATTGCTCATATTTCTTTTCTCTACTGTTTCCTTTTTCTTGTCCTTTCGAAGCAGAATTTGGTCATTCTGATTACAGTGAGTATCTTTTATACAGATTATTTCAGGATGAAATCAGTGTACTATAAAACAAGAGGACAAATGCATGAATGAAGAGAGTGCTGTCATGCATCTCTCTTTTAATTACAATCAATCTGTTACCTCTGAAACAAATTGTTCCCTGCTTCTAAATTATGTTCCAATTCTGTACAGTTCATTAAACTGCAATCCTATAGATATATCAAATACATAGCAACTAGTTTCAGTGATATTTAGTGAACTATGATATTATAATTCTCATAAAATATTTTTATATTCAATACTTTACTTAACTATGGAAAAACTATCAAAGGGAAAGAGGTTTATTTATATATGCTTAGTGTGCTTTCCAATAAATTGTTTATATCCATATATACTTCCTTTTATGTAAGAAGAAGTCTAAAGGAACACCACTCTTTTTGTTGGTAACTGTGCATGAAGGAGGAATATAATGTACTAACTGTGGCTAACAATAGACAAATGATAAGCACTTCCTCTTGTAATACATGAAGACTAAGTGAAGTTTGGAGAGTCCAAATAGCCAAGATGGCAATCACAGCAATACAACTAAATTAGCACCTGTTTTGTACATGTGTTTATGTCAAATATATGTGCAAGGGGGACAGGATTCAATCATGCTGCTTTGACATTCACCTTATCTGCTTTGACAGATCTCTTGGAAGCCTACGGCTGATGACCATGTAAAATCATGAAGCATAATATATTATTCAATGTTCATTGCTAAGTTTATCATTACAAAACACTACAAACTAAAATAAATCTTTCTTTGTATTAATAGGACTGAAATGTGAAGAATTACACCAGCATAAAATTACTGTAACTACTAAGAATGATGAAAAATGGTACAGTGAAGAACAATTCTCTAATAAGCATAATTATTTATAGAAATAATGTGTTTCCTATATCTCAGCCTCTCTTATCTATATGCTGTTCTAGTTTAACATGTTAAATATGGGTGGCATATTTGTGTTCTGCTGTAATACCAAATGTATTTTCATAATTTTGTATACATACCTGAATCATACCCGGCCAAAAGGATGGCAATACCAAAAATAAGATCTCTGGCTCCTAAAAGATAGTGTAGATACACAATTTTTTTTAATAAACACAGTGGCAGTGTTCAATGCTCAGTTTTCCTATCTGTAAAATTAAACTGCCAACTCAAGCTAAAATAAGCCCTCCGTCCAGTAAATTTGTACATGTCCCACATTTGTGTATATGTATGCACGTGTATAATTATATATTTCAAGAATTGAATTAGTATTTATTAAATTGCTTGTAAAATAAGATGCTCTGTTTATAAGGATATCCTATCTTACAAACTGTATTTTTCTTCTAACAGCAGAATAAAAAAAACAGCAAATAGCAAGGTTGGGTTTACAAAGGAAAGGAAAGGAAATTGTTGGGAAAAGAGAAAAACAAGATAAATACAGAGAAGTTTAGGAAAAGAGGTAAAAGAACAGGAAATAAATAAAAAAAACAGCTATGTTTACCAAAAAACTTAAATGTAAGGAGACAAGCAAACAAGCAATCTTTCCCAAGCAACAATATCAGCCGTGATATTTGAAATCCTGCCTATTCATCTTATTCCTATTCTTTCAATTTCTTCTATTCATATACATATTCACCAGTAGTTGCTCTGTGTTTGTGTGAAGGGAAAATATGTCTTCCTATCTTATTAATACATTTCAAGTCTCTCTTTCATTGTGTGTATATACATGCATCTTCTCTGTGATTATTAATTTTTTTGCTTGAGTTCTGTATTTTTATTCTGGAAAATGAAATACGTTAAAGCAGAACTTGCTTCAAACAATGGAAGAGTGGGAAAATATGTAGTTGAGAGACATATGCAGGATAATTTGGATAATTGGAAACTATAATGTCTCATTAAAGCTGAATTGGACCCTCTGAGTGTGTCATTTTGTAGTTTTAGCTTTTAATGTATTCAAGATCACATTTAGGCCACAGAGTAGACATAATGTTACAAGAAAATATATTTTTCCTTAATGAGAGAATCAAACATTTGATCCCTGACTGATAATCTCTATTGGGTATTTCAGGATCTGAGAAGTTTCTGAAAATGCTTCAATGTCTTTCCAAGATACATACATTAAATTATTTTGCCAGTTGTCAAATCTGAAAGCAGCACTACTTCCCACACAATCAGCAGATCATAGGAGAATAATTTCAAATCCTTTAGAATATTTTAGCCAACTGTAAAATAAGCTGCTATAATAAAGATCATTGTCATTTCAATTACCAAGTATTCAACCACCTATAATCAGGAGCTAAGTGAAGCCTCCTGGCATCTAAAAACAAAACATTTTAGTATTATGATTACCCTTAAGGGACCTGAGTTTCATTCATATTTCATTTTTAAAGCTATTTTTATAAAAACAAAATTAGCTAAAACAAATTTATGAGTCTATCTGATGGAACTCCATTCTCTCTGAAGCTATTTCTGCTCTGATGTCATAACAATTGTAATTGAGAGATGACAAAATATATGGGTGGGAGGAGGGGTAGAAAAACAAGCCTGAAAAAGGCACGCAAATTCATGAAGAAAAATAGATGAGTTCCCACCGGCTGGCATCATGCTGAAAGGCATGCAGGAAAGCCAGAGAAATAAATACAGCGCTTATGTTATACAACTGAAGCTTTGAATCTTTGTGAATAATTTTGTAGCTCGTGTAGATCAGATGCAGTCTTCCAATGAAATCCTCTCAGCAGGTAAAGCTTTTATTAAAAAAAATACTGGCCTATGATGTAAATTCTGCAAATTCATCCTAGTATATTAAAATAACTTTGGAACTGTTGTCATGATATGAGGTAGTTAAATCATCATTTAAATATGTCAATTTAAAATGAATCTTGAGGTATATGTGTATAGAACAGTATTAGTATTCATAATTATCTTGAAAAACAAATTATAATAAAAATACCCATGTTCTTCACTCATTTAGGAATTCCAAAATGATATGTATTCTACTACCATTGTTTCATTTATTTGTTTATTTAATATATCAAATTTGAAGACCACCCTTCTCACTTTGGGTGGTGGACAAGTACAACATAAAATTCTGTACAAATATATTTATATAGGAGGCAATTAAAACAAGAATTAAACAATAAAGGGGAGGGAGGGCTTTAAAATGCTAATCAATGTCACTGCAATTTTTTATATATAGTTCTTAAATAGTGTTTGTTAGATTTACATTCTACTTTTTCAGCAGGAGCTTAAGATGTCATTCATAGCACACCAATCTTCAATTTTTCTTCATAATAACCACCCTGGGTTAATGGTGGTTCTGAGACAGGATAGAACCACTGGTAATAGATCTTTTCAGTTTATTCCAACCTCTTACCTTTTCCAGCGCTAAGAGGTTCCTGACAGCAAACTTATTAGCAGATACAGATTTGCCTTTTCATTCCTTAAGCTCCATTTCATGAAGATACATCTGAAATTGGCCCTGGAACATCTGATACATCTGAATAGACCATGAAAGATTGCACAATATAAACTGCCCCAATTATTTAAATAGAAATTAGATTTCCTCTGCCCCATTGCATTACCTTAAATAACTATAATAAAACACTCCTTAGAGGTTTTGGAATTAATTTGCTCCCTTCTGTCAGCTGCACTATAATGATGGAGCACTGATATTTTCCAATTTACTATGGAAAATAAAAGAATGAAACATTAATAAGGCATTGCTCTGTAAATCTAAATGTAGGTTTGCCTATAAGTCTACCAATGGATGTGTGTTATTGTCTAAGAAACAATAATAAAAAGACCATATCAGTAATTTTCAAGCAAAATGTTAAAATTCATGTAGTGGTGCCTGGTGGAAATATTTATTTTTATGAAAATTCTGTAGGAGACAGTATTAATAGATTAAAAATAACAAGAAACATCTGGTGTCTAAAGACAGAAATATACACAGCTCTAGAAGACAATATAGAAGATGCCATTTAAAACTCTTTTAAAAGCACACACATCAGAGGTGATATTCAGCAGGTTCTGACCAGTTCTGGAGAACCGGTAGTGGAAATTTTGAGTAGTTTGGAGAACTGGCAAATATATAAGAGATAGATAGCCTGTCTCAAGCATTAACCATATGACAAAAAGCTAAAGAAATTCCAGTGGAATAGAATAGGAATTATTTTATTCTAACTGAAATTTTGTTAAGTGAATTACTAATATTAAAAATAAAAGCACAAGAATCCTTGTGTAGCTATTCTTATATATTCTGAACAAATAATTGAAATATAGCATATTAAATAACATAATATGCTTCCTTAGTTCAGAGAAAAATTGGGTGCAATTGGTAAAATTATTTTTATCCATTATTTTCAATGGCAGTCTCTGGGCTACATGGGTTCTTTCTAATAGAGCTGTTGGTAATGAATTAAAATGTGCTAATTACAAACCCTCCTGCATTTTTAAATTTGAATTTGTCTTTGCACTTTGCTGCCTTCTGTTTGGTTTGGATGAAGTAATGGTTGTTATTAAGAAATAAGAGCATTTTAGATTTAGAAGATCATGGTCTGAGGTTTGGATGGCATGTTATTTGTGGCCAAAGTAAAAGAAGATTTTAAAAATCATTATATTAGAAATGCAATACTACAAATATAGAATAAATACAAACCCAGGCGATGGCTGGAAATTCCTCTGTTGGCCTCAATTCAATAATCATTTAATAGAAAAGAAACATTAGGCAAAGACAAATAGTTAATGTTGCTAGCACCAAAAAAATAGGGACCTGAAGATGAAATCAGAGAACAATTGACTGGAGAGGGATTTAGTTTTCAGTGGTTTTAATATGTACAACTAAGAAAAAGACTGGATTAAATGTTCCTGGAATAGAATGTGATAAAACAGAAATTGAAAATGAATTATTATAAATGATGAACTTGTTATTGCTAAAGTATATAAACTTTTGTTGAGATTTGAAATGGAGGAAGAACATGCTATAGAACCTATAGTAAAATGGGTCAAGAATTTTAATTATAATATTCAAATAGATAAATGGGAGCAATTGTTAAAAGTCTGAAATTCACATTGTTTTATAATTTAAAAGAAACCTTTTAAAAGTGATAGACTATTGATATATGACAGCAAAAATATTTAAGATGTAAACATAAACTTTTAATCAGAATTGGAAACATGAAAAACTTGAAGGAATATTTTATCCTGCATGGTAAACTGGTAAAAAACCAGAAAGACATATGATATAAATATATACTGATCAAAATGTTAAAATTTAACATTCAGATGAACTGAAGACTTTCCTTATTAGGATTTATGGATACTCAGCTAGAAAAGGTTCAACTGGTTTTATATATGGTAATACAGTGAGATCATTATATACAGAAATATGGGAGACAACAGAAGCATCACTGATAGAGGAATGGATTGTGAAGATGGTTGCAGAAATGGCTAAATTGGCTAGTTTGATCAAGTAGGGAACTACAATTATTTTTTAAAACACTAGAAACCCTTTATAGACTTTTGCTGAAAATGGATAAAAATGAACTGCTGATTTCAGCATTTCTTGATTTAAAATATTGGTTTATGGGAACTATGCTTTGCAACATGGGAGGGAAAGATGGTAATTACTGTGTTTGTAACTACTGCAGAGAAGACTGGAAATTGCTTCTTTAGATATCTTGCTTTTACTTGGCTTTTGTTATTCTTCACATAATATTTTTTCTATTTCTTCTTTTGTCCTGTATCTCTGTAGTTATTTAAAAAAATATTTGTAAAATATTTTAATAAAAATAATTTAAATAAAAGTAAATTTTAATTTGACTTAAATATCTAGCTGAACTGGAATGAATAAGCTTCCTACCAAATTAAATTCCTTTAGACAGAAGACTTTGTACTTATTGCTCCTCTATATTGAAAGCATCTTGTGTTAGTTCTGAGTTGGTTCTTATCATAGCTAATAGATATTCATGTAAATATCTGCAGTAATATAACTTTTATATATGAAGCCCTTTCTGTTTAGGAGTAAAATGCTAAAACTAAGGAAATCAGAGTAGTGGGGGGGGGGGGAAAGATATTAACCCACAATGTAAAATATTAAACAATCACATAGTTTCTACTCAGCTTATGCATGTTTCTTGACTCATATCTGGGAACACATTTGCATTTATTGGACATCTCAGTAATCGGTTGGGTGTCAACCTTTTTATAGTGAAGATGTAATATATTTGAGGGGTTCTGACACATGTCCCATTTTGGTCTAATATTCACATTAACAAAGTTTGGGAAATTAAAATAAGATATAAAATATTAATTAGATCTTGAATTGTGTACCCCCAAATATGGAATTTATTCATTTATGAAGAAATGTATACTTAATGAACTTTGAATGTAACTCAAATATATTTTTGATTTTTTGGAAATAAATTCCAAAATTTCCAGTCTAAAATTTTGGATTAAAATGTTTTCAATCTCAGCTTTCTGACTGACATTTTATGATATAATGGCAAGAGTGATCAATTTCACTCCACAGGGAAAAACTTTTACTTTTTTAACATTGGTTAATTTCTGGGTTTTTCTATACTCTCTCTTTGTGGATTATTTTGTTGATTTTTTTTTGGTACACTTTTGGTCTGGGATAGTTCTAATTATAATGCATTGCTTTAGTTTTTAATCTGGTAATTTTTGTATATTATAGCAATACAAATTAATTCTTTTATCACTTTGAGCAAGTTTTTTTTTATTGAAAGGAGAAATTTATAGTAAAATGTCTTCTAAGAGTATAACTAGGGCTCAATGATTGCTTAGGTCTTTCTTTTTCAGAATTAAAGAGAAAAATCTATCAGGGTCTTATTCTTAATTCAGACTCTATAGAAATATATTTGCAGATGCCCGTGATCTGCCAATGAATCATCATCTACTATCATCTATTTAATCACAATCCTGATTCAGACATAATTTTCAATTGCATGCAATATAGTTAAACTTCACTGCACCAGAGCAGCATATTTGGTTTTCTTGTGGAATTATCCCAAAATAATACAGATAAATTAAAACAATAAATGAAGCTGTTTAGATGTGAAAAACAACCAGCTTTGAGTATATTTTTGAGTCTAGCAATCCATCATCATGTTTTATTTATACATCATGTTTGCTTCATCATTAGACTCTCTTTCAGATGAAGCAAGGGAGAACAGCAGATTGTGTATATGCCAATATCTCCAGATTGTGCAGCTGCTTCTGTTGTCAATATCTACAAATTTAACACTGACAGATTTTAATTTCATCTTTTTTCTGGTCCTTATATTTAATGTTTCTTTCTTCAGACAATCACTGAAATTGTAATGATACAAAACTATTTCTAAATAATTTTCTGGCTTGTCAGCAACTTATAACTGGTTCTTCCCATTCCATGAAGGAAAGACTGACTGGAAGATTTACAAAGCATTTTCTTTTTTTAGAAAACAAAACAATAGCTATTATCTTATAGATGCAGGCAACATATAGCAGGGTATCAAACAGATATTACGGTTACAGATATTAATCTGAAACAGATTAATTTAAGCTATATAGTGCTGTACCTTTTGTGCCATTTACAGAAGTTTTTTTTAAATCTCCCACCAACCATGCACAGCAGTTGATCTGGGAATAACAGATTTAATAGTGCATTTGCTACATTGATTACTAATCAGCTTCTAGGTCCAATTCAAAATTGATTGTCAGGTCCTGCATGTTTTATACATCTAAATTCCTACAGCATTATCTCCCCACCCAAAATTTGGCCAACCTTATGCTATCTTTAAAAGAAGGAATATTGTGTGTCCAGATTTCAGAGGGTGTGAAGCAACAAGGCCCAAATACAGACCTATGGAAAGAATTCTGCCTGACACTTTCTGCTGAAATTTATTTGAGGTCTAATTTATTTGAGGCTCAACACAAAATATATGAATGCATTTCTTTTTCTACAGTCAAAAGCCAACCTGAAACAAGTACATAAATTTCTTGCCCCAAAGAACTTGCAATCTAAATGTAGGTAATAGAAAGAATACTGTATGAAATAATAGCAGATGCCAGAGAGAAAAGTGAAAAATCTCCCACACCAGATATTATCAACAACAAAGAAAAAATATCGCCAGCTACAATAAATCCACAAAGAAAGAAAAAGGAATAGATACATGCAAGTAATTTAGAAAACATTCCTCATTCATAATCAGAATTGATAGGCAAGCAGAACACCCAGTGGCTTTTCTATGATCTACACTGGGAATGCAAACACAATTCTCAGTGTTAGTTATTATGTTTATGATTGAATATTTTCAGGCTTAAGTGAGAAAATCTTGGCTGAAGGTAACCTGAACTGGCGATATGTGGTTGGCTTATTCATTCATTCATTTATTTATTTTGATTTGTCAATCTCTTACAAGATAATAGGTATAAGTATATACAGTACACAGTTATGAATACATGAAATGGGTACATATAAGAAAAATAAAAGAAATAGTAGGACAGGGACAGTAGGCACGTTGGTACACTTATCCACACCCCCTACAGACCTGTTAGGAAAGGGGTGAAGTCAGTAGTAGACAGTCTTAGGTTAAAATTTTTGAGGTTTGGGGAAGTTAATCAGTTAATCAACATAAGGAAAATGTGTTCATTGGTTGTAATAATTTGGCAATGAATTATATAGTAAAGAGCCTGGCTTCTCCAGTTGCTTTCTAACCCAATTCTTGAAGAACTGAGCAGGCAGAACATGGCAACTTCCCCATTGTTAACTGGGATGGCTTACCAGGGATGGCTACTTACCTCACATTTGATAGACTTTTCATTTTATAGTATTCATTTTATAATACACTGACCTCCATCTCTGAATAAATTAAGGATGTCATACCATGTGAACATAGTCTAGATCAGTGGTCTCCAACCTTGGCAACATTAAGACTTGTGGACTTCAACTCCCAGAATTCCTCAGCCAGCTTGCCAGGAATTCCGGGAATTGAAGTCCACAAGTCTTAAAGTTGCCAAGGTTGGAGACCTCTGAGTTAAAGAGACTGAGTTAAAGATAACATTAAACAAGGTCAGAAGTTCAGATATTTATAACAGTGCTCTTAATGATATGAGAAAGCACTTATGTCAGAGCGGCTGCATGACATATGGTCTTAGTATCAGGACCTGTTCTAACAGAGAGGGCATTACTGAATTTATTTTAGATCACCAAAACCTAAATTTAAACTATATTTTCTGAAAATGTCTCATTTCTTTCTTTCATACTGATCCTTCTCATATTTCTCAAAGGAAGTTAATCTACTGGAATAATGAAGATCAACAATTACTAGCAGCTCTGTTTAGAAATAGTTTCATTTAATATTGTCATCATTTACAGAGATTGATGTACTTTTATAACAGCAATCCAACAATATATCAAATACTGTATAATTTAATATAGGAAAAACTCGAAAAATATTGGGACTTGTTTTTTAGGTAGGGAACACCAGCAGATTTAAAAGGAAGGGCAGTGACTAATCCTTTTACTGAAATCTTTACTTCTGTGTAACAAGTTCAGTGTGGCATGTTATCACTTGAAGGAAGTTGATGGTAACTTAGCAATAATATATTGGAGAAAATTCACAGGATATATTGGACTTTGTAAATGCAACATTTTTGAGCGAAAATTTTTGTATTTTTTATTTGAAATAGAGGATGAAATGATTATGGCTTTCCAATATTGCAAGGCTGCTTTTAGTATATACAAATAAAGATGACACTCAAAAATGGATTTTTACTTGCCTTTGCCAGATTAGTAGGAACGGTAAAGTTGCAAATAAGAACTCCGAAAGAAGTATCACAGATCCAAGGAATAAGACATTCTGAATAATAGTCATGTCCGTGTTTTTAGACCAAGAACCTCTCTTGCTTTTTCAACAGCATCCAAAAAATTATTCTGCTAACAAGAACAGTGATATGATCAACATTCAGTTTGATATGATAATTCTACATATATTTAATATTACATGTTTCAAAATTTAAAGATTTGCAAGCACATTTGGGAGATATTTGGTGGCTGTTTGTTGCCTTAGGCTTCTGGGTATGCAGGGCTGTACAAAACATCCAACTGTCTGGAGAGTTGTAGGATTCCAGAATTGGCTTACATAGATTCCTATTTTTTTTAATCAATGGTCTTTAATTTTTTAGAACATCTTTCTAGCTTTTTAAGGAAAACAATTCCATTAGCAAAGCTACAACTGATGCTAAATTTTATTTCCTTTTACATAAACATAACCACATTCATAAAGTGCACAGCTATATCTTGTGCTATTAATCTTTATATTGTTATAAGTAATGTACTCTTTCTCCAATATAATAATATTTAATATAATTTAATATATAATGATTTAATATATAATAATATTTCTATAGTAATCTACTCTTTCTCCAATATAATAATCTTTCAAGTGTATCTCTATTATCTTGTATTTATGGAAACTTCAAATGTTTCCTAAAAGATTTAATCAGAGCATACAATTAGCATGCGAAAGTTAACGTACATAGTTGTGTTAGGTCCTTATCAAAAATTAGCTTTCTACACTTTTAATACTGAATATGAAAGAACTGATTCTGGATAATAAAGAAGCAAAGGTTCTTTCAAAAAGAAAAGGGGGCCATGAAGAAGCAGAATGAAAAAATAAAAAACCCTAGATCTCTTTCATTGTCTCCAACATTTTCACATAGCTAGATTCACTTGTGAGATAATCAATTGATACAAAATTCTGTGTTCTAGATTCACAACATTGCAGTATTCCCAGAAAATTATTTTTCTTTTCATGAATATATCATTTCCTGATGTAGCTCATCATTTTCCTGCATACTGGTGAATTGGCAATGTCTCGCATTCATTAATTATTGTTAGAAAAATCTGTTTTATTACACAGAAATGGTAGCAGAGGATTATTATAAAGTCATACAGATAGAGGATGGTTACATAACCATACAGTCAGGGGTGGGATTCAAATTTCTTAACAATCGGTTCTGTGGGCATGGCTTAATTTGTGGGCATGGCTTGGTGGTTATGTGACTGGCTGGGCATGGCCAACTTGATATCATTCACATTGAGGGGCGCTTTTCCTCGCCTGGCTTCTCGTGACTGTGTGGATGCTACAACCATCATAAATGTGAAAAATGGTCATAAATCACTTTTTTCAGTGCTATTGTAATTTTGAATAGTCACAAAATGAAGTGTTGTAAGTCAAGGATTACCTGTACAAAAATACAAAAACTTCTTTGCTTGCAAAAAGCTGCCCTAAATACCAATCATTAGATTAAAAATATCTGCAAGCTGGAGTTACAAGTCAGGCAGGGTGCCAGAGCACCTTGAAGAATTAAAACAGTTAAAATGTAATGATAACTATCAGCAGCCAACTCTTGTTCATAAAATGAAATGCTTTAGCAGAGAGATCATTTAAGCTCTCCAGAAAGAGCACATCCAGGAGAAGCAATCCTTAGATCCATTTGCACCATTTAAAGATACCAGCTGGTCTACTCACCTCATAAGATATCCTAAGGAAATCATCCAGATTTAAGGAACGATCACCCCCAGAAAGGCAGTAAAAGCATCAGTGCCAAACTTGCATCCTGCCTCTTGGACGTACACCCCAAAAGGACAATGCCAGATATGCCCTTGCCCTTCTTGTCCCCTTCCTCCTCTTTGTATTGGGTTGCCCTCTAGCATAGTCGTCCAGCTATTAAACTGGTATCATCACTATATTTAAGGTTCTTGATGATTCTCTCCATTTTTCATTCCAGTTTTTACTTCTTAGCTCCAGCATTTTTTGTCATATATTCAGTATATGAGTTAAATATGGTATAGTATCTAATGGTATCTAATTTTCTGTTCTGTTCCTTCAATAAGCAGCTATAGTGATGTGGTAAACCCTATTTTTAAAAGGATATCTAAAATGTATTGTAATCGACACTGTTAAAAGCCTTAATATATCAATAAAACAAAAATAGAAGGTTTTTTCCAGAACTTTCTTTCCTTTCTCATTATCTCCCCTCTTCTGAATCTTGCGCTGTTACCTTTTTATAACAGATTATTGTATAATAAAGATGAATGACAGAAGTGATGGAACTCTGTTTACATTACAGGAAGGGCCTGTTGATTAGGACAGCATTTTGGAGATTCATCATCTTCCTAAAGGCATATTTGATATCTAGCATTGTTTTTGGCACAAAATTCCTACATTCGAAAGATTGGTTAACCTAGTTTGCATTATATTTAGCTGCTTTTATTATTCCACCTTTTGACATTTTAAATGATTTAACATTAATTCATTATTATCTATTCTAGCAGTGTAAACGTAGAACAGTGGGGTATAAATATTCAACACCACAAAGCTTATTTCCAAACAGTGAACAATAAGTTATAAAACAATATTGATATGCTACTGTAACTTATCAAACACTTTGATTGGCTTCTATAATATGATTTAACACTTCTACATAAAAATAGTACTTTTTAAAATTTGCTTTGGCATTTTATTCCTTCATTTTTTTGAACATTACTTTCTGTTATTGCCTCTGGTAATTTCCAAAACACAACTTGTATTCTTTAAATAATAAGAAATAAATAGCCATTTTCTGAAATATATCTGAAGTGTTACCTCTCTTCTTTTTGAAAAAATAATGTTGAAAAATGCTAATAAGATCTAAGTGACTTTGCAAAGATAAACACAAGCAAAATTATCATCACAAATTATCAGTGCCTCAGTATTGGATTATTAGTTCCTAGGATAACAAATGATCCCTCTACCCAGACTAATTCTGTGGATGCAATCCCATTGATTCAATTGTGGCTGATGCAATAATCAAAGACTACAATACAAACAAACAAGTAATTAAAGGAGAAGGATGAGAATAAAAAAGTTTGCTATTTTATGATGCTGAACTAATATAGCAAACATATTTCCTAAGTTTGGATTTAGACAATTTTTTAATGACCAAAATAGTTATCTTTGATTTCTAGGGACTGTGTTGGTTATTTTTCTAAAACCTCTTTGGTGCATTTATATCCATAGCAGGACTGAAAAGCAACTGTAGGTAATTGTTACTTGTTTGATACCTTGTATTTCATTAAAGAATTCCAGGGGCACAAGGGATAATTTATCCTGTTATTGTTGCCTATGGAATTTGCAAAATAAACTCAAGAGAAAGAATGGCCAGATATTACACAGAGGGCTACCATTGAGGCTCTTGCCGGGAAGGCAAGCACAGAGGCAGTGCATCCTAGAACTGTGCCAGCAGTGGGAAGTTAGCTTTGGCGGTGGCAGCAAAAGTCAAAAGGGGAACAGTGGGGGGAAGGATGGGAGGAGAGCAACTGGAGAGAAAGGCGAGCAATGGGTGTGTTTGTGAAAAATGCAGCAAAGCAATGGATTGGAGAGCAGTGGGGCAGGAAAAGGAGTGCACAGCAGAGAAAGCAATGGGGAGAAATGGAGGGTAGTGGAAAGGGGGGAACAGCTCCTGGGCAGCAGAGAAGCAGCCCAGTTGAATCTTGTTTCTCTTTGCTGCCCAGGAGTCATTTTCCGAAGCAAGGGAGACTTGGAGCAGCAGGTGAGAGAAGCAGCTGCTGATCTGGCCAGAGCCAACAGGAGCCTCTCCATGTGTTGCCCAGTGGAAGGCAAGTGGTGGTGGTGGGGGAAGACAACTGTCAGCGGCAGCAAAATGCAAGTGGTGAGGGGGAAGGGCAAAACAAAAGGCAAATGGTGGGGGGGGGAGGCAACCAGGGCTTGCACTTATCCAGGGAGATCATCAGATATCCCTGGATAAGTGCAGGGACTCAGCAAAAGGCAGGCAGCAATGACTGACCAGGTCGGCAGACAAAAGCAGGATGCAGGCATCTCGCACATGTGCAAAATGTTGCGCATGTGCGATAGGGACTGACTGTGCAGGGAACAGAGAAGTGTACAGACAGGGGCGGGGCCAGCCAGAGGCTTGATTTATTGGTTCTCTGAACTACCGGGAATGGAAACAACCATTTCTACCGAACCGGTCTGAACTGGTAGAATTCCACACCTGCATAGAGATCAAAATAAGTACAATCACCATGGGCCTTGCTGTGTAACAGATTCAATTATCATAGGAAATTTTCCTCAGGACATAAAAGAAGCATAAATTATAACTGTAGGTGCAAACTAAACACTGACATCTACTGGCTGAATAATTCTGTAGTTGTTGCAATCGAAAATACATTCCAACATGTATTCCAACAATACATGTGTTGGAATACATACCAGAAGAAATGATTAAAAAAAAAAGAACAAGTGGTTCAAAATAATTGCAAACATCACTGCTGAAAAGCACACTTTAGGCTTAGCCTAAAGATGAGCTGTTGTTAGAGAGGTGCTCTTTGCTTACCAAATATGTAAGCTGTTCTTCCATTACTATTTCCCCCCTTTCCCTGTTATGCTCCAGTTCGTTATCTCCATCTTTCCTTCCTTTCATTTTTAGCTATTTCTGTTTAAATTATGAGGGATGAATGTGTGTATTTGTACATGTCTGTGTGTGCAAATGGTTTCATTGTGTGTGAGAGGATGTTGGAGGGATGCAGATAGTGATCAATTTGGGTTTAGTTTATTTTACATGTAGTTTTAATGTGACTATTCAAGTATTCCAGCCAAATCCTGCTGGAAAATGAAGTCAGCATCCCCATAAAGCTCGTTTGCGGAAGGAAGCATGAAGTGCTCCAAAATCTCCTGGTAGACGGCTGTGTTGACCCTGGACTTAATGAAGCACAATTTTATCCTGGCCCTATCATTTTTTTGAGTGTGGCTGCTGCCATTGACATACACATATTTGAATACAAGGACATGAGTGTGTGCCACGTGTATAAATTTACTGAACAAAGATTTTTCTTGATAGGCATGTACATGTATATGTATTGCTTTCTTTTGGAAGATTATTTTAAATTTGCTGTCATCTTCCTTCAGATAATACAGTTCTTCTTCCCAAATGTCAAAGAGATATTGTGAGATAGAAATCTATGTTCTTTGTTACAACAAAAATGGTTTAATGTATTTCTGGCTTGCAATGTCAAGGAGTCAAAATCAATACATCTTACCCTCCATAAATACACATCCTGTAATCACCTAAATATAGGTGAAACTCAAAAAATTAGAATATTGTGCAAAAGTTCATTTATTTCAGTAATGCAACTTAAATGGTGTACCTAATATATGAGATAGACTCATTACATGAGATAGTTCATAATTGTCATAATTGAGATGATTATGGCTTACAGCTCATGAAAACCCCAAATCCACAATCTCAGAAAATTAGAATATTACATGCAATCAACAAAACAAGGATTGTACATAGAACAATATCGGACCTCTGAAAAGTATAAACATGCATATCTACTCAGTACTTAGTCTGGACCCCTTTTGCAGCAGTTAATGCCTCAATGAGGTGTGGCATGGAAACTATCAGCCTGTGATACTGCTGAGGTGTTATGGAAGACCAGGATGCTTCAATAGTGGCCTTCAGCTCTTCTGCATTGTGAGGTTTCATGTCTCTCATCTTTCTCTCGGCGATGCCCCATAGATTCTCTGTGGGGTTCAGGTCAGGCGAGTTTGCTGGCCAATCAAGTACAGTAATCTCACGGTCATTGAAGCAGGTTTTGGTGCTTTTGGCAGTGTGGGCAGGTGCCAAGTCCCGCTGGAAAATGAAGTCAGCATCCCCATAAAGCTCATCTGTGGAAGGAAGCATGAAGTGCTCCAAAATCCCCTGGTAGACGGCTGCACTGACCCTGGACTTAATGAAGCACAGTGGATCAACACCAGCAGATGACATGGCTCCCCAAATCAACACAGACTGGAAACTTCACACTGGACTTCAAGCCTCTTGCAATGTGTACCTTTCCATTCTTCCTCCAGATTTTGGGTCCTTGGTTTCCAAATGAGATGCAAAAGTTGCTCTCATCAGAAAAGAGGACCACTGAGCAACAGACCAGGTCTGTTTTTCTTTAGCCTAGGTAAGATGCTTCTGATGTTGTTTGTTGTTCAGAAGTGGCTTGACAAGAGGAATATGACATTTGAAGCCCATTTCCAGGATCCGTCTGTGTGTGGTGGCTCTTGATGCACTGACTTCAGCCTCAGTCCACTCCTTGTGAAAGTCCCCAACACTTTTGAATGGCCTTTTCCTGACAATCATATCCAGGCTGCGGTCATTCCTGCTGCTTGTGCACCTTTTTCTTCCACACTTTTCCCTTCCACATAACTTTCGATTAATGTGCTTTGATACAGCACTTTGGGAATATACAACTTGCTTTGCAATTACCTGTTGAGGCTTTCCCTCCTTGTGGAGGGTGTCAATGATGGTTTTCTGCACAACTGTCAGGTCAGCAGTATTGTGATTCCTACTGAACCAGACTGAGAGATCATTTAAAGGCTCAGGAAACCTTTGCAGATGTTATGGCTTAAGGCTAGGTCCCACTGGCTGATAGACACAAAACGTATGCAGAAAGAACACTGCGGACGAGCAAAATTTCAGGGGTGGCTCCATCCGTTTTCATCCGCTTCAAAAAGTAGCAAAAATTTGCATAAACAGAATGGAAAAGAACGGATGCATAGCACTATGCATGCATAGTGGATGCATAGCAGAACGGGCGGATGCTTAGCGGATGAAGCAGATGCATCACGTACGCCTACAGGAAACAAAGGGGATGCCGCGCGGATGTATATTGGATGCAAAGCGTTCACTGCTCATGTGGGGGGTATGAATTGCGTCCGCTCCACAGATATAAAAAGATGCAGCAAACACGCAGTCAGCATATAGGAGAAAGACGTGCTGCCAGTTACATCTTGCAGGAACACCATGGTTCGTCAGTCAGGCAAGAAGAGGAAATCTGTGCCTACTCATTTAAGCCCTGGCAAGGTGAAGAAGGGCAGAACCAGCATCCCACCCCCTGGCACTGACTCTGAAGCTGCTGCTGCTGCTGCCGTGGTGGACCAGCCCCAAGGCCCTCAGGTCCCTCAAAGCCCTGCTGCAGAAGGCCCTGCTGCTCAAGCCCCTGAAGGCCCTGCTGCTCAAGGCCCTGAACAATCTCCAGAAGTCCCTGATACTGAAGGCCCTGCTGAAGCCTCTGCCAGAGGGAGGAAGAGGCAAGGGAAGGAGAAGGGAGAGAGGAAACAGTACACTGTTTCTGAGGAGCATGAGGATGAGATGCTGGAATGGCTGAGGGAGAACGAGTACCTGTAGAGAAAGGGCCACAGACTCTTTCGCGACACCAAGAGGAAGCAGGCAGCTTGGAGAGACAAGGCAGAGAGCCTGGGTTACACTTCAGACCTACTCCTGGGATGGTGGAAGCACATGCACACCTGGTATGACAAGCTACACCTCAAGAAATCCGGGCAGGCCGCTGTCAAGCTCACTGACCGGGAGATGTACGTCATGGCCAAGTGCAGTTTCCTGGAGGGTGAGATCCGCCACCGAGGAGCAGTCCCTCTGAGACCCCTCTCCCTCAGACAGCCCACAGAGAGCCAGCTACCCTTTCCAGGCAGGTATTTTCAGAGGGACCCACACAGAGACCCCCTCAACAGCTGCATTTCCCATGCTGGCAGACTTGGAGGATCCCATGAAGGATGACGCCCTTCTGTCACAATTGGAGGAAGAAGCAGCAGCCACCAGAGGCCAACCAACCCCCATCCCCAGCTCCACAGGATTCAGGCAGAGAGGCAGACTGGAGGGCCAGGACCACAGTGTGCTGTTGGAGATCAGGGACACAATGAAGACCAGCACAGAACTTCTCTCTCAGCTGGCCCACTTGGACAGAGCATCCTCGGGCCGGAAGCCCTTCATCACCTATGTGAGCCAGACCCTGAGGGACCTGACCGAGGCTGAGTACCAGGTGATGAAGCAGAAGATCGCAGCACTTCTGCACAACCTTCAAGGCCCAGCTGAAGCTGCTCCTACTGAGTCCAGGTATGTCACAGCCCTTCCACAGCTTTCAACAGCCCCTCACCTACCAAGGCTACGTCTACCAGGACTTCCCACAGCAGAAGCATAACTTCCCAGTCCAGGCCCAGGTTCATCGCACGCCACAGACACCACTCCTCACCCAGCTGCAGACCAGACAGCCCCACTACACTCCTCCCAACCCTTCCTCCACCCCACAGCCAAGCCCGTCAATGGACAATCTGTCATCAGTATTGGGCCTGACATCTCAAGTCCTTGATGAAGGGCCTCTCAACCTCACGGGACTGAGTCAGCTCTCGAATAGCTTCCTGAACACACCACCACCTGTTGTACCCTCGGGGCCAAGCACCCCAATGGCGCCTCAGACCAACACTCAAGCCACAGCCACCTCCACAGTCCCTGCCCGCTTAACAGCTGAGACCATGGACATGACTCAGAGTGACTCAGAATAGTTTCAGAGATTGAGTTGTTTACTTGTTTAATAAAGTTTATCTTTGCTCAAGACACTTAATACAGTTTACTTGATTCATTTTGCTTATTTAGTAAAGTCATAAAAGTTTACCTAAGAAAGTTAATAAAGTTTATCTTTGCTTAAGACACTTAGTTTACTTGGTTCATTTTGATTACTTAATAAAGTGTTGGTGAAAACTTTGAAAAAATGGTTAAGCCTTTGCATGCTTGTGGGATAGATGAGGATAGTTGTGGGATAGATAAGATAAACCTCCAGTGCAACCATAGTGGGACTGTATGGTCCACCATCCCAGTGATCCAGATGATTTTCTCCCCCTTTTTATAGAAAATATCAGTTGTCCGCTAGGTGTCCTTTTACATACTCTAGACATTCTGCAGACATCCTAAATATACGAGATACATCCCAGATACAAATGTTTTGTCCATCTATTTCCATGCTACTAACGCTGTATAGACATTCTGTGTACCTTTTGTTTCCTCCCTCTTTCCATTTTCAGCTGCAGCGGATGTGAGTTGAGGGGATGGCCAGAGGATGCAGAGAGGATACAGCGGATGTTTAACGGATGATAACAGACATAGAACGTTTGTCATGGATATGCCGTATATGTCGTGGATGTACATCGTACGCGCAGGAAAGTTCATCCGTTCACAAGGTTTTGTGTAGCTCAAGGTTTTGTGTAGCTCTTGCACGGATGAAATCACAGTGGATGGATGCTCGACGGATAGAGCGTATGAAACACGTATGCAGTGTGTACACAATGGATGCATAGCGTTTTCCAACGGATGGCAAGCTTTTTTTTTTAACATTTTACATCCTGTTTGCATCCGTAAGTGCAGTGGGACCGGGCCTTAATTAGCTGATTAGAGTGGGACACTTTGAGGCTAGAATATTGAACCTTTTCACAATATTCTAATTTTTTGAGATTGTGGATTTGGGGTTTTCATGAGCTGTGAGCCAAAATCATCTCAGTTATGTCAAATCATGGCTTGAACTATCTTGTTTTGCATGTAATGAGTCTATCTCATATATAAGGTTCACCTTTTAAGTTGCATTCCTAAAATAAATGAACTTTTGCATGATATTCTAATTTTTAAAGTTTCACCTGTATGTTCCCTCATCTGATTCTTATCAGTTACAATCTGTAGAGGCAGATGTTTTTATAACACATCCATGGAACCTGCTCACAGAAAACAATTTTCTAGGAAATGTAACTGTTGCCATCTGCCACTAATTACTGCTTGGCCAAATAGCGTAGGATGGGTCTTCCTCCTTTTTCCACATTTGTAAAAGTGGGTTTACATTTTTGAAACAATATTGGAAAACTTTCCAAAAGGAAGTTAACACTGCTGAGGAGAAAGGGGAAAAAAACGGATTTCTCCTTCTCTCCTCTCTCAAATAAGAAACAGCAGTATGGCAGTCAAAGCAACTGGTAGCATTCGCCCCTGGGAAAAGGCTAGACAGCACCATTCCAATTTGTGGAAAATTACTTTGGACACTTTCGAGTTTAATTTGGATCCAACACAAGCAATCTCTATATTCAGTTTATATCACTAGCCAAAAATGTAGCTTAGAGCTTATTTATTAAACATAAATAAACAATAATATAAGACAAGGCAAGCAAAACTAAAGAAAGAGAGAAAAATGAACCATGGGAAAGAATTCATAGTAACTACTCTATGTTAAAAGGGTCACTAGAAACAATAGTGTGGATAACTGGCATGAATAGTTCAAAAGGACTGGCTTTTGATTGTTCCAGCTTTTATCTTTTAAGTACACAGAGGCAGCAGAATAGAAATAGAAAGCAGGGATTCCTCTTTTTTTTTTTTTAATGTGCCACTAAGAAAACAATTTGGTAGAGGTATATTTGGCTTTTTTATGGACAACACAACTAGTGCCGGGCTATTTGGACTTCACCTTGGCTCATTCAAAGTACGAAGCAACTGCAGTTCCGAAGGAACAGTAAAGCTTTGGATTTCTTAAAAATGACCAAAATAAAGGACATAAATCTGTTCATTTTGTTTAATAGAAAACATGCCCCTATGTGAAAGATAACTATAAAAACAATATATTACATCGACACCAAAAACAAATACTTTGCTCAGATGTCATTTAAATGTATACATAAATCATTCTAAATCCTGATTTAGAAGCTTAAGCCCCTGTCACACAGCACCAACGGATACAAAGAGGATGTAAAATGGAGAGAAGCACTTGCCATCAGTTGGTTAAAGCTATGCTTCTGTTCTGTACTCACTGCATCCGTTTTTCATCCTCTCTATCCATCCAGCATCCGTCTACTGACATTTCATCCGCTCAAAAAGTTTTGAGCTGCACAAAACTTTTTGAGTGGAAAATGTATCCAACGCGTCCGTTAGACATCCGCTATGCATACGGGGAACATCCGTTAAGGCCCCATCCCACTGGCCGACGGACACAAAACGTATACATAAAGCACACAGCAGATGAGCAAAATTTCGGAGGTGGCCCCATCCGTTGTCATCCGCTCCAAAAAGTGGCAAAAATTTGCATAAACAGAACGGAAAAGAATGGATGTGGGTAGTATGTAGCGGGGATGTTAAACGGATGTTCATAGGAAGCCTAACGGATGTGTATTGGATGCTGTATATCACTGTACATCCTTTCTATTTCTGTGCTACTAACGCTGTATAGACGTTCCGTGTACCTTTTGTTTCCTCCCTCTTTCCGTTTTCAGCTGCAGCAGATGTGAGTTGAGGGGGTGCCCAGAGGATGCAGAGAGGATACAGCAGACATTTAATGGATGATAAACGGACATAGAACGTTTGTTGCTCGTATGTTGCAGATTTACATTGTACACGGCGGAAAGTTCATCCATTCACAAAGTTTTGTGCAGCTCAAAACTTCTTGCGTGGATGAAATCTCAGTGGACGGATGCTGGAAGGATAGAGCGCATGAAACACGTATGCAGTGAGTACACAATGGATGCATCGCGTTCTCCAACGGATGCCAAGCTTTTTTTAATGTTTTACATCCTCTTTGCATCCGTTGGTGTGGTGGGACATAGGCTTTAGACGTCCGTCATCACCCGTTACGCGTCCGCTATATCCGCTAGGCATCCGCTGCGCATCCGTGCAACTCACATCCGCTCCAGCGAAAAATGGACACAGGGAGGAAGCGAAACGGACGTGGAATGGACATGCAGTGTTAGTAGCACGGACGGAGAAAGGATGAAAGCAGATGCAGCTCACATACAAAGCATTAAAACGGAAAAAAATGTTTGCATAGGGGACGTATCTCAGATATTTAGGATGTCTGCAGGATGCCTAGAGGATGCAAAAAAACACCTAGCGGAAAACCTATATTTCCTATAAAAAAGGGGAGGAACTCACCTGGATCTCACTTTTAGTCCAGCAGCCCTGCTGTGCAGACCTCTTCAGCCTTCATCTGGCTCTTGTTCTTCCACAGCATCCAGTCATCTCCACCATGGATCATCACACACTCCTTTTGGTAGCCACCATCGTTCTACAACAGTGCGAAGCCATCTACAGGCTCTTTCACCTATTCTATGCAAAGAAAAGGAGGCATCCAAGAAGTGTCTGGGTCCGAAGATGGATCGCGAGAAGAGCAGAGTACGGACTGTATAAAAAGCTGATGGTGGAGCTGAGGAACGAAGACACTTGTGCATTCCAGAACTTCATGAGGATGCCGCCAGCCATGTTTGACGAAGTTGTGGAGCAGCTGAGACCCAGGTTGACCAAGGCAAACACCAACTTCCGGCCCAGCCTGGACCCTGGGATCAAGGTGACTCTGCGCCACCAGGCCTCAGGGACAATGGACAGGAGCATGCAGTAATGGCTGGAGGGTGCCACACAACACCATCAGCATTGTGGTCAGAGAAGTGGTGCAGGCCATCATCGAAGAATACCTGGAGGAGCTCCTCCAGTGCCCCTCCACTGAAGAAGGCTGGAAGAAAGTTGCAGAGCAGTGGTATCAGAAGTGGAACTTCCCACATGCCGTTGGAGCCATCGATGGCAAGCACGTGGCCTGCAAAGCTCCAGCCAAGTCAGGGTCCACTTATCACAACTACAAGGGATTCTTCAGCATCATCCTCTTCGCCATGGTCGATGCTGACTACAAGTTCATGTACATCGATGCTTCAGGCAACGGCTCATCTTCAGATGCCCAGGTATACAATGCCAGTGACCTCAAGGAGGGGCTGGAACGCAACCTCATCATGGGCTTCCCAGATCCAGACCCCCTGCCCAACGACACACAAGATGTGCCCTACTTCATCGTGGGGGATGACGCCTTCTCCCTCAGAACCTACCTCATGAAGCCCTACACTTCCAGATGCATCCTGGCCAACAGGTTCCAGGTACTTCTCACCACCATGCAGCATCGCCCTGAGACTGTGAGGAGGATCGTGGAAGCTTGCTGCATCCTGCACAATCTCATGTGCACCCACTACCCAGTGTTGCAGAACAGGCTTGTGGACCTTCAACAAGGCAATGGGGACAGGGAGCCTGCTGAATGGAGGCAAGGGCGAAACCTGATAGACACTGTGGATGTGCAAGGCCCCAACAGAGCTTCATGTGAAGGGAACAAGCAGTGCAACCTCCTGAAACACTGGTGCAACTCCCCAGCTGGAGCAGTGGAGTGGCAAGACAGGATGATAGATGCTTAATGGATTCTTCCTTCAGCCTGTCTCATCACACTGATGAGATTGTGCCATGTATGTTGAGTGGCCCTACAATGAACAGGGCATTTAATAAAGAGTTGTGTTTATGTGAAAAGTGTGGATCAATGATTAAATTGTTATTGATAATAAAGGGCCAAAGGTGTGGCACCTGGGAGGGTGGACCATACAGTCCCACTATGCTTGCACTGGAGGTTTATCTATCCCACAGCTATTACCCATCCCATAGGTATCCTAACCCATCTCATAGCTATTACCCATCCAACAGGTATCCCTGCCCATCCCACAGCTATTACCATCCCAAAGGTATCCCTGCCCATCCCACTGCTATCTTAACCTATCCCACAAGCATGCAAAGGCTTAAACCATTTCTAAAAGTTTCCACCAAGACTTCACTGACTAAAAGAACTGAAGCAAGTGTGTGAAGCAAAGATAACCTTTATTAATAACAAACTGTCAAAGAAAATGACCCAAGTGTCCCAAGCAAAGGTAACATCAATAGGTAGCAACCCAGTCTCTGGCACTCTTCTTGGTCACTCGGAGGCATGCCCAGTCACAGGGGTGAAGGGTCCAGGTGCTGTGGAGGTGGCTGCTGCTGGTGTGCTGGTCTGAGGCGCCATTGTTGTCCCGAGAGGACAACAGGGGACGGTGTGTTGAGGAAGCTCTCAGAGAGCTGGCTCAATCCTGTGATGATGAGAGCCCCTTCCTCCAGGACATGGGGTGTCAGTCCCAAGACCGATGACAGATGTTCTGATGCCGGGCTTGGCTGTGGGGTGTAGGAAGCAGGAGTGTAGTGGGGCTGTCTGGTCTGCAGGTGAGCGAGGTGAGGCGTGGGTGGCATCTGTGGCGTTGGTGGCATCTATGGCATGTGTGGCATCGGTGGCATCAGTGGCATCGGTGGCATCGGTGGCATCGGTGGCACCGGTGGCATATGATGTACCTTTGCCTGGACTGGGATGGGCTGCCTGTGCTGCTGGAGCTCCTGGTAGCCGTAGCCTTGGTAGGTGAGGGCCTGTGGAAAGCCTTGGAAGGGCAGTGACATCACCTGGGGTGGAGGGGTAGACCTGGACTGGGTCGGAGCAGGTTCAGCTGGGCCTGGAGGGTTGTGAAGAAGACCGGTGATCCTCTCCTTTATCACCTGGTACTGTGATTCGGACATGTCCAGGAGGGTCTGGTTGACGTAGGTGAGGAAGGGCTTGCAGTTGGAGAATGGTGTATCAGTGTGTACTAGCTGAGAGAGGAGATCTATGCTGCTTTTGATGGTGTCCCTGATCTCCAGCAGGACAGTGTGGCTCTGCCCCTCTGGTCTGGCTCTCTGCCTGCTTTCTGTGGAGGTGGAGCTGGGGGTGGATGTGGGTTTGTCTCTGGTGGCAGTGCCCTCTCCTTGCTACCACTGCATCAGGGGGTCCTCCACGCACTCTGCCACGGGGAGTGCAGCTGTCAGGGGGGTCACCATCGTGGGACACTCCACAGATACCTGCCTGGACACAGGAGCTGACTCTTGGCCAGATGAGGACTGGCTCTATGCGGGCTGCCTGAGAGAGAGGGTTGTCAGAGGGGCTGCTCCTCGGTGGTGGATCTCACCCTCCAAGAAGCTGCACTTGGCCATCATGTAGGTCTCCCGGTCCGTCAGCTTGACTGTGGCCTGGCCAGATTTCTTGAGGTGCAGCTTCCCGTACCAGGTGTGCATGTGCTTCCACCAGCCGAGGGGGACCTCCGAAGTGTAGCCCAGGCTCTCTGCCTTCTCTCTCCAAGCAGCCTGCTTCCTTTTGGTGTCTCGATA
This sequence comes from Laticauda colubrina, assembly GCA_015471245.1. NCBI lineage: Eukaryota > Metazoa > Chordata > Lepidosauria > Squamata > Elapidae > Laticauda > Laticauda colubrina. The sequence goes on along the minus strand of BLBF01000022.1, from coordinate 27,630,618 downwards.
GAGCCTGTGTCCCTTCTGCCATAGATACTCCTTCTCCCTCAGCCATTCCAGCACCTCATCCTCATGTTCCTGTTCGATGGAGTATTGCCTCCTCTCCCGTTCACGCGTATTCCTCTTTCTCCCTCTGGCAGGACCATCTGTGCCCTCATCAGAGGGGCTTCGAGATTCTAGGAGCTGCTCCACCACACCACCACCAGCAGCAGCAGCAACAAGAACAGTAGCAGCAAAAGCAGGACCAGCAGCACCAGCAGCACCAGCAGCACCAGGACCACCAGCAGCAGAGTAAACACCAGCAGCACCAGCAGGACCAGCAGGACCAGGATCAGCAGCAGTAGAGTAAGCACCAGCAGGACCAGCAGGACCAGGAGCACTAGTAGCACCAGCAGGACCAGGAGCACCAGGAGCACCAGCAGGACCAGCAGGACCAGGAGCAGCGCCAGCAGAGTAAGCACCAGCAGAAGCACCAGCACCAGGAGCAGCGCCAGCAGAGTAAGCACCAGCAGAAGCACCAGCACCAGGAGCAGTGCCAGCAGAGTAAGCCCCAGCAGAAGCCCCAGCACCAGGAGCAGCACCAGCAGAGTAAGCACTAGTAGAAGCACCAGCACCAGGAGCAGCACCAGCAGAGTAAGCACCAGCAGAAGCACCAGCACCAGGAGCAGTGCCAGCAGAGTAAGCCCCAGCAGAAGCCCCAGCACCAGGAGCAGCGCCAGCAGAAGCAGCAGCACCAGCAGAGTCAGCCCGAGCAGCAGTAGCCCCAGCAGAAGCAGAGTCAGGGCCAGGGGGTGGGATGGTGGCCCTCTCCTTCTTGCCAGGGCTGGCAGCAGATGGCATAGGCTTCCTCTTCTTCCCCATGGTTGTTGGCTGGAGCTGTGTCTGGCAGCAGGTCTTTCCTCTGAATGGTGACCTGCTTGCGAGCTCCTTCCCTTTATATCCACGGGGATGACGCAATGCATCCTCCCCGCATGCGCAGTGAACGCTTTGCATCCTCTAGGCATCTGCTAGGCTTCCGTGATGCATCCGCTTCATCCGCTAGGCATCCGCTCTGCATCTGTTCCTTCCGTTGCGTGTCTGCTTCGCTGTGCTCCCCTGGAAGCCCCGCGGATGTGCCATCCACTTCCATCTGCTTCCATCCGCTAGGTTTCCGTGGAGCATCTGCTTTACATCCTGGCTACATCCTCCTCCCATCCATTCCTTTCCGTTGTTGTCCGCTCTGCTTATGCAAATTCAGGGCACTTTTGAGAGCAGATAACAACAGATGGAATATTTTCTCGTCCGCTGTGTCCTTTTTACATACGTTTTGCATCCGTCGGCCTATGTGACAGGCCCTTTAGGTTTCATTGACAAGTAGCATTCTAAAGGAACTATTGCTTGTATGAATTTTTTAATCCCATCTTTTAAGCAACTTGATGCTTCTGAATCATAACTTCCAGTTGCAAAAGCAAGTAAAAGCTTATAGTGAGAGATTGTGAAAACTGTAATACATTAGCATTTGGAAGCTCACAGGTTCTCCAGTCATATTTTAAAGGAAGTTCACATGATATCCTTCAGCATTTTGTTTAATATGTTGCATTGTAACATTGTTTTGTCTTGTTGCTGATGGAGAATTTTCTCCATCATTCTTTCGATATATAGTTCTACACATAATACATATAGTCCAAATAATAACATGTTCAGTCCTGAGCAAATAATGGAATAGTACTTAAATAATATTTTTGAATGTTATTGGCCATGAAAGGAAACTGGAATAAAATGTTCAAAAGAATATTTTTTCTTCTGTATAGAATTACCTTAATAGAGATATATTGATGTTGATTTTAGCAGTCCTCTCCCTGCAGTATGAGCTGCGCATATGAATTACATTAACCTATTTATAGCTTCAAAGGCTGTACAAACAAAGCATCAAACCAGAAGAGATGAACTTTTTGAAGCCATTTCATGTTGAGAGCACTCGAAAAGATATGATGAGATTAAGGCAACAAGATCGAATATGTGAAGTGAATGACATGAAGTGAAAAGCTGTGATGTTTCAAGCAATCACATCCTGTTGAAAGAAGCTGGTTGCCATGGGAAAGAAGGAAAGGAAATGGTGATTGGGTGGCTGACCTGAATGTGTGTATGTATAGCCTGGAGGAGTAAAAAGGTTACAGGCCTCACAAAATAAGCAAGGAAAGATGGTAAGCAAGAGAAATCCTCCAGGTATCAGAGGAAAAGGCTGTACCATGTTTCTTACTAGCTGTCTTTACACTGATGCCTCATCTATTGTGCAAGCAGAACAGAGTCCAACTATCTTGTGAACAAATGCAAAATAAATACAGCAAGCTTTTCTTTGAGCTTTATATAGTATGATCTGGCATATAGAGTGTTTTACATCAAATGGATGAAAAAAGCTGTTTGCATGACATTCTTACCCGTGCTGAACTTAAATAGTTTACTACATTCATAAAATCCACAAACCCACAGACTAATCACATGGAAAGGGTTCAAACATCAAGCCCATATGACTGCCCATTTAATGATTTAGTGGATCATGTAAACCTTGTTCATGCATATCATTGTACAAAATGTGCCATGCGTACCATTGTACAAAATGGGTGTTGGAAAGAGGCATTCAAACACTTGTGCAAAGTTGGGAAAGCTGTACAGAAACAAAGTATTTTTTAAAAGTGTGAGAACTTTTGTTTCTGAAGGTAAAAATGATTTACCTATTTTTTTTAAAAATATATGGCTGCCCATGTTATATACAAAAAAAGCCTAGGTTGATAACCCAGGATATAAATACCAACAATAACAACAACAAATACAACTAAATTAAAACTCTCATGTAATACTTGTGCCCATCTCAAGAACACAAATGCTGGACATATCTTCCATCTTGGCACAATGCCTGTCTTAACAACCACATGGAAGGCAAGGAAGATAAGGGCCTTCTGTTCTTGGATGGAGGCTATTTCATAGAGTAGATGCTAGTACAGAAAAGCTTTACTTCCAGGTTCCATCAAATGGCTACATGTAATACAGGTAAGTCTAGTGTCCCAAATATATTCAATTTGGTGAGATGGGTGTATTTCCTTAAAGTAGGCAGTCACTCAAATAGCCTGGCCCCTTGTCATTCAAGGCTTTAAATGTGATAGCTAAGAATATTTGTAAGCTACAGCTGGTTCAGAATGGCACAGATAGTTCTGGAGATTCCTAGGATGGAGCTGTTATGCAAACTACATTGGTTGCCAGTTTGCTTCCAGGTCCAATTCAAGGTGTTGACTATCACTTTTTAATCCCTTCATGGTATGGGACCAGGTTATTTGAGGAACTGACTCATAAAATAGAATAGAATAGAATACTTTATTGGCCAATTGGACACACAAGGAATTTGTCTTGGTGTAAATATTCTCAGTATACATAAAGAAAAGATACATTTGTTAAGAATCAAGAATCATAACGTACAACATTTAATGATAGTCATAGGGTACAATCCACAATCAAATCATATTAGGAAACAGTCAATATAAATCATATTAATACGAGCAACAGTAATTGTTTTTTCTGCAGTCCTAATTATCTAATCCTCTGAAGTCTATGTCTTTCCTGCTGGGTTGCAGAATCAAACCAGACAGTTATAGAGGTGCAGACTCAATAATTCCTCTGTAGAACTGGATCAGCAGCTCCTTGGGCAGTTTGAGCTTTCTGAGTTGGCGTACAAAGAACATTCTTTGTTGTGTTTTTTATGACATTTTTGATGTTAGGTGGCCATTTTAGGTCATGTGATATAGTAGAACCAAGAAATTTGAGAGTCACTACTGTTGATATTGTGTTATCTAGTGTTGTAAGAGGTGGTAGTATGGGAGGATTTCTTCTAAAGTCTACCACCATTTCTATGGTTTTGAGTGTGTTCAGTTCCAGATTGTTCCGGTTACACCATGAGGCAAGTTGTATAACCTCCTGTCTGTATGCAGATTCATCGTTGTCTTGAATGAGACCAATCACTGTTGTGTCATCAGCAACTGCAGTATTTTAACAGATGGCTCGTTTGAGATGCAGTCATTGGTATATAGGGAGAAGAGAAGTGGGGAAAGCACACAGCCTTGGGGGTCCCCTGTGCTGATTGTACAGGTATCAGATGTGATTCTGCCTAGCTTTACCTGCTGCTTCCTGTCTGTTAGGAAGCTTATGATCCACTTACAAGTGTGTTCAGGTACCGTTAGTTGGTTTAATTTACTTAGAAGAGTGTCTGGAATGATGGTATTGAATGCTGAACTGAAGTCTACAAAAAGGACCCTTGCGTAAGTATTTGGAGATTCAAGGTGTTATAGGATGTCATGCAGAGCCATGTTAACAGCATAATCTGTTGATCTATTTGCTCGGTATGCAAACTGCATGGGATCTAACAGTGGATCCGTGATGGTTTTCAGGTGGGACAGCACAAGCCTTTCAAAGATTTTCATAACTATAGATGTTAGAGCAACTGGTCTGTAGTCATTCAGTTCTGTGATGGAGGGCTTCTTTGGCACTGGGATGATAGTAGAATGTTTGAAGCAGGAAGGAACATAGCACATCTCTAGTGATCTATTGAAGATTCAGGTGAAGATGGGGGCCAATTGGTCAGCGCAGACTTTTAAGCAAGAAGGAGTTATCTTGTCTGGCCCTGGTGCTTTTCCTGGCTTCTGTCTGTGTAATAGATCTTGCACCAATCCAATGGGATTGGCATGCTCCGTTCACTCCAGCAGAAGAAGCCTTCCATGGACATTGTCAGCCAAGGAATTTTGGCTAGTAGGATCAAAGAAAAGAGCCTTCTCTCCTATGGCCCTTGGTCTCTCAAACATCTTGCCACTGAAGATGAGATCCACCTACATCATTCCTGTTTTTCAGAAGGGCCTTAAAACCTGGCACTGCTGAGAGTGTACTGTGCTGAAAGTGATTGATTGAATAAGAGACAAAACTCTTATGTGCTCCTGGTTTTAAACCTTTATTTAACTGTTCTTAATTTTAATGTTTCTAATGCTTTTATATTTATGTTTGTATACAGTTGTAAGCTGCTAAGAATCATTCTGCATCGTGAGACAGGTGGCATATAAATAAAATAAAATAACTAACTAACTAAATAACCAGCATCTTGAATTGCATCTTAAAAAAACTTGAAGTCAGTAAAACTCATGCAGCAGTGGTGTAACATGAGAAAACACTGGCACTGAGAAGTGTGTACACTGTTGAATTTTGGACTGCTTGGCAGTTTCAGATGTTCTTTACAGGTAGATGCATTTAGAGTACATTGCAGTAGTCCAAATAAGAAGTGACATAGGCATGAGTGATTGTAAGCAAGGCCTCCCACACTAGGAATGAGCACAACCAACTCTCTAGCCATGGCTGTCCACCTGCTCCTTGAGTAAGAGCAGGAACATTGCTTTGCCTTAGATTACATATAACAAAGCCTTTACAATGGCATTTCTACATATTTTCTGATTTAATTACAGATTGGAAGAGAAAAGAGCTTAATATGTCTATGTTCTCTTACTTCACTGTGATTACTCATGTAGGTGTCAGCATTCCAGAAAACAAACTCCAACTCAAAAAACTCTGAGACAGGCATTTTCTCAAAGTCCCATCATTGTCATACTGGCACATCTGAGAAAACCTGAATCTGAGAGTTCTGGGTTTTCCCTGCATCCATCAGTCCATCACATGGCCCAATCACCATCCGTCCCAACTGCAGACATCCTTTTAACCACTCCTTGTCCAGGTGCAGAAAGACATGACCTTGACTGAGGAGAAATATCCTATTATGTCTAACTACAGCCACTCTATGAAATCCTCCCTCCCAATTTTCCATGCACTGGAATGTGGCAGCATGGAAGCTATTGGTGCTAATATGGCTTCCAAGGCTGACAGTGGGCACACTTTCTTCTTTGCAAATCAATTGATTCAGTTTCCCAGACATATTTCTTAAGTTCAGATAATAAATTAAAGGTCTGGCTTCACATGTTGCATGAAGTCACATTGTACTTCGTTTGATTAAGTTTTAGTATGTGGCAAGAACTCAGCCACTTATTGTAGTTTGTCAGAGCTTGGTACAGTAGTGTTTATGTCCAATTGTGATTTATTCAATGACAATGACTAGAGAAATGTGTACACCTAGCCTTCACTATTGTTGTTGTTAGTTAATATTATTGTACCATGAAGTTTGCTAGTGAATAAATCTGCATTTTCTTGCTTCAGTGAACCAGAAATTGTTTCTTAAAACTGAAACATATTAATAGATAACAATTTAAGTAATATTAAGTAATATTTTCTTTTTCTGTAAATGGTTACTGATTTCTAGCTTTCCCTCTCTCCCATTGAAACAAATGAACCAGTTTGAAATGAAAATTACTTTATTTTATTTTTAAAAAAAGCATAACATTATGCAACATCATATCTGTTCAAGTGGGCAAATTCCATTCTTTTCTTTCATGGAATAATCAACTATATTATGATTCCATGGGATCACTGAGGAATATCCAGATTAGTATGTCTTGCTCATGTTACTAGTTTAGGAATCTCTTGTTCTACTTCATTTTAATCACTTGAGGTTGGGATTGTGTTAAAACAAGGAAAGTAAAGTAGTATTCTGAGATATCAATTCAGCTGTTTTATAAAAAGCCATGAACATAAGCAGCCTCTTCATTGGTAAATAATTCATATTTGAGCTACCTGATCTAGGAAGTTGTGTTACCAAATTAAGCATAGACTTACCTGGCAAAAAAAATTTCCAGAATGTTTTTTAAACTACTTTTAAATATGGATTATTCCAAAGAATTTCTCATGAGAATCAAATTTTAAGTTTTGAACCAAATAATGTCCAAATGCCTTAAATATAGGGAATATAACATAATTATTATTATACTAAGAACCAAATACTTGCCAAGATTTCAGGAAAGCCCAGTAATAATACTTCAGCTAGCCCATAACAAAGCATATTCCATATAATTTCAATTCACTATCTTACTTTTGTTAATAAATATTTCTAAAGGTGTAGTGTAAAATCATGAAAATTAACATCTCTATTATCACATGAATGTTGTAGCTTTAAAAGATAAATTTGTGATGCTTGACTACTTTATAAAAAATAATTATTTACATACCAATTTGTGTCTGAGTGAATGTGAACCTCATGATATCATCAGGATATAGCAACATCTAGGTTCAGTCCCTGCTTCCCAGATTACTAATGTAACTCAATTGTCTTATTAAGCATGCCAAAGATTCCATCAAAATTAAATATTAAAGGGTGTAAGAGACATGATTGGCAAGTTCAATGCCACATCTTCATTTCAGAAGAAATAAAATAATACTTTGAATTTGTCTTTCTTAAAACAAAATCTTATCTAAAAGGTGTTTCTTATTTAATATTTTTTTAAATATTTTTTTTAATCCTGGAGGATGAGATGGTGACACTCAGATGAATGTGAAACAAGGCCTTCAAACAATGCAAATACTACAAATAATTTATGTAATGAAGATTAAATTCAACAGAAATGCATCAAATGTACACATGACTTTGCAGAACTTTTCATGTCAGATGAAATAAAGGTGAAATGTTGTCACTATAAAGATAGTCAAGCTAGGGAAGTCATGGTGGACTGAATTCATTTTCATTTGGCACTATTTTTATATCCATATTCTGCCAAATACTTTGAAGCAGTCTTACTAAATAATCTTTGTCCTACTAACTGCAGAATGTTGAGAACACATGGAGGCAGTAATAAGTCAATTAATGTTTTGCCTTCAGCTAATCAAGAAGAAGTTAAAAAAAAAGAAGCACTTTCATTAAGTCTCTGCCTTGCTGAAGCTATTGGCAATCTTGAAGCAACAACAAGATTCTCACCTCTTTCTACATAAAAAGGGAATTAAATAAATCTGTATCACAACTCTCTTACCATCCACATTTTCATTACTATGTTCTTCCGATGATCTGTAAAATATCGGAATATTTGAAAGCTGGAGTTTCTTATCTGGCAAACCGTCATTCGTCCTTTATTAAAAATCCTGTTGAAAGTTATCAAAAAATCATTATAATAAATAGGAAACCTTGAAATAAACAAATCATTTTGGTTTATGAATCAGTTTAAAACTTAAGTGTTATGCAAATTCAGTCAATCGTATTTTATTACATAAATCATAATTTAATACATGGTTAAGTGAAATATGGAAAATAAAACTCTGCCTCCTTCTACATATGCCATTTTTGTTTGTTTATATCTTTCTGTTTCACTTGGTCTTGATTTTGACTTATTGCTAGAGCTAAACCATTAAAAAGATTGGTATGCCTGAGAATTGACTTGGGGAAACATGACAGCCATGTTTCTCTTGCAAGTATTTGTTTGTTCAATAACAGTTCCTTATGGCTGCCTATTGCACTGATCAGCATTGAGATTCTCATCATTCAGTGATGAGCAACATATTTTATTTATTTCATCTACAGTTGACGTGTCCAAAGATGGGAAGAAAGGATTTGCAATCTGACAGGAGCAGTAAGAGTAAAGGCCCGGTCCCACTGGCCAACAGACACAAAACGTATGCATAAAGGACATAGCGGATGAGCAAAATTTCGGGGGTGGCTCCATCCATTGTCATCTGCTCCAAAAAGTGGTAAAAATTTGCATAAACAGAACAGAAAAGAACGGAAAAAAATGGATGTGGGTAGTATGTAGCGGGGATGTTAAACGGATGTTCATAGGAAGCCTAGCGGATGGAAGCAGATGACACCTCCAAAGGGGTTCCGGGGGAGAATTGTGAAGCGGACGCATAGCGGATGAAGTGGATGCATCACGTACACCTAAAGGAAAGAAAGGGGATGCCGCGCAGATGTATATCGGATGCAAACCGTTCACTGTGCATCCTTTCTATTTCCGTGCTACTAACGCTGTGTAGACATTCTGTGTACCTTTTGTTTCCTCCTTCTTTCCATTTTCAGCTGCAGCAGATGTGGTGTTGCGAGGATGCCCAGAGGATGCAGAGAGGATACAGTGGACGTTTAACGGATGATAAATGGACATAGAACCTTTGTTGCTTGTATGTCGCGGATTTACATTGTACACGGTGGAAAGTTCATCCGTTCACAAAGTTTTGTGCAGTTCAAAACTTCTTGTACGGATGAAATCACAATGGACGGATGCTCGATGGATAGAGCGTATGAAACACGTATGCAATGAATACACAACGGATGCATAGCATTTTCTAACAGATGGCAGGCTTTTTTAACGTTTTACATCCTCTTTGCATCCGTAAGTGCAGTGGGACAGGGCCTTTATAGCCTATTGTTCCTTGCATTCAGTAAGTTATAATAAGCTAAGAGTCAATACATCTGAATTTTTAACATTAAAAATAATCCCAAATGCTATTGACATGGAAAAATTAAAAGCTGCTTGCATCTTTCTGTGTTTACCTACCTGCTTTTCTTATATTTTTTTTTCAAAGAAATGCTTGAGAACAGGTCTTCATTACAATACCTTTAATATATCTGATGATAAATTAGATAGGATTCCAAGAGTTCTTAATCTAGCAAATTTCTCTGGATTTGTAGTAGAATTGACTGACAAACCCAATGCACCTCAGGACAAACTATCTTGTGAAAATGTCATTGCTTTGAATGAAACTGAGCTTCCCACCCCCCTCCATCCTACTTAGCTATTAGAAAAGTCAAATCAAAATGCTCTCTGGAAAATTTATTTTTATTTTATATTTTTCTCATCATTTTTTAAATTTTTTTTTATTAGTTTTCAATAAACAAATATACACAAACAAAACACAAAACATCAAAACATAAAACTTCTTTTTGGAAAGTGGCTTAGTCCCAGGTTACATCTTTTTATACAGACATAAATTCAAAATTCATGCTAATTTTTTATCCCATTTCATATCTTATTTACCATTCTACATTTTCTATATAGCTTCTCCCCTCTTTTCACTCTCTTAATTCTATTTTATTTATTTCATCTCAATTTAAATCATTATGCGTATATCTTTTGTCTGTTCTATTTCAACTTTTCTTTTTTAATCATATTTTTACCCAGTGTCACTAAATAGATCTTGTTTCTTTACATCTTGTTTTAAACCTTTGTAACTTCTCTTCCCTTTGTGCCTTCTTTTCCTATCCAATCCTGCCTTTACCCCCTTGTCTCCTAGTATATATTTTGTCTGTTCTATTTCAGTTTTCTATTATCTTTTCTGATTAACACAAAATTTCTCCTGTAATCAGTGACTGAAGTATAACACCTTTAAATCTTTCCCCTAAATTTAACACTTAAAATAATATATACTTTTCATTCTGGTTCTACTTCGTACATTCTGAAGCTACTTACTGTGTTATAAAATAAAAAAGAATAATAAGTTTATAATAAAATTATAACAATAATCCATAGCAAATTAAGCTCTATTATTAAATCCAATTTTCTAACATTATTTCAAATATAAATACAACAATACAATCTTATGTACTTTGCAGAATCTCTTTTTTAATCGTATTTTTACCCACTATCTCTGAATAGATCTTGTTTCTTTACATCTTGTTTTAAACCTTTGTAACTTCTCTTCCCTTTTTCCCTTCCTTTCTTCTCCAATCCTGTCTTTTTACCCCCTTGTCTCTTAATCTCCACCTTCTTAATCTCCACCTTCTTCTGTATTTCTCTTTTCTGTTGCTTTCTGACATTGTATCGATTTTTCACCTTATTTTTCCCTTTTTTGGTTGTTTTTTTAAGTTTTAAATTTTCCATTCTCTTTCCCCTCTTTTGCTTTTCTTCCCCGGCTAAAGTTGTTTGTTCATTAAAGATGGCTTCTTCTTCATCCCAATCTTCTTGTTCTTGTAGTTTCTGGTAGGTATAAATCGCCATTTCTAAAAAATGGAGAACAGATCCAGAAGAGCTCTTCCCTTCTTGATCCTCTTCTTTTAGCTTTTTAAATTCAATTTTCAGTTCATCAACAAGTAGTGCCATTGTAAAAAGTTTTTTAGACAACCCAAATATTTTTAGTCTTTCAAACAATAATTTCCAAAAGTCCCAAAGTCACCAAGCAATCCAAATACACACAGTCTGTTTCATTTAGCACTTTCTTCTTTTTATATTTTCTTTTCCTGGGGTTATAGTTCAGTTATAAAGCTCCAGTTAAAATATATATTTTAGAAGTTTTGTTACAGTTTCACTCTAATCTTATAAATTCCAAGCAGCCTCCTCCAAGAAAATCTTAATATTAATTCTTTTCCTCTCCCTTCCCACTTATAGCAAAAAAAGTTTTATTTTTTTTCAATGCTCAGAAATTTTTATTGTCCCCTTGGCTTCAATTTTCAATTTAATTACCTGCTGATTCCAAAATGGGTTTTTCCAATTTCTCCATTCATTTACTATCACCGTAAGGAAGGAGAGTGAGAAAAAACAAACTTTCCCTTTTTACTTTCATTTGCTGCTTCTTCCGTCTTCGTCGGGAATGATGTATCTGTAATAAAACTTAAATTCCAGAGTATTTAAATATTACTTGTCATCCCGGTTAGCCAAAAGCTTTCACTTTCTCAGCTTCCTCCTGCACATTCTTATCCGGATGAAAGCTTCTTTGTGGCAGCCATTGCTGACCGCTGCTCCACCACTTTTGGGAAAGGGAGTTAAGCCAGCTGAGGAGGGGGGGTTGCGATTCCCCTGGACCCCTGCTGAGTCTCCCCTGTCTTCAGTTACCTCTATGGGGTAACTATAGCCCCCAAATCCAGCTGGATCAGGGGCACTCCAGCGGAGAGCACAGCAGGATTCCTGCCTCCACCGAAGTCTTGCAAACCGGAAGTCCCTCATTATTTTGTTACTTTTACAGAACATATCTAATATGCTCTTCCTGTTTTTTCCACAACAGTTCTGTGAGATGAGTTGGTCTGAAAAAGAGTAACTGGCCCAAGTCACCCAATTGGTTTTCATGGCTAAGGCAAAATCAGAACTCATAGTCTCCTAGTTTCTAGTCTGGTACCTTAACTACTGGACTAAACTGGATCTGTTGAAGTTTTATATTCTTCAGTCCTTTTTGGTACAAGTAGTAACTTTAATTTAGAAGTCCAAATGCATAAAACAAAATAAAAGCTTAAAATAATATTTCCTTGGTTTATTCAAAAAATGCATTCTGTCAAAGCCAGATAATTATTGTAGGAGGGCAAGCTGTGGGCTGGCAGTTGCTTGTCATTTATATCTGCCTCCACCAAAAGATAACTCATTTGACTTAGCATGCTACTGAAGGGGAAGTCCTGTTGAATTCTATTAGCCCATGCTTTAGCTGGAAGGGACAAAAGCACCTGCCCAGAGCAAACCATTGAAAAATGGAGCAATGACTCCCTTTGAATAAATCATCGAAAGGTTTTAATGGTAACGTATAGACCTGTCATAAATGATTTAAAGATATATTTTCAAGATCACATAAAATGGGAACAACATGCCTAAAATCTTAAGACTTAATTAAAAAACTAAAGACAATATTTTGTTGGAATCATTTCCTGTAGAAAAGACTATACCAATATAAAAGTAACTTAAAATGTTTTTGAGGGAGTTTGAATTACAGATTAGATAGATAGATAGATAGATAGATAGATAGATAGATAGATAGATAGATAGATAGATGATAGATAGGTAGATAGAGATGAATGGATAGATAACTTTCCTAATTCTATTTTAGTGTTTCTTCATATCTGGTTCTTGTTCGTTAATAAACGTTGACACATTTTTTTTAAAGAATAGAATAGTTAATCTCTTATAAAGTCTATAACTATTACCTTTAATAGAATTGGGTTAAAGATGAGTAAAAATTTCCCCAATTTTTGTTGATTTTGTTGGTGCTGCAACAATAATAATGGGAAAAATTAGTGAAATTTTACTTCTAGATTTTATGGAAGATAGAAAATCTAATAGGAGAAAGATTTGGAGGCTAATTGTGAAACTATAACCTGAACATTTAAAGCTCTGTAACTAATATTTCTGAGCTGGATAATGTAAGTCCTGGTAATATGTTTATTTTGGATTTATAAATGTTTTATTGTGTATCCTATTTATTTATTTGTTTGATTTTCATTCTATCACGGTCGCATAAGGCTCAGCAGTTATAATGTGACAATAAAAATAACAATAATATGAAAACATTATGCAATTCAAATTACAGAAACAAAACCAAGACCCAAGTTGGGAAGAAATGCAGATAATATTATTGGAAGATTCTTAGAAAAATGTCTGTTTTTAATAACTTCCTAGAAGTCACTAAGCAACCAGTGGGGAATCCATTCTACAATGTCAGCACTGCTGTAGGTAACTTCTAGCTTCAGCACCCTGACATCTTAGAAATGGGGTGGAACAGAGACCTCTCCCTACATGATCTAATAAGTCAGACTATATCTGTTTGAGAACAAGCCCATGGTCCAAACCATGATGGGCTCCAGGGGTGGGATTCAAATTTCTTAACAACTGGTTCTGTGGGTGTGGCCTAATTTGTGGGTGTGGTGATTATCAGCTGTGGGGAGGGGTGATTATCAACTTATATGGGGTAAAATCAGCTCAGCTTTTGCTCCAGAAGAAATACAATGAATAAATTTTCCAACATTTTTCTGAAATGACAGGATGAGATGTTTCTCAATGGTTGAGATTCATGGCTCATCATTTTATTTTCTATTGTTCAGTTATTAAAAGTTTAGAAATTATTTTTTAAAATTATTTGTGGGTTTATAACCAACCTTTCTGGTGGATTTAATATTGTGCAACATGCTTGAAAATAGTACTATTTTATAAATATTTGAGTTCACAAAGAGTAGGATGCATTTGTTTTTCACTATATTCAAATGTATAGTGTCAGTTTGGATCTGAATCATGGCAGCTGCTAGGAATAACATCAGAAAGTATGAAATCATATATTACAGTCAAATTTATTTGATCACATCCACTGGAATGAATATTAAACCTTAACTGTGGCTGATAATAATGGAATTTAAGTGCTATTACTTAAGTTTAAATTCAGGCTTAGCCTTCTCTCCGGTCAAGGTGAGAGTCTCACTTCTGACAATAGGTTGGTGGTGTTCTGGTTATGAGCGTACAGACTTCTGACACTGATACAGATAGAAAGTCTGTCAATTCAAACAACCCCAGAGCACTAAGATACAGATGCTCTTTTTGTCAGGTACACATACCAAACAAATCCTTCTATGTGGGGGATATTTTTTCTTTCTTTTTAAAACCAAGCCAGAAGGGCTGAAAATTGAAAGGAACTAAAACTGATCCCGACAGGCCCAAACCGACATTTGGAAATTCTAGGAAAAAAGGAGATCCAAGTAAAAGCATCTAATTTCAATATAATAATGCTTTTGAAAGAATAGATAACAAGTCTAAAAAAGAATATGCATTACCATTTTGATGTTTATTTTTCTGTGGCATGTAAATTTCTTTTATTTCTCTTGGTTGACTGAGGGAAAACATGCAAAAGCTGTGTGTATTACAGCTTTTTATGCTTATTCTCACTTGGGTATGGGAAAATACCTTTTCTTTAGAATCTGTTATGATTTGGAATAATAAACTGAATTGTTATTCCAATCTTTAAAACAAATTATTATTAGCAATAGCAGTTAGGCTTATTATACTTCCCTCTGCTGCTTTACAGCATTCTCTGTAATATGTATTTACATATTGTCCCAACAGTCTGGATCCTCATTTTACCAACCACAGAAGAATGGATGACTGATTCAACCTTGAGCCCTGTCAGGATTGAACTCAAGGCTGTGGACTGCAACACTGCACTTTAAACACTGTGCCACCATGACTTTTTCTGGCATACCAGTGGTAGGACCAGATTCTTGCCAACTACCATAGAGTAGTACATTTTAGATCAGAGTTTTGTTCTTAAAATTCATGTGAACGCAGCTATTGTATTGCAAAATATTTGTATTTGTCTTCTTTGAGGCTTAATGCTTATATTCTGGATACTGAAAATTTAAAAATAGAAAATTTAAAATTACATAACAGACTGATTATATAACTATTTTGGCTGTTACATTTCATTTTTCTGAGAGGAAAAAATGGGACACCAATGTTTCAACTTATTTCAGCACCCAACAATAAATATGACATTACTTGAGGAAAACACATAGTTCTGTTGTCCACCATATTCCTTTGAATTAAAGGTTGCTAATAATATGGTTTGTAAATCATTTGTGGAGAATTATATCAGTGTTCTCTCAATTCTCAATCTGCACCACATATTTTGTTAAATTCATTTTAAATTCCTTTGTGAGTCTCCTCCCTGAAGAACTGATCTTTTTACTCTAAAGGAAAGTAAAAAGGGAGGAACAGTATGATCCTATGTCCTCAGAAGAAAAGAAGTTAAGCATGTGGACTGTTCCTTACTAATTGGTATTATTTCCACCATTTCATTTTCTAATAACATATCCTGTTGTCAACTTCCAATATTTCATAAGATAGATATAGTGGAGTTCAGGTGCCATGCTTCATCCTTCACTGGTGCCGTTTATTGTGATTTCACAAAATGATATGTTGCTTTTAATTTAATATAATGAATGCTTATCACAGAGATGAAAACCTTTATGATGAATATATTTTTATAGAAAGGCAAACCTGTTGATGTTGTAGTACATAGAGAAAACTTTTTATTGCTTGTACAAATGCCAGTTTTACAGACTCCATGGACAGATTTTAGAATTAGTGTCATGAATACAGATTAAAAGAATATTTTAAGACCTGTAATAATTTCTTTCATTTTCCACTAATCATGGTTCTTTCTTCCATTTTGGGCATTTCAGATGATAAACAGTGGAATTTGTATATTTTTTAAAATACTGGAGGATTTACAAGATCAAAGTAGATATACAGGTAGTCATTAACTTATGACTGTTTGTTCAGTGACCTTTCAAAGTTATTATGGTGCTAAAAAGTTTCTTATGACTGGCCCTCACACATATGACCATTGCAGTATTCCTGCAGTTAATCAAAATTTGGGTGCTTGGAAACTGGGATGTACTTATGACAGTTGCAGTGCCCTGCAATTATGTGATTGTCATTCCTAACCAGCTTCTTACAAGCAAAGTCAGTGGGAGAAGCAAGATATACACTGCTCAAAAAAATAAAGGGAACACAAAAATAAAACATCCTAGATCTAAATGAATGAAATATTCTTATTAAATACTTTGTTCATTACATAGTTGAATGTGCTGACAACAAAATCACACAAAAATTATCAATGGAAATCAAACTGAGCAACCCAGGGAGGTCTGGATTTGGAATTACACTCAAAATTAAAGTGGAAAAAAACACTACAGGCTGATCCAACTTTGATGTTATGTTCTTAAAACAAGTCAAAATGAGACTCAGTAGTGTGTGTGGCCTCCACATGCCTTTATGACCTCCCTACAATGCCTGGGCATGCTCCTGATGAGGTGGCAGATGGTCTCCTGAGGGATCTCCTCCCAAACCTGAACTAAAGCATCCCCCAACTCCTGGACAGTCTGTGGTACAACGTGGCGTTGGTGGATGTAGCGAGACATGATGTCCCAGATGTGCTCAATTGGATACAGGTCTGGGGAATGGGTAGGCTAGTCCATAGCATCAATGCTTTCATTTTGCAGGAACTGCTGATACACTCCGGCCACATGAGGTCTATCATTGTCATGCATTAGGAAGAACCCAGTGCCAATTGCACCAGCATATGGTCTCACAAGCGATCTGAGGATCTCAACTCGGTACCTAATGGCAGTCAGGCTACCTCTGGCGAGCACATGGAGGGCTATGTGGCCTCCTAAAGAAATGCCACCCCACACTATTACTGACCCACTGCCAAACCGGTCATGCTGGAGGATGTTGCAGGCAGCAGAATGTTCTCCACGTCATCTTCAGACCCTGTCATGTCTGTCACATGTGCTCAGTGTGAACCTGCTTTCATCTGTGAAGAACACAGGGAGCCACTGGAGCAAAAGCACCGCCAGCATTCAAAAATGACCAGACCATCAGCCAGAAAGCATAGGAACTGAGAAGTGGTCACCTGCAGAACCACTCCTTTATTGGGGATGTCTTGCTAACTGCCTATGCTTTCCACCTGTTGTCTATTCCATTTGCACAACAGCATGTGCAATTGATTGTCAATCAATGTTGCTACCTAAGTGGACAGTTTGATTTCACAGAAGTGTGATCGACTTGGAGTTACATTATATTGTTTAAGTATTCCCTTTATTTTTTTGAGCACTGTACTTTATGACCATTTGATTAATTTAACAACCATGACAAAAAGGTAACAAAATTAGGTGCAATTCACTTCATGATTGTATCACTTATGACAGAAGGTCTAGTCCTGATTATGATCATAAATCAAAGACTACAACTACATTTATAAGATTTCCAGAGAATGGCTGGCAACCAATTTGTAAAGAACACCATTCTCTGGAAAAAGAAATATGGCAAATTTTTCCTAAACATGACACAGTTTGTCATCTCAATGAAGAACAGATGGTTGTGTCAGCCAGTTCAGGAAAGATAAGTGAGTTTTCCTGGATATGTTATACAGTAGTTCTTGACATAAAAACATTGCTGGTTTGGGAATGAGCAGAGTGTTTTAAGAGTGTTATTCCCTTAACAGGAAACCATTATTTTAAAGAAAAATAGAAAAGCTGTTATCATTTGTGCTAGATGCAATTAAGGCACCTTTCAGAGTCCCAGATGAAAGCTTGGTGTATTTGTCATACTGTTTGGAAATATAGCCAAATTGATTTAGATTATGGCAGAAGATGCAACTTGAGCTATCTCTATAGCTCAAGCTCTATAGAAATAATAGAACATACTAACACATACATATGCAGCTACTTCACATACATATGCACCTACCTCTTACTGCCTTCAAGACTTATTCAACTTCAGGAGAGTAGTTCTATCACATCTGGGCTAAAGAAATTTAATGGTGTAAAAGAGATACAGAATTTTTTCCCTCCACTATCAAATTGTCTCATTTATTTTCAAAGCAGCTGTGGTAGCCTTTTGGCAAATAAAAAGCTGAGTTCACAAAGAATAGAATAACAAAGCGAAAGAACCATTAAAAATGTCCTACATAGTTATGTGTATCTCACCATTCTTTTAAAAACAATCCAGCTTTTGCTTAAGACCCAAAACAGATGATTCAGTAGTGCCACCCTATTAATGTGGTTGAATGATGGTTCCAGGCATGAGATTATGTATCTTTGGAGCAGGCTGTTTAAGCTAATTAAATATAACTGTGTCATCATATATAATTGTTGTGTACTCTTCTCTCCAATTTTGGGTACAATCCATTCAGCAATTCACATATGAGGGCAACAGATATTGTAACAGATTGGGCTTCCTAAAATAGCTTATCAGAAAAGTACAGGGTACAAATGAGCAACACTGTTTATGTTGTAAGCAGTGTGTTCAATCTGTTGAATGGGAAAAAAAGAAAAAATAGAAAAATATATGACTGACTGGAACTGAGATGATAAAATAGAAAATAACTAAAGTATTCTTTCTGCTTTGCCATGATTTGAATAATGGGGCTGAAATGGGATACCTGAACATTGATAAAGGAGATTTTTTTGATATTTGGTTACTTCTCATCCAAACAATGGACTGAGTAAATTTGCAATTCTAATACCTACTGTTGATCTAATACCTACTGTTGATTCTAATACCTAGCAACACACTACATTTTCAGAAACAGTGATGCTTATTGTTATATTCCATTGCCTAAATATTCCTTGTGAACATGCTCTATGGTGAAGATAATCAAAACATTGTTGGAGACCCACATATTGCTCAAAGCTACATTATCACCTGCTGGCACAAGATATTTTCTCTTTTTTCCACAAATATCTTGCCTTTTACTATCCTCTTAGACACTCCTATTAAGGTAACTATGGTATTAAGAGTGTGATTCTCTCAATCTATAACATGTTTATTTTTGCTGTACAACCAAGGCTATTGGTCAAAGAAGATACCTGAAGTTACTATCTTGCAAACCAACCAATCTTTTTCTAAATTCACCACTTATACTGTATATGTACACTTATACTTTATATAATCATCTACTTTTAAAGAAACTTATTATAATTTTAACTGATAAGTACTGTTCTTTCTAAAATTATACCTTATTCTATTATTTCAGATTTAGTATACTTTGTTGAGACTTACTCCTGAATAAATTCATGTATGATGTCCAATGGCATTTCTTGGAGGAAAAAAGAAACCATTTTAATATATTTGACAGCAAACATCATGTTCTGACACATTTCTGTGATTGATTTGATACCAGCTTAACCCGGGACTGTGTTCACTAGCATCTAGACACAGATGTACATCTGTATATGAGCATAGTTCCTTCATCATGATGAAAATGCAGGAATTAGTAAGTCCTTGAGCATTGATTGCTATGAATTTATTGTTTCTAAATCCAGAGGCTCAGCAGTTTTTCTTGGTGGCTCAATAATTTTGCTCTTTTCTTCCAAGAAGGTGGAAAATAATATTCTGATAAGATTGAAGGCTTTATTTTTATTCCATTCTCTATCTTATTTAAGTATTAAATACTGTTAAGAGCAATTACAACACTGGATTCAGTGGTAAATGGAAGCTAGATTCTCTGTTCGCAAAATGGCCACGGAAGGAATGTGACCAATCCCAGATCTACTGGAATGCCAGGTTTCCAGCTCTTCATTATCCTATCAAATACTTTCAAATACTAGTCTGAGGTGACATTTTAAACATTGTTTCAGAATTTCTAGAGGTTTTAAGCAGAATCTATGATCATTCACAGAAATAAAGATATTCCTGGGGCTGATGCCCTCTTTTGCAGCCAACTATGGTTTGCATTCCTTCATGAATCATCACTTTGTTTTAAATAAGGGCTTTAAAGATTATATTACCCAAGACAAAGGAAGCATCAGTTTACTCCAATGTTTTGCTGAGAAAATGGACATTCACAATCAGGATAATATCAGCATGACACTGGAAGATGAGGTCATTGGGTTCGAGAATGTGCAATGAACTCCTAGAGAAAAGAAAAGGCTAAATGCAACTTCACTTATGTTTACTATGTGGCTGGATTAAAGCTGAAAGAATATCCAGTTACTGATGTGCCCAAAGGCAAAAGAAAAGAAAATATTTGCAACATTAGGCTTTTGGAATTTGAGAACTATGACCCAAGGCAAATATTAAGTTGTCAGAGTAGAAATGTCAAGATTTAACATTGACATTTTTGCAACAGGAAACTGAAATAAACTGGAATGGGCCATGTCATATCAGAGCAGTATCAAAACTGGATAAGAAAAATGTAAAACCAATGAAATAGCCATCATTATTAAAAATGGCTGTCAAATCCATTGAGGACACATCCTCAAAATAGCGGAATGGTCTCAGTTCACATACAAGGGTTAATAATATCAAGTCCATTTATTTGGAATAAATAAATGGATAAATATTAATAATTTTTAGTTTATGTTTAACTTGTAAAGATAGGAACAGCAGGGTCGTACAAAGTAATTGAAATCAAAACTGAAAATAACATATCTCAAATAGTTTGCATTACAAAAGATAAAACTTTATTCAATGACAATAAAGAAGGCTCAGAAGATCTCTGTTAGCCTTCAAGATTTTTTCCCCTTTGCTTTGCATCTTTTGGCTGTCATAAATAATAGGGGGAGGGGGGGGGAATGGTTATAGGAAGTGAGCTGGAGGTGTTACAAACCAGCACTGTATAAGCTGGTGGGGGTTACATTCTTGCTTAGGTTTCTATCCTATGCTATGCGCAGCTGCAACCCTTTATCAAACTATGTCAAGGTCAATTGACAGAAGCCTCATCACCACCTGGAGATGCCCATATGATGATATACACAAATTTTAATTGGATGAGCCAATTGAACTATTGGAGGTGGGAACGTTGCCATTACTTTGTATATGTGATTTATGCTCCCATTTTCTCAGATTCAGAATTCTTTTGTTGCTACCACTTGATTTCCAATAAAAGATATATTTTCTCTAATTTAAAGAGTTTAAGTATTTCTTTCTTGGATTTTGACAATCTCTCTATGAAAGCAAAAGTAGAAAGTAAAAAGTGAACACAAAAAATCATTTCAATCAGCATGCTTACAGAATTCACAAATGACACTGAAAAGGGAATTGTGGTAAATATGCTTGATTTCTTGCATTCAGTAAGGGATAAATAAGGACAGTGACTGGAGAAATAACAGGATTTAGGTCCTATGTTTGGGGCAATTATTTATTTGGAAAAGATTTTGGAGGTTAAATATATTTTGTGGCAACAAAAATCAGAAAAATGAAAGCAATGTAGTTTTTTCCAACGAGCATATAGTTGTGAAAGCTAAACATTTGGAAAGAGTGTCAGAACCACACATTTAAAGATGATTATTGTGAATACTGTGAAATATGAGAAATACTAATCACACAGTTTTGGGCTACATGAATATTGATGGGGTGATAATCAGCAAGTAAAAATTCATATATTTTGGCAAAGTTGAAGGAAAAAGGAAAAATAGGAAGACAACAGGGAAGGCATCAAAGAGATCCACAGAATACCTGTGATAGACTTACGGATCTGTTGTGGAGCGGCAGAATAACCTGAGGCAAACACAGAGCGAACTTCAGCTTTTTACTTTATTGTAACAATAAAGGGTTGCCGCGGCTGCCACGCTAACAAGGAAGCCAGCTGGTGGACAACAGCTGATGCCGTTTGACAGCTCCCTTTTATAGCCGGTTGTCAAGCAGCATCAGCCAATAGGAACGGTCTGTGTTCCTGCTGGAAACACGGACTGGAGTGAAGACTTCAGCTCAGTCTTTTCCAAATGCCACACTCCTTTCCCCAGAACGGAGCATGCGTAGTCCTTCAGATAACTCAGGTGCTTGCACAGGCAGCCAGATCTCCTAAGTCCTTACAAAGCTGCTGCTGGAAGGAACTTCTCTGTTTGCTGGGCAAATTCTAGTGCCGACAAAGCTGGCATCTCAGCTTCAGGTGTCTCTGGGCGAGGGATAGAGGGCTGTTCAGGTAGGCTTGCATTTCTGTCATACCCATGGGAAGTTTCTTTGGGCGCTGGCTGTCTCTCTGTTGCAACATCTTGAGGCCATTTGCAGGCGAACTCCAACACCTTTTAAGTTGATCAATATGGCAGCGCCAGATGCGCCTGTCTTGCAGTTAGACCCTGTAAGACTTAGGACCGGTTACCGCCACAATCTACCCAGGCATCCAAAAGGGGTGTCCCGCATAGTTCCAGGCATAGACTTGGTCATTCTCAGTGAACTCCCTTGCCTGGCTGTTTGACCCAAGGGGCGTGACTGGGGTGTAATGCAGATGGAGTCTGTCTAGGGTGGTCCTCAGGCGTCTACCCATGAGAAGTTCAGCCGGATACCTATTAGTAGTGGCACAGGGAGTGGTGTGCTGGGTCAGGAGATACTTAGCGAGCCTAGAGTGCCAATCTATGGGTCCAAGCCTTGCCAGGGTCTCCTAAACTGATTTGACTGCTCTTTCATCCAGGCCATTACTGGCAGGATGAAAAGAAGTGGTAAGTGCGTTCTTTATTCCTAAGTTGGCTAGGAAAACCTCAAACTCACAGGAAGTAAACTGGGGGCCGTTATCAGGTACAGTGGTGTCAGGGAGACCATGGGTCGTGCATACCTTGACAGAGCCTTAGTGATAGGTTCTGAAGTTGTGGTGGTCATCAAGGTCAGCTCTACCCATTTAGAAAAAGAATTGACCATCACCAGGAATGTACGCCCATGAATGGGGCCAGCCAAATCAATATGCACCCGGGACCAAGGGGCTACGGAATCTTCCTACCTTCCTGGAGTGGATATGGGTGGAGTAGGTCTGATAGCTTGGCATGGCTGACAAGCATTAACCCAACTTGTAATCTGAGCATCCATGCCTGGCCACAATACATAACTGCGAACTAGGGCCTTCATCCTGATAATACCAGGATGGCCCTCATGCAGAACCTTTAAAACTGAATCTTGCAACTTGTAAGGGATTACAAGTCCTAGTAGTCCCTAGTAGTCCCTAGTCCCCCAAAGTAGACAGCCTTGCAAAGAAGATAGTTCTTGCTGGTGAAAGGCAAAAATTTGGGGGCTTAAGGAATTGCCAGCCACCCCCTTCCCACCCAGTCAAGAACTTGGGTGATTACCTTGTCCCTGGCAGAGTGGGCAGCGATATCAAGGGCAGTGATGGGAACTTTGAGATCGTTGATCTGGAAAACAGCCTTAGTTGGTGCAGGATCCTCCACAGGAACAGGTAGGGGGCAGTGACTAAGAGCACCAGCATGGCATAGACTCTTGCCAGGTCAATGAATCAGTGTATAGGAATAGGCAGCCAGAAATAAAGTCCACCTGGTCATCCTTGCAGACAAAATCTGAGGAGTTTGTCTTTCGCCTGACAGAAGGCCTAACAGAGGCTTGTGATCCATAATCAACTCGAAATAGTGTCCATATAGAAACTCATGGAATTTTTTGACAGAAGTAACTGCAGCCAAAGCCTCCTTGTCAATTTGGCTGTAGTAGCGCTCAGCTGGGGAAAACATTCTGGAGAAAAAGACAATGGGTGCCTCAGAACCGTTAGGCAGTCTATGACTTAAAACAGCAACTATGCCAAAAGGAGAAGCGTCTGCTGCTAAAACTAAAGGCAACTTGTCATTAAACTGTATCAGGACAGCATTGGATATAAGTAATGATTTGACAGTGTGGAAGCATGGGCTTACCTAGGTCCCCAGTGCCAGGGGGATTGCTTGTCCAAGAGTCTGTGCAGAGGCTCTGCAACAGAAGCTTTATGTGGCAAAAACGAAGTGTAAAAGTTAAGAAGTCCTGGAGCTGAGTTTTGTTAGTTGGCGTGGATGCCTCGTGAATCCTTACTTTGGATTTGATTGGGTGAATACCAGAGGTGTCAATTCTATATCCCAAAAATTCTACCTGTGGGGTGGCAATAGTGCACTTGTCTTTCTTTAACTTAAGACCATGCTTTCTGAAACAATTGAGGACTCCTCTGACTCTTTGCAGTAACTGAGGCTTGTCAAGGGCAGATATTAAAATATCATCAAAATATGGGATTACTCCTGGTAATCCTTGGAGAAGTCTTTCCATTAAGGACTGGAAAATTCTTGGGGCCACACTTATGCCAAATTTTGAGGCGTCTACATTTGAAAGCACCCCTGTGCATTACAATAGTTTGTAGTTCAGCGGCTGTGTCATCAACAGGGAACTGTTGATAGGCCTGTGACATGTCTAATTTTGCAAAAATGGTTCCTGGCTCAAAGGAATATAGTAGGTGCTGGATAACAGGGACTGGATAAGCAAGCACTGATTTGTTTATATTTATTCAATGACGTCTTGTAATCTGCACAGATTCTTATGCTACCATCTTTCTTTAGGAGTGTCACTATTGGGGTTTCCCATTTTGCGAAGTCCACAGGCTCTAATACACCCTATTTAATTAATTTGTCAAGCTCCATGTCTAATTTGGAGTGGATTGCAAAAGGTACCCTTCAAGGCTTTAAACGGATTGGTACTGCCTGAGGGTCCAAGTTGAAAGATATTGGGGTTCCTGAATAATAGCCCAGCCCCTCTCTGAACACATCAGCATAGTAACTGAACAATGTGTCCACTTCAGCATTTGTAATAGAGTGGATTCCGCTTATATGGAGGCCAAGGGCAGGGAACCAGTCTAACCCCAACAGGCTAGGGAGGGCACCATACACTGCTACTAAAGGCAAGTGACCTTTAAAATTTTGAAATTGTACAAAAAACTTGCCTTTTCCGATGACTGGGATGGTTCTGCCTTGGTAGTCATGTAAGGTTAACTGGCAGCCGTGAAGCTTCTTCTAAGTCATTCTGGGAAGTAGTTGCTTCAAGGGGCTCCATGAGATGATGGACAGTGCTGAGCCTGTGTCAACCTCCATCCTGCAAAGTTTTCCTTCTATAGAAACAAAAACACTGATTTTGTTAGAGCCTTTGTTAGTCAACTTGGCTTGATAGCAGGTAAAACAGTCTTCAGCTTGTTTTTGGAAATGTTGGGTTGTCTGAGGCTTTTGGGCAAAAGTCTTTCCTGCTTGACAGATCCTGGCTAAATGACCCTTCCTTTGGCATTTTATACAAGTGGCATTCCTGAACTTGCAGCATGCCCTGTGGTGGTTCCCTCCACAGCTTAGACATAGAGATCATGGAGGTAGATTGGGGTTTGGCCTGTTCTCCCCTTGACTGGTTCTTTGCTGCCTGAGGCGATTTACATCATTAGCCTCTTCATAGCCTTCTTCTGAGGAGGCTTCATCATAATGGATGGCTGAGCTGCTCTGGCTAATTGGATTTCCATGAATTTCTGCTGCTGAAAGTGCTGATAGTTCAGCAGCTTGAGACTCTTCAATTGTTAATGTAAGGGTTAAATCCCCTTTAGCCAATAAATGCCTTTGTAGCCTTAAAACCCTTACTCCACAAACTAGTTGGTCTAATAACATGTCTTCCAGATTGTCTCTAAACCCACAATGCAAGGCAGCTGTTCATAGGGCAGCCATGTACCCACTAATAGTCTGTCCCTCAGCCTGAATTCGTCTCCTAAAAGCATGATGCCTAGCAATTCGGGATGGCTTAGGGGAATAGTGGTTGGAAAGAATTTCCTGCAATTCTTCCCATGGAACAGTCTTAATTGAATGTGGAGCCAATAATGCTGTAGCAGTGTCAAATACTATGGCTCTGCAAAAACTTAAAAAATAGGACTTTTTCCTATGGTCGGAAATGTCAGCAAGATCTATGGCATCTAGGAAACAGTCAAATCGGTTTCTGTAGGACTCCCATGTTTCCGCTGCCAGTCTGAAAGGCAGAAATGCAGGGTTCAAAGTCATCTTGACTCAGCGGTGCTGGATCTTTTGAGGAAAGTTGAAATTCGCGCTCGTGAATAGTGACAGTAGCTCTTAAAGTGACATTCAGCTTGGTTGTGACTTTGGCTCCTTTTGTAGTGACTTCGCTTAGTGATTCTTTGCCCGGTTGCCTCTTATATGTATCCCGTCCTCATCGCCAGTGTTGTGGAGTGGGGGAATAAGCTGAGGCAAACACAGAGCGAACTTCAGCTTTTTACTTTATTGTAACAATAAAGGGTTGCTGCGGCTCCCATGCTAACACGGCAGCCAGCTGATGGACAATAGCTGATGCCGTTTGACAGCTCCCTTAAAATAATAGCTGGCTGTCAAATGGCATCAGCCAATAGGAACGGTTTGTGTTCCTGCTGGAAACACGGACCGGAGTGAAGACTTCAGCTCAGTCTTTTCCGAACACCACAGGATCATCACAAGGGAAATATCAAATTGTTAAGACATTTGTTTATATATTCAGCTGGGATAAGGTTCGATTCCATGTTACCCGGTTTACTGATATAAGAGGAAGTTACAAAAGCAAAGAAATATAGAAATGTTAACCTATTTAACCTGAAATAATACAATCTACCAAGTAAAAATCTCAAAAAGAAAAAAAAAATTAAAAATAGCAGTAAAATTATTTTAAAACAATAAGGGACAAAACAAGAAAGAAGGAATGAAGATACGTTCTTAGAAATGTAGTACTAAATTAGAAAAAAATGCAGGCTGAGATAACTCTAATAGTTCAAGGAATATAATAGATGTCAGCAGGGTTTAGCTCAGTTAATATATTGGATAAAATATGGGATCTATGTACTCAGATTTTCTGAAAATACAAACATTTGCCCAGTTGGAGTAGATTTTCAAAGGAGCCAATGAAGATAGGAAGCTTTATAGATGTCTTATGAAACTCTAATGTCTTCTTCTCAAGAATAAATAGAATATGGAAGTACAGGTTACAAAAGTCATGAGGAACTATAGGTTATAATGGTTACATAATTTCATGCCTGCAATATTTCTGTACCATCTGAATTTTTTATGATACATTTGATCTTTAGAGACTGAAAAATCCACTCAGGCATGAAAGTTTTCATCTAATGAATGTGTGCCATGAAAGAGTGGAAAAACATAGAAAAATACTGCCAAATCTAATCACATTCTGCTACAATAGCCAGGTTGTTTCATTTAACAGACCTTTTTTATTTATTCATTTTCAAAGAATGTTGTTTTTTGTTTGCTACATAAAAACTTGCCATGTATAGCTTGTGTTTTAAAAAGCCCATGTTAATTATGTAACTGGGTCTGATTAAAACTAAGACATTCTAGAATGGAACTATTGAAGAATTGGAAATTGCTATTAAGGCAATACAGTTATTAGGTTAATTGAATATCTACAAAATAAAATAATATGGACTGTTTAACTAAAAGCCCACAAAAATGAGAGATGGAAACATATGTAAGTATTTTTTAATTCATTTCCTCCATCCTCATGTTATGGTTTTAGATAGAAGTGTTTTCAAATATATTTATATTAAATTATTTTTCATACAGAGATGTATGCAACCTATCAAAGTTTGCTAAGAAGAAAAACATTCTATTATGGCTATAGAAATTAAGAAAAACATAGTATTATTTGCATTGGAGAGAATGTGGGAAAATTATTAATGCAAAATAGGAAAGTTAACAAAGTAAACAACATTGCCGACTAAATACAAGATAATTAGTCTGGCCATGTTTATGGCAGGAGGTAAGGAATAATTTCAGAATAATTTGGAATTGTTAGACAGTTTAAGATTACAGAAAATGTTTGTGTATAATTCATTCAATGACCCTAGCACATCTTATCTGTAGGTGAGGTATTAGGATTTTATTTTGAATTTTGGAGGAATTAGTATAAAACTGCTAATTTAATCTTAATGTGTCAGACAGTGAAACAGTAATATTTGGCTGTAATTGGGAATATGGTGGCAACTTTGTCTTAAGTAGGATTTATATTTATTTTTCTTTCATTTTACTTATGGTTCCCCAAGGGATTCAAGGTAGCATACTTAAATTGTGCACTCCATTGTTATTCTTATGACCAACCTGTAGGATCAGTCAAACTGAGAGATAATGACTTACAACATTAGCTTCATGGCAGCCTAGATTTTCCTAATTCTAGATCCAATCCCCCTTTTTATTTAGAATGTTTATGCCCATTATTATTCAAGTTCTAAAAGTCTTACCAAGATAAAATAAAAATATCTAGTTCTATTTCAGTTTATAAGAAATAATTTGATTTTGACAACTGAATATAATTTGGATAAATTCTTTGTATTGTGATTATTGTTATTGTTATGTTATACACAAAAAAGATAGTGTACACAGCAAACAAGATAACTATGCTGGGTTTCATATCACAAATCACTCGTCGAACACTTCCCAAGTGTTTAGGATTGCGTGATGTATCCACGGATTATGCGAGCAGATCCCAGTAAGCTGATGATTTTGTCAGTGCCAATTGTTTTCAAGTGCTTGCCTAGGTCTTTAGGCACAGCATCCAGTGTGCCGATTACCACTGGAACCACCTACACTGGTTTATGCCAGAGTCTCTGCAGTTCGATTCTCAAGTCCTGACATCTGGTGACTTCTTCAAGATGTTTCTCATCGATTCTGCTCTCACCAGGTATGGCAATGTTGACGATCCACACTTTTTTCTTCTCCACAATCGTAATATACAGGGTGTTGTGTTCCAAAACTTTATCAGTCTGTATTTGGAAGTCCCACAGTAGTTTTGCATGCTCATTTTCAACCACTTTTTCTGGCTTATGGTCCCATTATTATTATTATTATTATTATTATGATTATGATTATGATTATGATTATGATTATGATTATTATTATGTTTTTCATAAAATAAGGCCGGGTCTTAAATTTTTTTTGAGCCCTGAAAAAATGGCTAGGCTGTCTTTTCGGGGGTGACTTAATTCCCCCCCCTTGCATCTTCGAGTGGGCAGGCAGCGACGGTTTGGATATTGACCTCGGCATTGATGGGACACTTCATATCGGGGTCAACACAGGCAGCACCACATCTGTCTGTGCAACAAAAGTACTTCCTAACAGCAAGTCCCCCTACCATTCCCCCCCATTTCGCATGTTTTAATATCGGCCTTAATTTGGGGGGAGGGGTTTAATTTCATTTCATGCCTATAAAACATGCTGGGACTTCCTATTGGGGGAGGCTGTATTGTTGGAGAAACAGGGTATAATAATAATAATAATAATAATAATAATAATAATAATAATAATAAT
>BLBF01000022.1:27575966-27601444 GCA_015471245.1 Laticauda colubrina | reverse complement strand
ATAATAATAATAATAATAATAATAATAATAATAATAATAATAATAATAATCATCATCATCATCATAGTGAGCTAGATTAGTTTGGATTGATTTTGGTATTTTTATCATCAAGTCCTTCCCAAAAATCTTGGATAGGAAATTTTATATATGTAATAACAACAACAACAACAACAACAACAACAAAAATAATAATAATAATAATTTTGATTCAATCTTTAATTCAATTCACGATCTGGAATTGGTAAAAACTCAACAGTACATGTCCTAACCAAGGACCTAAGAGCTGTTAAGGTAGAGTACAGAGGCAGTTCCAAGAAGGATGTTTTTTTGCAACATCAGGATATTCAGGTCTAATAAGTTCAAAATTTCCATTGTATCTAGGCAGCCCTTTGGGTATTGCTCCAAGGATGCCTATTACAACCTAGTACAACCACTGATTTTTTCCTCCAGTCCTTCAACTTCAATTTGCAAATCACAATATTTTGTTTCAGTCTTGTTTCCAGTCAATCTGGCTCCCTCGTCAGTTTAAAATCTTTCCAAAATCAATATTCTAATCATCCTTGAGAGAAGCTGCTACAAAGAGGTGGCCAGTCTAATCTCCAAAGTACCTGAAGGTAAAATAAGAAGCAATGGATGGAAACTAATCAAGCAGAGAGAGCCAGCCTAGAACTATGGAGAAACTTCCTGACAGCTAGAACAATGATCAGTGGAACAACTTGTCTTCGGAAGACGTGGGCACTCCATCACTGGAGGTTTTAAGAAGAGATTGGACAACCATTTGTCTGAAATCGTACACAGTCTCCTGCTTCAGCAAGGGGTTGAACTAGAAGACTTCCAAGATCCCTTCCAATTCTGTTATTCTGGTTTCTTCATCAACTCCAATTTCCATCACTATTATTAGCTTCGTGAAAAGTAAAGCTATCTTGCCATTACTTCCTGGAAGTCCAAAATCCATTGGAAACCTGTGCTTCAATTAAATCCCAAGGGTCCTTTTTCAGATTGGTAAGTGAAGGCAATGATACATTTCTAACAAAAAACAATATATCTGTCATCTCAAATAATAGCATATATAAGAACACATGAGAAAATTGTTAAAAATCTCAAACATCCTAAGCCAGAAAACCAGACACTTTTTAAAGTGAGGAATAAAAGTATAAACTTTAAGGCAGCACAGCATTTTTTTTTAAAATCCACAGTTACGTACTGGGGGTTGGGAAGCTGCAAAGGAAAATGTTATCTATGGAAAGATATCTTTGTCATTTCACTCTGAATGGATCTAACTCAAAGCTCTTTTTTCTCAGAAGAAACAACTGTCCAAGGTTTCTTTAAAAAGTCATGTGCAGTTATTCTTAAACAGAAGTTTATTGAGACAGTTTGATTTGTTACTTGCAACTTTCAGTTAATTGGGATTTTATTCTGTGTGATTGATCATGACCTGCGAGAATTTTACATTATTTTCCATGGAATTGGTGTAGCAAATTATACAAACACCTTTTTTTTCATGGGTCACTAAGACTATGCTCAATAATAATCTTTAGAACTCTTCTAATTTACCATTTCTATCTGCTGATGTTGCTAGCTCCAGGGTGCCAGTGACTTTTTAAGCAGGACAATATACAGTATTTAGTCTCTTAAAATCTTCAGAAGGTTAGCATGTTGTTGAATAGAAAACAAATGTGCATTCAAAACCAAATCCAGTAAGACTTTTCAAACATTTGCAAACATATGATTTTTTTTTTAAAAAGGATATAGATAAAGCTGCAGCAATAAACTGGAAAACTGAAAACAATCTGAGCAAAAATGCATAGCAAGGCAGTTCTTCAATGTTGTTGAGAGAACAATGTGGATACATCCCTGAACTTAGCAAGGGTCAAGCTGAGGAGATTTAATCTCTCCTGGAGGTCCAAATGTATCAGGCCCAGAGGGGATGGGTAAATAAATGTGATTTATAAAATGTGAAAATTTAAAGCCAGCTTGATCTAGTGGTTAGGGCACAAGGCTAAAAAGCAAAAGACACTGAGCCCGCTTTAATCATAAAACCCACTCAGTGACTTAGGGCCAGTCACTCTCTCTTAGTTCAACCAACCTCACAGGGTTATCACTGTGGGGAAAATAGAAGGGGGGTTGCATTATCAGCAAAGCAGTATAAAGTAAAGTTACACAGTTAAATTTCAAATATTAAATTAGTTCAAGGTATTAATTCAACTTTAAGAAATGTGGACTTCAATTCCCAGAATTCCCCAGTCAGCCATGCTTGAGTTAGTTATTAGAATACTCATTCATGCTTGGCCACCACCACAGAGCAGACAGATATACTACACATATTCACACATACTCTACATATAAACATTTTACATGTATTGATCAGAAATGTATGAATTTATGGTAGATAAATATGAATATAGTGGTAGATAAATATATAACTTGATCATCATTCAACCATGGACATGTGCTGTCAATATAATTGGGCAGCATTTCCTATCCATCATAAAAGTGAGCCAAGTGTTGAAGCAATATAGTTTGCTTTGGTGCTGCTATAATTACAGGCTTTCCCCCAATCAGTAGCTGGAGTACATACAGTAGTTGTAAGATAGTCAACTAGATGCAAACACTGTATTCCCCCCAAATAAGACTGGTTTTATTTTCTTTTGAACTCCAAAATATGCACCAGATCTTATTTTCAGGGGAAGTCTCACCCCACTTACCTTAGGACCACCACAGCCAGGCCTCCCATGCCCCACCACCTGTCATGCTGCTGCCTGACTTCTTCTGCACTGCTCCTGGCCAGACACCGCATCGCTCATCATTCCGTTGTTGCTGCTTGCAGCAGGAGGCTGCATGGTATGTTGTGTCATGGGGTGCATGAGCAGTGGAATTGGTGCAATGCACCATGCATCCTCATGCCACGAGCTGCAGCACTGGTGCGATGAGCCTCAGTATTCCCGTTGCGATCGCCATGTGGTGTCCAGCCACGAATGGCTGTAAGAATGTATATGTCTATATGCCTGTTTATCTCTATACATCTCATATATAGTCTTGATAATTACCCAGTATAAAAAAAAAATCCCCAGAAGGTATCTTTCATCTTACCTTATGCAAATACCAGTTTTATAGATGGGATTTTCCTCAGAGATGCAGCAAAGGGAGGCAAAGTTTAAATCCTTTCACTATGCCTGCTATGATATTAGTTACAATAAATGTTTCTGATCTTGTTTCATTATAGGAAAATAAGAAGAAACCTGGACATCAGCCACCTATCTGGCTGCAACCTTCTGCAGAAAATTCTTATGTCTTCGCTGACATTTAGTTATTTGTATTTTTTGTCACCCAGATATATTTTTGAAGATGGGGATTGTGGTCCTGGCATAGCATTAGATCACATTCTTCAGAGGAGGTTTACAGGAGGAAGTTATATAAGTGTGTTTATAACTTGATATATCTATCACTGATGGCTTTCAAACAAAGACTGAATAATCATTTCTCTGAAATAATATTACTCTGAAGTAATATAATCCTACTCGAGCAGGGGGTTGGACTAGAAGACCTCTGAGGTCCCTTCCAACTCTTTAATTCTATGTTTTAAGTATGTTGTTCCTATATCTCCAATAGGAAAATCATTTTTTCTCTCCTATATTGAACATATACTCTTTTTAAATGGTAATATTAGTGAATGACATACTTAATCTTAGTAATGTGCATTTTTCTGGCACATAGACCAGAATGGTGGGGTGGGGGGGAAGCAGATGCCAGGGAATTGACAGCATAGTGACTTTTGCACCATTTTCTTGACAGAACAAATTAATACCTGCCAGCAAATGCCCTTTCTGTGGAAAGTGTTACCATACCCTGCTGAGCTGCATAATAATTCCCATCTACAGATGGGAAAAGGCCCCATGGCTATTGTCTCACAGAGAGATAGACAAAAAGAAAAGAGAAATTATGAAAGGTAAAACTGATGTTTATGGAAATGATTCCTGATTTCAATGCTGGTGGATTCATAAAGCAAAGGCATGAACCAAGATATCAGTTTTTGGTTTAATAATAATCTACTAACTGCATTGGATTATTATTAAAATGTAGGATTTTATTTTAATTTATTTATTTATGAATCAAATTTATATGGCCCCCATCTTATGGAAAGTGACTCTGGGCAGCGTACAACAATAAACAAATAATAATAAACAATAAACAAATAAAACAACTCTAACAGAAACAACTGCTAGTTCCACTACACCTTGTGCCAAATGAAATTTCCAGATACTCCATAGCAATGGAGTGGTGGTGACCAGGGTACAAGTGATTATGTTCTGACCCAACCCTGTTACCAGCAAGAAAATTTCAAACAAACACAGCAACTCAAACCTTCACAGCTTTAATCTACAAATAAACTTCTTTGTAGATAAAAGATGGCTTGCAGTCAATTAGTCCAACCAGAAAAGCCTTGACAGAATTCTTCTAATAAGCCGGAGTCTCTACACACAATGCTGGATCCTTAGAGCATTTTTGCCTTCTGCAAAGGCAAAAACCTTTTGAAATCAGGCTTATATTCCCTGGAGGGAGGGGCCATTACGTTGCATCCTTACTCCTGAGTTGCTTGTGCTGCTCCAGCTGTTCTGTTCTATGAATCATCCTGTGCTCATGCGCACTTGGCACAGGCTCCTCGGGAAACTCATCACTCTTGCCAGCCCCCACAATCCCTGAAGGCAGCAGTCCACTCCCTGATGGTCCTGGCCCCTCATCCGAGTCCTCGCTCTCCTCCACCATCTGTATCTGCTGCCGGATAACCACAACAGATTGTGAATAGAGTTTATTGATCTAAGAACAGACACAACTGGCACACAATATGTGTGCCCTCCTAGCCACAACTAGCCACAATATGTGCCCTCCTAGCCACAACTACTACCTGACTTTAAGCAAGAGTTGTCAGTTGAGGAGGATGTGTCTATTTGGGGCAGTACAACCTCATCCAGCAACAAAAATGGATAATTTTTTCTTGACTATGAGATTAACAATCTGCTTTTTGCTTCTGAATATAGCTTTTTGCTATATTCATGAGTTGGCATGGCCTTTGTAATGAAGAAATAAAACATATCTAATAGCTGCCATTGTACACAATGAAGCAGGACAGCCTTATGAGAGAAACTGTATTTTCATCATACAAATTAGGAAGTTCCTGAATCTTGTATCACTGAACCACTGAACCACAAAAAATTCAAGAAAGGACTTCATATAATATCAAATGTAAAACTGGTAGAATACTGAATTTCAATTACTGTTAATATTTTAACAAATGTAAGTAGAATATTGCACAAACATTACTGATATGAGAGTACACTTTTACTGTATTTTACACTAGTGATAGTTCTACTGGAGTATGCAGAGCTGATAGTGTTCTTAAATGAAAACCAATGTCTTTTCTACATTAGTCACAAAGAAAAACTTACTTCATATTTATCTGCTAAATGGTACCATTAACCAAGCACTTTATACATTTTTAAGGAAGAAAGCAGACTGTCAGCTTCCTGCTGAAATCAAGCTGTTTACTATGTTCAAAGAGATCAAAATGCTTTTTATGATGGATCACTCAGAAATGCTGTGCCCTTTCCAAGAAAGCAGATGCCATACCATTTAACATACCATGTGCTTTGATTAGGGAAATTGCTAGATGAGATAGCTATGATTCTTTGACTGAGCACGCAGCCTACTGTTGCTGCAAGTCTTTCTGCTGGATGAAAGCTGGAATAAATGATTGCTTTTTAATTAGCATTCCCAGAGGTGAACAAAAGATGAGTCATTTGTCAAAAGCAATTCGGTAAATGTGAGAATATGCTAGGTAAAAATTGTGTTTTTAATATAAGTAATGAACAAAAAATATAATTTTGTTTTCAAGGAAAGATTAATGAGAATTAAAAATTAAAGCACTCTTGGGAATAATATATCTTGGCAAATTACTTTTGATTTTATTTTTTTTGTTATAATCAAAATGTTACTTTGGGTTGAAAGACTGATGCCAGTGAAATCATAAATCAGTCAAAGTGATGTTCATGCAATGAATAGAAAGTTTTGAATTATATTTTAACTCAAAATATAAATGTAAAATGATCCCTAACCTGTGTGCATGGGTATAAAAATCCAGGCATGGAAAAAGAAGTGTAACCATGTGGAACATGGATATAAAATATTGACCCAAAGTTTACTTTCTCCTAAAGGCTAGGTCCCACTGGCAGACGGATGCAAAACATATGCAAAAAGGATGCAGCGGATGAGCAAAATTTTGGGGGTACTCCATCCGTTGTCATCCGCTCCAAAAAGTGGCGAAAATTTAAATAAACAGAACGGAAAAGAATGGAAAAGAACGGACGTGGGTAGTATGTAGCGGGGATGTTAAATGGATGTTCATAGGAAGCCTAGTGGAATGCATATCGGATGCAAACTGTTCACTGCGCATCCTTTCTATTTCCGTGCTACTAATGCTGTGTAGACATTCCGTGTACCTTTTGTTTCCTCCCTCTTTCTGTTTTCAGCTGCAACAGATGTGAGTTGTCAGGATGCCCAGAGGATGCAGAGAGGATACAGCGGACATTTAATGGATGATAAATGGACATAGAACGTTTGTTGCTCGTATGTCACGGATTTACATCATACACGGCGGAAAGTTCATCCATTCACAAAGTTTTGTGCAGCTCAAAACTTCTTGTGCGGATGAAATCTCAGTGGACGGATGCTGGAGGGATAGAGCATATGAAAACATATGCAGTGAGTACACAACGGATGCATCGTGTTTTCCAACGGATGGCAAGCTTTTTTTAATGTTTTACATCCTCTTTGCATCCGTTGGTGCAGTGGGACATGGGCTTAAGTTAAGCTGTATGAAATCCCAATTCACAATGATATTAAAGATTTTATCCTATATGCAGCATTATTTTATTTAACAACATGACAAAAACATAAAGTAGTTTGAACATAAATAAAAAAATATGGACTTTTGCTATATTTCATGTACATGAGCTTGTGTTCACGCTCAATTTCCAACAAAAAAACTAAAAATTACTATCAATCTTCAACCCTAGAATCTGGCAAACACAGTATAATATTCTAATTTAAAAAATCATAAGATTTAATAAATTAAATCAATACCAGAAATCTTATTTCTCACATAATGAAAATCAGACTCTAACTTTCACAAAATCTAGATGAATTGGGGTGGTGTTGGTGTTAGAATGGTTTTCACTAAATACTGAATTATCTTTTGAAATTTTTCTTTCTACATACAAAAACTGTATGTTTGTACAGTTTACCAGTATATTTAGAGAATAAATTTACTCTTCTTCCACTGAAATACTTTAATGGAAAAGGGCCACAGTTAGACAAATAACCATTGTTGCATTTCTATAACTTCGTTCAAATTCTGCATTCATTTAATTATACAGTGTTTGATCTATTTAGATTCTTGATTTGTATTCCACTTGTAGTTCATACATTACATCCAGTAGATGTTTAAAACTATATAAAAATTTCAAATTATACAAATTATTTCAATATTTATCCTTTTTTCTGCAATTCTTTTAGTGCTATATTACTTAAGGCTAGGTCACACCGGCCAACGGATGCAAAACGTATGTAAAAAGGACACAGCGGATGAGCAAATTTTCCATCCGTTGTTATCCACTCTCAAAAGTGCCCCAAATTTGCATAAACAGAGCGAACAACAACGGAAAGGAACGGATGTGGGGAGGATGTAGTGGGGATGTAAAGCGGATGTTCGTCGGAAGCCTAGCGGATGGAAGCGGATGGAAGCGGATGACACATCCGCAGGGCTTCCGGGGGAGAACAGCGAAGCGAATGCATAGCGGAAGGAACGGATGCGTAGCAAATGCGTAGCAGATGACGCGGATGCATCACGGGCACCTATGGGATGCATAGCGGATGCCTAGCGGATGCAAAGCATTCACTGCTCATGCGGGGAGGAAGAATTGCGGAAGCTCCGCGGATATAAAAGGAGACAGCTTGCAAGCAGGTCACCATTCAGAGGAAAGACCTGCTGCCAGAGACATCTTGAGAGAACACCATGGGGAAGAAGAGGAAGCCTGTGCCTACTCCTGACAGCCCTGGCAAGAAGGACAGAACCACCATCCCACCCCCTGGCACTGACTCTGAAGGTGCTGGTGCTGGTGCTGCTCCTCCTGGTGCTCCTGGTGTTGCTGCTGCTGGTGCTTCTCCTTCTGGTGCTGCTGCTGGTGTTGCTGGTGTTGCTGGTGCTGTTGGTGCTTCTCCTGCTGTTGCTGATGCTGGTGTTGCTGGTGCTGCTGGTGCTGCTGCTGCTTCTCCTGCTGCTGGTGCTGCTGGTGCTTCTCCTGCTGCTGGTGCTGCTGCTGTGGTGGACCAGCCCCAAGGCCCTCAAAGCCCTGCTGCTGAAGGCCCTGAAGCCCATGCCAGAGGGAGGAAGAAGCAAGGCAAGGAGAAGGGGGAGAGGAAACAGTACTCCATTTCCAAGGACCATGAGGAGGAGGTGCTGGAATGGCTGAGGGAGAATGAGTACTTGTGGAGGAAGGGCCACAGGCTCTATCATGACACCAAGTGGAAGCAGGCAGTGTGGAGACAGAAGGCGGAGAGCGTGAGCTACACTTCAGATGTCCTCCTGGAGTGGTGGAAGCATATGCACACCTGGTATGGCAAGCTGCACCTGAAGAGATCTATGTCATGGCCAGGTGCAGCTTCCTGGAGGGTGAGATCCACCACCAAGGAGCAGCCCCTCTGTCAATCCTCTCCCTCAGACAGCCCACAGAGAGCCACTCCTCTTCCAGCCAGGAGACAGCTACAGTGTCCAGGCAGGCGTCTTTGGAAGGCCCCAAAACAGAGACCCCCCCCCAGGTGCACTCCCCATACCAGAGGACTTGGAGGATCCCCTGTCTCAGATGGAGCAAGAAGAGGCAGCCACCAGAGACCAACAAACACACCCACCCAGCTCCACCTCCACAGAAAGCAGGCAGAGAGGCAGACCGGAGGGACAGAGCCACACTGTCCTCTTGGAGATCAGGGAAACAATCAAAGCAAGCACAGAACTCCTCTCCCAGCTGGTCCACTTCGACATACCATCCTCCAACTGCAAGACTTTCATCACATACG
The DNA here is from genome assembly GCA_015471245.1 of Laticauda colubrina. Classification (NCBI taxonomy): domain Eukaryota; kingdom Metazoa; phylum Chordata; class Lepidosauria; order Squamata; family Elapidae; genus Laticauda; species Laticauda colubrina. The sequence continues at coordinate 27,592,318 of BLBF01000022.1, read as the reverse complement.
TGGGCCAGACCCTCATGGACATGCCCGAGGCCCAGTACCAGGCGATGAAGGAGAGGATCACAGCTCTTCTGCACCACCCTCCAGGCTCAGCTGAACCTGCTGCTACTCACTCCAGGTCTGCTCCTCCACCCCAGGCGATGTCACAGCCCTTCCATGGATTTCAGCAGCCCCTGGCCTACCAAGCCTACCACTACCAGGACTTCCCACAGCAAAGGCAGCCCTTACCAGTCCAGACCCAGGTTCCTCAGATGCCACAGACGCCTTAGCTGACCCAGCTGCAGACCAGACAGCCCCACTACACTCCTCCTTCCTCCACCCCACAGCCAAGCCCTTCATCAGAATATCTGTCATCAGTCTTGGGCCTCACATCCCAGGTCCTTGAGGAAGTGCCTCTCAACCTCACGGGACTGAGTCAGCTCTCTGAAAGCTTCCTGCACACCATCTCCTGTTGTACTCTCGGGGCCAGGCACCCCAATGGCGCCTCAGACCAGCACTCCAGCAACATCCACCTACACAGTTCCTGGCCCCTTTACATCTGAGACCATGGGCACGCCTCAGAGTGACTGAAAAGAGTGCCAGAGACTGAGTTGTTACCTGCTCACCTTAGCTTTGCTTAAAGACACTTTACTTGGGTCATTTTGCTTTTTAATAAAGTCATACTGTTTGTGATTAATAAAGGTTATCTTTGCTTCACACACTTGGTTCAATTTTTTTACTTAATAAAGTGTTGGGTTAAGCCTTTGCATGCTTGTGGGATTACTAAGGATAGCTGTGGGATGGATAGCTGAGGGATGGGTAATGATAGCTGTGTGATTGGTAATGATAGCTGTGGGAAGGATAGCTGTGGGATGGGTAATGATAGCTGTGGGATGGATAGCTGTGGGATGGGTAAGATAGCTGTGGGATGGGAAAGGATAGCTGTGGGATGGATAGCTGTGGGATGGGTAAGAATAGTTGTGGGATGGATAGCTGTGGGATGGGTAAGAATAGCTGTGGGATAGATAAACCTCCAGTGCAAGCATAGTGGGATTCTTTGGTCCACCCTCCCAGCTGCCACACATATGGCCCTTTATGATCAATAACAATTTAATCATTGATCGACACATTTCAACATAAACAAAACTCTTCATTAATGCCCTATTCATTGTAAGGCCACTCAACATACATGGCACAATCTCATCAGTGTGATGAGACAGGCTGAAAGAAGCATCCATTAAGCATCTACTATCCTGTCTTGCCACTCCACTGCTCCAGCTGGGGAGTTGCAGCAGTGTTTCAGGATGTTGCACTGCTTTTTCCCTCCATGTGAAGCTCTGTTGGGGCCTTGCACATCCACAGTGTCTATCAGGTTTCGCCCTTGCCTCCATTCACCAGGCTCCATGTCCTCATTGCCTTGTTGATGGTCCACAAGCCTGTTCTGCAACACTGGGTAGCGGGTGCACATGAGATTGTGCAGGATGCAGCAAGCTTCCATGATGCTCCTCACGGTCTCTGGCCAATGCTGCATGGTACCTGGAACCTGTTGGCCAGGATGCTAAAGACGTTCTCCACCACCCATCTTGCCCTGGACAGCCCAGCCTGTAGTTGAAGATCCTCTCTTCATGGGTGAGGTATCTTGAAGTGTAGGGCTTCATGAGGTAGGTTCTGAGGGAGAAGGCATCATCACCCACAATGAAGTAGGACACATCTTGTGTGTCATTGGGTAGGAGCTCTGGTTCTGGAAAACCCATGATGAAGTTGTGTTCCAGCCCATCCTTGAGTTCACTGGCGTTGTATACCTGGCTATCTGAAGCTGACTCGTTGCCTGAAGCATCAATGTACATGAACTTGTAGTCAGCATCAACCATGGCAAAGAGGATGATGCTGAAGAAGCCCTTGGAGTTGAAATGATTGGACCCTGAGTTGGGTGGAGCTTTGCAGGCCACGTGCTTCCCATCTATGGCTCCAATGGTGTGGGGAAAGTTCAACCTCTGATACCACTGCTCTGCAACTTTCCTCCAGCCTTCTTCAGTGGTGGAGCACTGGAGGAGCTCCTCCACGTATTCTTCGATGATGGCCTGCACCACTTCTCTGACCATGATGCTGATGGTGTTGTGTGGCACCCTCCAGGCATACTGTATGTTTCTGTATGTGATCCCAGAGGCCAGGTGGCGCAGAGTCAGTGCCACCTTCAGTCCAGAGTCCAGGATGGGATGGAAGTTGGTGTTTGCCTTGGTCAACCTAGGTCTCAGACGCTCCACAACTTCGTCAAACATGGCTGGTGGCATCCTCATTAAGTGCTGGAATGCACGAGTGTCTTCATTCCTCAGCTCCATCATCAGCTTGTCATTCAGTCCAAACTCCGCTCTTCTCCTGATCCATCGTTGGACTCAGACAATTCTTGGACGTCTCCTTCTTCTCTTTGTGTAGAAAAGGTGAAACAGTCTGAAGAGGGCTTGGTTCTGGTGTTGAATGATGGCAGCTACCAAAAGGAGTGTGTGGTGATCCATGGTGGAGATCAATGGATGATGTGGATGATGTGGAAGAACAAGAGCAAGGCTGAAGAGGTCTGTACACCAGGGCTGCTGGACTGAAAGTGAGATCCAGGTGATTTCCTCCCCCTTTTTATAGGAAATGTCGGTTTTCCACTAGGTGTCCTTCCACATATTCTAGGCATCCTCCAGACATCCTAAATATGCGAGATACGTCCCATATACGAACGTTTTGTCTGTTTTAATGCTTTCTATAAGAGATGCATCCGCTTACATCCTTTCTATGTCCGTTCTACTAACGCTGTGTGGACATTCCGCGTACCTTTCGCTTCCTCCCTCTTTCTGCTTTCCGCTGGAACGGATGTGAGTTGCGCGGATGTCCAGAGGATGCCGAGAGGACACATCGGACGTATAATGGATGACAATGGACGTAGAACGTTTGTTGCCTGTATGTGTCGTGGATGTAGATCGTACGCGGCGGAAAGTTCATCCGCTCAAAAAGTTTTGTGCAGCTCAAAACTTTTTGAGCGGATGAAATAGCAGTAGGCGGATGTTTTATGGATAGAGCGTATGAAACACGTACGCATTCAGTACACAATGGATGCATCATGTTTTCCAACGGATAGCAAGCTTTTTTGTCCATTTTATATCCTCTCTGCATCCGTTGGTTCAGTGTGACAGGGGCTTTATCGGAAGCTACTGAAATCAGTCAAGTAGATCAGGCTATTGTAAGATAAGAGATTTTACTGATTTTATTTTTAAAGTATTAACAAGTTAACAACCTTTGTAATCAGGATAAATTATTAATTTTTCAGTGGATACATTTTGTGATGTTTTCTTTTCATAAAAAAAGACATTTATAATGAAGCCAGGGGTCCGAAAATTGAGTTTTTGTATTTGTCCTTGATGTTCAGTACACTATTATTATATGGTCACTTATTGACGGCTTATTCATATCAACCAAAATATATTTCTAAAAACATCTGAAAGTCCATCTCATTCCATACAGATAGCAAAGTCATACATTTTTCCCAGTATTGAAAAAAACAGAGGTATCTCGCATTTGACTAGAATGCTAAAATATTTTTAATTTCATAGGCAATATTAATATAATGTCAATTACATTGCTCTACTGCATATAGGTTTTATACGTATAAAAGATCATCATGTTATAAGTCATTTAATACTGTAGTACATACTTTGTAGTTTACATTTAATTTTAGTTCTTAATCAACTAGCCATCTGAAACACGTAGAATAAAGAAATTCAGCCCAAAAGTTGTGTGTGTGTGTGTGTGTGTATCATGCAATTGTGTACTTTTTTTTCTTGATTATGATTATAGGGTTGTTGTTTAGAATCTTGTTGTTTAGATCTTGTTTAGAAACAAGAGAAGGCTAATGTAGATGTGTGGACACACTGTTTCATCTTGGCCTTGCACCATCCATTTTTAACACCCTGTATTTAGGAAACTATCTTTGTTGTCACTGTAATTTAGGCTTCTAATCCATATTTTGTTTGTTTTGACATTGCAAAGCATAGAAACAAAACTTAGAAAAGAAGAGCAGACGGGGATTGATTGAGCAACTAAAATAATTTATTGCCTTGCCGGTTTCCTACTTCTTTATAGTAAAATAAAGCTTGAAAGATTCCTAAGGACAAATATAATCCATGCCCTACTTTATCTTCTAAGCTACACTTGCAAAATTATCCATAAAAAATTAGTATTTTGAAAATAATTTTAATCATTTAATGGACAAGACATTTTACCCATATTTTTTTCAAAGGGAAAATTAAACTCACATGGGGAATTGTTTAGCTTTAGTTCTGAGGGGAATTAAATATATATTTTATCTTTGAATATTCAAAGTGTCATAGAGATTGTGTTGTGAGGCAGAGAAATAAAAACAAAGAAAGCAGTACTCTCTGCCTCCTCACTAAAATAAGGCATATTCTTGGTATAAGAGATGTGAAAGATTAACAGGCAATACCTCTGGCTATAAGATTAAATTCTATTTATGTAGGCTAAGTATTAAGTAGGCTAAGTAGGCTAAGTATTTATGTAGGCTAAACTCATTTCATAGTTGTATCTGCATTTGTTATTGGAAACGTTCAAATTAATACCAATATCTGCAAAAGTTTAGTACTCTGAAATGTTAAAGCCTATTCTTACAATTCTCCCCCCTGAAAAACAAGCAATGGGAAGATGAGAGAGAGGGAGAGAGAGAGGGAAGGAGGGAGAGAGTTAGTTATTTTCAGTTAGCCAGGTAGACCAAAAAAAGAAAACATCTTACAGCTCTGGAAATCTAAGAGCAGAAGGCTGAGTGTTGTTATTTGTCTATGATTACTCACACAGGAATTTCACCTTGCACACAAAAAAAGTCAGTTTATGCATAAAATAAGAAATCACCACTATCTCCAATAATGTTGGAGATGATACAGAGGAATGTTATAGCAGTAAATCTGCATTTACAGTGGTTTCTATAAACTCTCATAAGTGAAGACAGTTGTTTTTCAATTCTAACAAAACTATTTATTCACTTTCTTTTAGATTATAGAAGTTTATTATTTGGAGAAAGAAGAGTCTGTTTCTCTACTAGCCCTCAAATAAGTAAAAAAACTGTAAGGATTCCAAGATTGTGCCTCAATGCTGCCACCTTGTGAGTTTAGCAAAATAAGACTGAATTTAGGAATGTGTCTGTATCTATTCATTAAAAATAGCTTGAGATAAAAGTAAAATAAAATGACGACAGGTAGTTTTTGACCTACAACCACATTTGAACCCAAAATTTATGTTTTTAAGTGAGTTTTGCCCCATTTTATGACCTTTCTTGCCACAGCTTTTAAGTAAATCATGAAGTTGTTAAGTTTGTAACATGATTGATAAGTTGACTTTGCTTGTCAGGAGGTTGCAAAAGTTGATCACATGACCCTGGAACATTGCAACCGTCATTAATACAAGCCATTTTGATTACATGGCCATAGTGATGCTACAATGGTTGTAAGTGTGAAAAAAGGCCCTAGGTCACTTTTTCCAATGCTGTTGTAATTTTGAACAGTCACTAAATGAACTGTTGTAAGTCAAAAACTACCTATACTTCTAGCTATCACTTGTGGTACCAAGCTGATTCTGCTTGATTGAGGGAATGACTCTGATAACAATTTATATTGCCTTGATCAGAAAAATGCAACAATACAAAATGTGAATATACTTTGTCAGGTCTGAGATAGTTTAGGCAAGAAACCAAAACCATGAATGCTGATGTTATTTTTATTGTAAGGTTTCAGTGATGAATTCTTGCAAATTTGAAGCACTTCTTCTAATCTCTTGCCTTCATTTTTTGGAGAACTAGGGTATGTGTAGTGGGCTTCAGTAGGCAAGAAGCAGACCAGCATAGCTACAACAACATTTATTGTCTCAAAACTGGAACTGAGGAACAGCAGGCAAATGACTGTAATTTATACTCTAAGTCTAGGCCCACAGGACCTTAACCAATCATAATACTCGATAAAGCCCACCCAGATATGAATGTTCTAAGTTTCCCTCCAAAACAGTTGGAGTTAACAGTTTGTTGTTGTTGTTGTTAGTTGCAAAGTCATGTCCGACTCATTGTGACCCCATGGGCAATATTCCTCCAGGCCTTCCTGTCCTCTACTATCTTCTGGAGTCCATTTAAGCTCACGCCTACTGTTTAGTTAACAGTTAGGGTCATTTAAAGCATAGTTTCACTTTAGCAGAGCTTAACACAACTATATATATCCAATACATAACACCCCTCCCCCTAGGATAGTTTTACCCTCAGTTTGTTCAATATTCATAGTCTTTGAGATAGTCTGGAGGCATATGGATCCTGGTGGACCACCACAATGTTACTGGATAGTCATGTTTAAGTGGAGTATGTTTAAGTCATGTCACTGGATAGTCATGTTTAAGTGGCAGCGGCTCGGCTGCCTTTGGTACTTCCGTTTCCCTGGAGGCAGCCATGGGTGGTGTAGGCAAACTTGGAGGAAAACAGTTTCCTAATGGGTCTGATAATGCCTCGGGATCCTCACCTGGGACTGGCCTGGCCTGGCGATGCTGTAGCTGATCAATGTGGTGTCTGACTATACAATCATTTCCCAGAATAACTCAGATTTGGAATAACTCAGATATGCCAATATGACATCTCTAATAAAATGGATCTTTGAGAAGATGACAGTCTTGGAGTCTTTTAATTTGGACATTGTTACTTGGAACGTTGACACTCATATGACAAGGGGCCTGTTATTTTAGTTACTCTAGCTGTCACCCAAGGTGCCCCACTCCCATAGTTCCTGGCTCAAATCAATTCACCCAGCTGTAAGTTCCAGGGGTGTGTTTGTGTTGGCTGAGCCGTCTTATCTGCTATGTTGTCTGGATGAAGTTGGTCGAGCTTCATGGTGAGCCAGCGGCTCCACCTCAGTTCCTCTGGGCTGCAACTTGTTGCTGTACTGGGAGTTGTATGTTGGAGGAGGAAATTCACCAGGCAGTGATTCCAGTTTCCAGTCATCATATGCTTGAGCACGTCCTTTGCAGCCCTGACTATTCATTTGGCCTGACCGTTGGTCATGGGGTGGAATGGAGTGGATGTTACATGCCAAATCATGTTGGCATTGAGGAAAGATTGAAACTCTTCTGCCATGAATTGTGCCTTGTTGTCGGACATAATCACATCTGGCAGACTATGTGTGGTGAACAGCCAGCACAACTTTTGGATGATCCTGGTCATTGTCAACTATATATATTCAATAAGGAAGGGTTTTTTTTTAAATATTTTCTTCACTCCCATTTTTTTTGAAGCTAAGATGTCTCTTCCCTGAGTGTTGCTCCTATCTCCCAGGATATTCTCAAACTCATTGCACATTTTGGTGATATATCAGTACAGAAATACAGGCGATCTTGCCCAGATGTATAAATTCTGCAATTTGGACAGAGAGAAAGATTTGAGAAATTTATATTTAATTTAGCTTCGATATTTTGTGAACTACCTTGGTATTTCTGAGACTTTTGGGGTCACAATCAGACATAAACAATAGGTTTCCTATACCATTCTGGCCCAACCTGTTCCTTTCAGCTTTTTGGAAATCCTCAAAATTCTCAGTTAGTATATTTATTCAGAATTCTGAGACTAGAATGCTGACATTGTTACTTCTTATTTAATTTTATTTTTATCCTGCCTTTATTATTTTTATAAATAACTCAAAACAAACATACCTAATACTCTTCCTATTTTCCTCACCCCTGCAAGGTAAATCGAGGCGCCAGAGAGTGATTGACTCAAAGTCAGCCTGCTGGCTTTCATGCCTAAAGTGGAATGAGAACTCAGTCTCCTGGTTTCTAGCCTGGTGTTTTAATCACTCAACCAAACTGGTTCATATCTGAAGGCCTTTTATAACTAATATTACTATTATTAGTAACATTATAGTATTATTATCACTATTAGTAGTGGGGGATTTCTGGGTGTGTTTTTCTGCTATAGTTTGAAAGAAGTCTTTATTTTACGTTGCGTCAAGTACATTCAGTTCATTGACCACTTTGCAGAGAAAGGAACACCCTTCAGTTGGAACAGTAATTGCTCTGATATCTAAGAGTTTATAAGACTTTATTAACTATTTGGTCGTGACTCAAATCTAATTTTGGAAATTTGGTGCTTACAAAAAAAATTGTGCAGAAAGGGAATTTGGCCATGAAAAAAAAATTGTGAATATTTTGTTCACAACCTGATTTGGTCAGCGTTCGTGACCAGAGGTTCTACTGTATGTTGCAACAGTTATGGAACCAAGATAAATCAAATGAGATAATTTACAGAAAGCTGGGACTCATGACCCACTTCCTTGGGAATGAATTTTGGGAAAGTTGGAGAAAGGACTCATATGGAATAGTTAAACTAAACTTATTAACTAAAATATTTATTGTCTTTCTCCAGTGATTATGTTTTGATTATATAACCCCTATTTCATGCTGCAGCTTTTTATAAACATAAATAATAATAGTAAAAGCTAAAGGCTGTGTATTATTTGAAATATACTGAACAGCTGTAGTAAAAAAGATAAACAAGCAAAAAAGGAACCCATTATTAATAAAAAAACAAATGATATATACTTTAAATTCATCAATTCACATGGAGCAAAATGTATGTATTTATGACTATGATTTTATCTTAACTTCTTTTTTTGTCTGTTAACAAAAAAACCCCAAAATTTTCTTAATTATATTTTTGTTTATAATTATGAAACATTTCTTTTATTTTGACACTTTCATTATTTAATAACACTCCGGCAATTATATTACTTTCTTTAAAAAGCTTTATTTTGTGATAAAGTATTTGTATTTTTCCAAAATAGAATGAAAATAATGAATAAATAATATCTCCTTCTCTAGTGTACTGTAATGTTCAGCTGCATTCAAGACAATGTATATTTATAGAATCCCATATCAAATGACTAGGAATAATTTACTGAGATATATAGAACTATTGCTCCACAAAGAGGCACAAAATGCTGTTTAAAATATTCTCTTTTCACTGTCTTTTAAAGAAAAGAAAACTGCAAAAAGAATTGCTGTTTTCCCTATGACAGCTGTGAAATGAAAGCTCCAGAATCTCCTAAACCTACATTATATATAGATCAGTAAAGCAACACATGCTTTACATATGGAAGGTCCCAGTTTGTCATCTCTAGTAAAATTGAGTCCTTATTATTAGGTTATTTGATACGACAATCAAGATTTCAAGAATCTCTTCTAGACTGCTACATGAAGTAGCATTTATTTATTTGATTTATACAAACATATGTAACTCTGGTAGCTTCCAATAAAATATATAAATAAATAAAATATATAATATAAAACAACAATAGCATGTAAGCTTATATACTGCTTCACAGTGGTCTCTAAGTGGTTTACAGAGTCAGCATATTGCCCCAATAATCTGAGTCCTCAGAAGTATGAGGCTGAGTCAACTTTGAGCCTGGTGAAATTTGAACTTGAATTTGAACCAAATTGCAGGCAGCTGGCAGGTAACAGCTGCAGTACTGCATTCTAACCACTGCACTACCACTGCTCTTAAAACATACAGCAACTGACCACCATAAACTAGCCATCAACAAAGCCAAGAGCAGACTCTATCACACTTCTGGGGTTCTAAGCCCGAGCACAAAATCAAATGTTTAGGGCAGGGGTATCAAACTCAAGGTCTGGAGGCCAAATCTGGCCCTTGGGATGCTTAGATCTCGCCTGTGGGGCTGCCATGGAAACAGCAAGGGATTGGTCTGCGGTGCCTCTGCCAGTGAAAACGGAGCTCACAAGAGCTCCATTTTAGCTGGCAAAGGGTTGCAGGAGGCCATCCCAGACAAAAATGGAGCTTGGGAGACTGTTTTGAATGCTTGGGCCACCACAGGCACCCCCAACGTGAGTGATATCATGCTGGCCATGCCCACCCTTGCTATGCTCCCCAGCTCCCCTGAGGTCAAACACAACCCTGATATGGCTCTCAATGAAACTGAATTTGACACTCCTAGTTTAGGACTTTGGGAAAGGGTCAACAGTATTGAGGGCTATCCTAATCTTGAGTGGAGTGACCCCTAGTTTATAAAGAGAAAGTTTTTTTCAGTTCCAATGGCCTCCCCCTGCTTCTAGGGAGCTGCTGCATTTGAGATGCATCATGAGAGATGCATTGAATGAAACAAATATTGTCATTTCAGCTGAAGTGACTGAAATGCACCACTTTGCATCGACCTAACATGACAATTATGCATCTTTTCAGTATTATTCCCTGTGTTGCTATTGTGGGAATCTAATTAGTACTTTCTATTGCAGATATTGTTTAAATTATCACATCCTGGCATATTTATTATCAGCTAGTTTGGATTTTCCCCAAGTACATGATATAAATATTTTATTTCTCTAAACCATTTCTGCACCAACTGTATTCAATGGACCAGTTCCCATCCTTCTGGAAATCTTAGTGCTGTCATCAGTGAAAATAAATCTTATGAAGACTCAGCAGTATAGATTAGACATATATAAAATCAGCAGCATCTGCAGAATCTTGCTGCTTCCAGAATGATAAAAGCAGCATTGTGGTGCCACACATGAAGCTCTGTATCTTTTGGTCATGGATGCAATGCACATTGAACGTAGGTGGGGTTTACATCATGGTGGTATAGAAATTGTATTCATTCGTCTGAACCCTCTTGTACTCCTATCACAGGTGATGTATAGGTCAGGGGTTCCCAATCCCCAGGCCATAGCCCTCTATTGGGCCTGGAAGTTGAAGTGAGACTTTCAAGAAGAGATTGGATTGCCATTTGTCAGAAATGGTGTAGGGTCTCCTGCTTGTGTGGTGGTTGGACTACAAGATCCCTTCCAACTCTGTTAATTGTAAAGGCTAGTATAAAGTAGCAGGTGAGTATGTGTGCCATCCCCACTTATGCAAGCAGCGGGAAAGTGTGCACACATTTGCTCCATATTGTGTGTGCAGTGGCCGCATGTGCCTGACCCTCCACAAATTGAGCTGTGCGCGTGCACGTGATTGACTGCCACTTACTATCCCCTCTCTTCCCAGCCGGCAGGTCTGCAAAGCCAGAAAGGTTGGAGAACTGTGCTGTAGGGGATAAGGAAATACTCTCCTTCAAATTAATATCATGCAGTTAATACATTGTTTTCTGATCTAATGATGGTAGTGTTAATCATATCATGGAAAGAATTATCTCAAGATTACAAAACAATTTCATTCCAATTAAATTAAAAACAGAACAATACAATATTAACCTTTTTATACATCAAGTTAAAAATATGCTAAATTTTACTAAATCATAAAATTTTAACAGCATTACCACTATACCACATACAAACAGTTTCAAATGCAGGGGAAACTCCTGGACTTATTTCAATATTTTAAATTTTGGATTATTTCACTGCTGAATAATACACCAAACCAATAGCAGCACACACAAAAAAATGGCACAAAAATAGTACACTCATACAGCTAGAAAAAAAATGAATACTTTAAAAAGTCTATAACCATAACCATTTTAAAACTCTAACCTTAACCCTAATCCATGTACTTGCATGCAGTATCAAGATTGTCACTGTCAAAATATCAGGTCAGCCAGGTCAGTATTAAAATCTACATCGTGATGTCGCCATATACATTTCATCCTTTTTGCATCACTGTTGTTTATAAAAGTTGCCTATGACAACATGATGAAAATGGTGATTTTTTTTTAAAAAATATGTTTTTCAACTTCCCAGCTTGATCTGCAGCATTAGAATTCACTGTTAGTCTTTCTTTCATGCCCTAACTAGTCCTGTTCCTGCTTATTAAGCCAAGAGAAATTGAGTGGGTGGTGTCATCTGCTGAAGCCTACTGTGGAGTGATCTTAGGAAAGAGATGACAGTCTATATAGTATATTAATCAAATTATATTGATAAATGTATATTTATGACAAAAGAATAAATATTTCAAAATATAGATGACTTTTAATTGTTTTTAATGTCAGTACCCAAAATAGTATCATAACACTTTAAATAAAATTTTGTAGGTTAAATTTAAAGGACACCAAAGAATAAATTCAGTATTTTGGTAAATGGCAAATGACTCTTGGTTTATAAAGTCAATGTGCATGAAATGAATAAATTAAGACTGTGTAATAAAACCCAGTACTGAATCTCAGCTGTTCAGGAAGTGTTCATAAATATCACCATCCTTAGATTTCTGCTTAGTTCCTACAGTTGAATTAAAGATGAAGGACAAGCAGATGTATGTATTCTTTCCTTGACTGAGCAAGATATTTTTATGCATCAAGTTTATACTATTTTATTTCTCCAGCAAACTGTTAATAAGATAAATGTGAACTGTGGAAAATGAAAAACTGACACCTGAATGAAAATGCATATTTATATATGCAGATAATGAAAATCCCACAAAAGTCTTAATTTCTTATGTTCTAAACAAGTTTTTATCTGTATATATCTATATTTAAAGCTCATATCTTGTTACAGAGTTGTTCCTGGTATCAACAATACCAGGAACAATTTACTCCAGAAACTGAGAGGTTCTAGATGGGGAGCCTCATCCTCTATTCTCAAAATATCAGCACTAGAGTTGGTCTACTCCACAGCTGAAAACTTCTCCCCTCTTTGGCTTACTAGCTGCCACACCAGCAAGATTGATGCCAGACTAAATGATACAATAAGGATAATAAAGGCCCGGTCCCACTGGCCGATGGACGCAAAACATATGCATGAAGGACACAGCGGACGAGCAAAATTTTGGGGGTGGCTCCATCCGTTGTCATCCGCTCCAAAAAGGGGTGAAAATTTGCATAAACAGAATGGAAAAGAACAGAAAAGAACGGACGTGGGTAGCATGTAGCGAGGATGTTAAACGGATGTTCATAGGAAGACTAGTGGATGAAAGCAGATGGAAGCAGATGACACCTCCGAAGGGGTTCCGGGGGAGAATTTCGAAGCGGACACATAGTGGATGAAGCGGATGCATCACGTACGCCTAAAGGAAAGAAAGGGGATGCCGCGCAGATGTATATCGGATGCAAACTGTTCACTGCACATCCTTTCTATTTCCGTACTACTAACGCTGTGTAGACATTCCATGTACCTTTTGTTTCCTCCCTCTTTCCATTTTCAGCTGCAGCAGATGTGAGTTGCGAGGATGCCCAGAGGATGCAGAGAGGATACAGCGGATGTTTAATGGATGATAAATGGACATAGAACATTTGTTGCTCGTATGTCGCAGATTTACATCGTACACGGTGGAAAGTTCATCCCTTCACAAAGTTTTGTGCAGCTCAAAACTTCTTGCGCAGATGAAATCGCAGTGGACGGATGCTCGATGGATATAGCGTATGAAACACATATGCAAAGAGTACACAATGGATGCATAGTATTTTCCAACGGATGGCAAGCTTTTTTTAATGTTTTACATCCTCTTTGCATCCGTAAGTGCAGTGGGACAGGGCCTTAAGCAGTTGCATAAAATCTAATTGCTGGCTCCCTGTCCTCATAGCACTACCAGCCAAATGAAGGCAGGAAGCCTTAGTGAAGGAGTACAACAAAATTATAAGAAACCCACTTCTTCCTGTGCTTGCTGATCTTCTTCATCTATCATTTGGCAGGCTTAAATCCAGGAAGTCCTCTCTGGCACTCACTCAACAGCTGTCTTACAACTTTGACATGAACTCATAGCAAAAAGCCAAATAGGCTGCTGAACTCCCAGATACAGGCAGTTACATAGATGTCTCTGCACAAAAGGTGCTGGGTTTTGACCTTCTTTACCAGCATTGGTCAACTCTGAACAGAATCTGTTCCCAACATGGTGTCTGCCAGGACTCATTGTTTAAATGGGGCCTTGTCTATACCCCTCAGTGTGACTGTGGTGTTCCTTGACAAAATATCCATCACATTTTGTCCAAATGTCCATCAAGAACTTACACTGGCCCAATGTCTGATTTTTTTCAACATAGACCACCTTGTCCTGAAATGGCTTGATGGACTGGACATTAACATTTGAACTTCTATAAGTCCATGTATTTGCCATATGCTAAATAAATAAATGTTAAAATCTACTTTATCATACATTAAAAAACAAAAATGGAAATAAATACATAAATAAAATAAATGTGTAAATAAATATATGAAGTCCACATTTCTAAATAGGACTCTATTTAGAACTGCAGTTAATAAAATGCTTGTTTCATTCATTCATACATTCAATTTATAACTTGCCACAGTAAACAGGCCTGGTAGGAATTCATAAAATATGAAAAAAATAAAACTTTCATGATACGTGTAATTAAAGATGTATAAAATCAGTACATCATAAAACATTAATTCAATATAAACACAGAAAGAGAGGAGATCTGTAAATATAATAACAGATGGAAATTGATGTCTTTCTGGTTCTGCAATATTTATGTTTATGTTTTTGGACAACATCATAAACATGAAATAACCATTATCATAGTTCTCCTTTTACCTTTTACAATCAATTGGAATATCTTTGGGAACATGTAAAGATGCCTTCTTGGGATACAACTACAGCTACAAAATCAGGATGAGCATAAGAAATAGCAATACCAATGGAACTTAGACTTATACTGCTTCACAGTACTTTACAACCTCTCTAAGTAGTTTAAAGAGTTAGCATATTGCTCCCAACAATTTTCTGATCCCAGAAGGATGGAAGACTGAGTCAAACTTGAGCCAATGAGAATTGAACCCCTGGACTTCTGTGGTGCTCTGGTCGACGACGGATCAGAGACTGCGATTGTGCACAGCCTTGATCTGTGCTTACCCTGTTGGAGGGGTCCTTAAAGGACTGGATCTATCTGACCAATCTCATAGGGGTGGGCGAAGAGGGAAAGACTGCCATCTGGGTCGAGGGGAGCCTCATCTCCCCTCCTTGGCTTGGCAAACTCCTCTAGAAGACAGGGAGAAGCAGCAGTCTTTTAATGGCTGCCCTGAAGATGGGAAGCTGCCGGGACACAAGTTTTGTGCTGGAGAGTGAAAGTGGTGAGTGATGTGTAACTGGATAAAAAACTTTGAATATTCTTTTTGATAACGCTGAAAAGCGGAAAGAAACAGCCCTCATTTGGAAGAGTGTTAGCTGCGAACAAGAAATAAGAGGAAAATATAAGGTAAAGAAAAAACAGACATAAAAGAATTATATGTGATTAGAGACTAAATTTGGAATAACATACAAAATTGGACATTAATCAGGCATTGGATAAAATGTTGGATTTATTTGGAATTGGTTAATTCTAATAATAATACTATGGAAAAATGAATTAAAAATAAAAGAATTCTAAGAAGAAAGTGATATAGAGCACCACCTAAGGGTTAAAGATTTCCTTTTTTAATGTTTCTATGGAAAACTACTGGTAGTACATAACCAGATCCCTGGAAGCCTTATTAAAAAAAAGAAGAGGGGATCACAGTTAAAATGGAGACTTTTGACAAGGACAATAACAGAAAAAATTGACTTTTAATAAAATAAAGAATAACTTAATAGACCAAAGAAATGGAAGAAATAAGCAAAGAATTTAAGTTGGAGCTCCAAAATGTGTGAGAGATGTTGAAAGAAAGAATGAGATTGGTAGAGTTAATGTTGAGTAAAGTAATGGCATCACAGCTTGCAACAAAGGAAGTCTAGATAGGACAAATTAAAAGAGGAAAATAACAGCCTTGACGAGCATGAAGAACAAGGACCATTGTCAAAGGACATAAAAGGACTTAAAACAGAGACATCGACATTAGAGACAATAAATAAAAGAGATAAGACACTCAAGAAGAAGAAAAAGAAGAAGAAGAAGAAGAAGAAGAAGAAGAAGAAGAAGAAGAAGAAGAAGAAGAAGAAGAAGAAGAAGAGGAAGAAGAAGAAGAAGAAGAGAATATATAAGAAAAAAACCCAAAAAAGAGAACTGAAAAAGGGGGAAACATGGCTGACAGGCAGAGGGAAATAAAAATAATACTAGAAGGAAAAAAGAAGAAAGACTGGAAAAATTTAGAAAAGGGAAACCTAGCCAAAATTAAAAGGAATGAAAAAGTTTCGAGATTTAGAGATAAGGGTTAGGGATTGTATAAGTGGGACACCATATGGGAATGTATATTGGCATTCAGTGAAAAACTTATTGGAAATTATTTTAGGATTATATAACTATATATATAACTATATATGTGTTTTCTTAGGTTTTCGCGGGTACTTACATGTGTGCTGTTTAGCTTCCTTCGGGTATTATCCCACGTCATTGTAGTTCTGTTAAACAGAACTGTTTAAAGTTCTGTTAACAGCCAGATCAGAAGCTATGAGAAGCTGGAAGTTAAAAGAGCAGGAATACTATGTGACC
>BLBF01000022.1:27487350-27535966 GCA_015471245.1 Laticauda colubrina | reverse complement strand
TATATATATATATATATATATATATATATATATATATATATATATATATATGTATGTATGTATGTATGTATGTATGTATGTATGTATGTATGTATAAATATAAATAAATTTGAACATCTATCATTTGTTAATTTTAATGTGATTATGGTATATTTTGAAAGCTTATTTGAAGGTCAGGAGAAAAATACATTCAATAAAAACATCATATATGTATGGGAAACATTTGATCAAATCCTGATTATGTATGGTATTACTTTAGCTTTGTCATCATTATTACTACTAAGATTAAGTCTAAAGACCATTGTAATTGACATGCCAGGCTAAATTACTAAAAAAACCCACTCTTAATATTTCTGATATTAGATTTCTCCAATTAGTATTGAGTCAGGGAGAATTTTTCCATGGTACATTTGAGCCTTCAGGAGAATCTAAGTCAAGCTGTAAACTTTCACCAGAGGGGTGACATCACTTCCACAGAATCTTCTGTGGAAGAAAGAATCAAAAAAGTATGCCTGGAAAATGTAGTTTTCAAGACAATTGAATCTCTTTGGTAACAGCAATCAAAGTCACATGCTGAACCAAAGTTAGATGCTGTAGATTTAGATATTGTGAATTTAAATCAAATGTATGGTTTAAATCAACCGGAGCTTTACTTTATTTTAAGAGTGAAGACTACCATATAGCAGCATTAGAACTGTGGTATTAAATATTTAAACTTAATTTTAGTTAAATATGTTAAAACAGTTTTTTTTTTAATTGCCTTCAATGGACAGAAAGAAAAAAAAATATCCTGACCTTTTTTACTAACCCTTTGGGAGAAAATTAATTTGTGACCTGTCTTTTGCAAGTGTAATTGAACAATTACCAGTCTGAATTGTATGTTTCCTAATTGTAATTAATTATTCTGTCATGTGCGGATATGCTTCTCAGTTCTTCAAGTGTCCTTGCCAGGCTGGAACTCTAATTTCCTCTCACCAACAAATTTCAATGAACTAGAACTGGCACTCTGGAAAAAAAATATGCATACACATACACCCCCAATGGAAGTCTGAAAAACCTTTGAGAAACCTTGACAAGCTTGCATGGGGAAGGAGCGTGAGTGATATTTAATAGGAAACTGATTTAGGAAATTCAAGCTATGTGTGAATGTGACTGATAAGAGGACAGAGTTGCAAAACAAGGTCAATGGTGGCTTAAAATAGCCCAGGGGAAATTTACAGAGCAGAAACCTTTGTTATGGATGCTTGAGTGCTTTGTCTGTATCAATTACACAGATTTCTAATGCAAGTAAACTTTACCAAATTACAATTTCCTTGCTATTTGGAATAATATTAAGGAATAATAGTGGAAGGTGTATTATTCCCTGTGTCAGACTGTTTGATTCTAGTGACAGTTGGTATTTTTCCTCTTGAATATTAAGATCCTGTTTATTATTTTAAAGCTTCTTCATAGGACAGTTATTTTTCTAAGCTCCCTTTTTGTTAGTCTTGCTGTATTCTCAATGTTTTCAGGATCTATGTTTATTTCTTAAACAAACAAAAAGTAGATGTTTTGAGAATGAAAAGTTCAAAGGATTTGTAATTCTGAAGACCCAATACATTTGGGATAGCAGTTTGACAAAGGTTGATATATGATAACTATAAAGTAGAACACCAGTGCCCATGTGATGTGATTCCACAACAAATTGAAATCTGTATTTACATTGAAACAGTGCTTTCTTTTGAGATCTTCAAAAAGCTAATAGGAAATTCACTATTTTTTAAAATCACAAACAGGTTATCTTCTTCTATCAACCTGGGTGCAGAATGTTTATTTTATTTATTTATCAAATTTATTTGCCCCATCTTCCAGTTCAATGTGGCAATATTGCAAATCATCAGTGTTATTATCTATTTAATTAGTCATGTAATTCTATTGTAGTTATAAGATATTGGCTGTCAGAATATGAAGAGGTTAACAAGTAAGCAACTTACCTGTATGAAATCCTTTTTTTTTTTTGTTACATGACTATGCATTTGTAAATAGCATAACTAAAGCTGTAATTTAGACCAATGATGCATATATCTAAATCAGGGGTGTCAATTTCAAGGCCTGGGACCTGGATCTGCAGAACCACCATGGCAACAGCAAAGGATCGGCCCACGGTGCCTTTGCCAGTGAAAACAGCTTGGGAGGACCACAGGCAGCCATCCCAAGCTCCTTTTTGCTGGCAGAGGGTTGCAGGAGGCCGTCACAGCTCCGAAAATGGAGCTCAGCTCTTTTTCATTGGCAAAGCACTCAGGCCACCACAGGCACCCCCGACATGAGTGACGTTGAGCTGGTCACACCCACCCTGGCCAAACCCACCCCAACCCCCCAAGGTCAAACACAACTCTGATGCGATCCTCAATGAAATCGAGTTTGACACCCCTGATCTAAATAATCTACCTAAACTAATAAAATGTTGTTCACAGACCTAAATGAGAGAGGTAAGAGCAATCTCAAGTTAGATAATTAGTTAACCAAATAATTAGTATATGCTATTTCTGATAATCCACACAACATTCTAAAGAATTAAGAGTTTCTATAGCTGGCATAACCAAGCTGAAACATAGATAACACCAGTTATAACTCTCACCTGCATAGCTTCAGGAAAGTGGTATGCAAAAAACATCTTCTAGTAACCAGGGCAAATTGTTTTTTGAGGAAATTGTCAGCCTAAAAGCAGCACTGAGATAAAACAGGCATTCTTGTAACTTTGAACTAGATAGTACTTCATACCTTTGATGAAAGGGATTTCAGTTCATAAAAGTTTTCTTACTTTTGATGGAGCCAACATATTTTTATAAATAGTGTAATGTTTTCACATTGTTTTCATGTGTGGATTGATTGATTACAATAGTAACAAAATGCAGAGCAAGAGTCAGATGCAAAGGGCCCCCCGAATATACACATAGATTAATCAATCTATATCTTGAATTCCATAGCCTTGTTCTGCCCTGTACACTGGCTGAAAGGGGTCAGAGTTAGAAGGAAGAGATACATTCTGAACAATATCTTCAGAAATAAGGTACATATTTGCTTGAATAACAGTAAAACTGGGTGTTGATTCAGGAGTTCTGGCACAGAACATTTTCTTTGGATTGCTTCTGGCTAAGAATAATTCATTACTACAAGCAGTGACTGGTCTTCCATAAACCTTCCTGAATTATGGAGGTTCAATGGAATGGAAACCAGAACATCATTATCTCTGTTATTTGAGTCATATCATTGGGATATGATAGATTTGGCCCTTTGGATCCTACAAGGCTATGATCAGTACTGGATATTTCTCTAGTAGTGGTTACAAATGGGCAGTATATGTTTTCCTCATCTTTAAAATACACTATAGCACAGTGTTTCTCGACTGTGGTGACTTTAAGATCTGTGACTTCAACTCCCAGAATTTCCCAGCCAGCCCAGCTGGGAGTTTGAAGTCCACAGATGGACTGTGTTGTCAAGTTGCCAAGGCTGAGAAACACTGTTTATAGCATCTTGCGGCTTGCCAGGCAAGCTATCAAATCAGAGGACAACTACACATACCTGAAGGCACATTACAGAAATAGTTCTTGATATTTACATCATAAGGCACCTAATTTTCCCGATTCAGCAAATGGAACTCTGTGAGGCTATCAGGTAATTTGAAAAGTTAATTTTTGTTAACGTTCTTTTTCTTGCGTTTCATTAAAACTTCATGTAACCCATAAACCATTTTCAGGACAGCTCCTGACTATCAAATTAAGTGCACTGTGTAATCAAGTTTCTGGAGCTAACTATTTGCAAAAGTTGTGTGCTTGGGTCAGTTTCTCTCCACCCATTGCATCTATTCTATTCCATCCATCAGCAGCACCTATATAGACATAAATGAAGACCGCAATGGATGAGTGTAAACTTAAATAAACCTTCCATTATTAAAGGGCTCAGCCTAAGAGAAGCCTACTTAAAGTGCCAGTATACTCACCTTGATTCACCCCTATAAAATTTAATTAAAACCAATAAACAGTCTAAGAATAGACCATCTGAAGAACAGTTTCTTCCCACACAAATGGCCATAAAGGCTATAAATGACCTTTGGATACTTTTCCCAGACTATCTCCATTCAGTTTCTTTATGGAAAGTTTATAGTTTTTGGAAAATGCCCTTTCATTGGTGGTATATAGCTTCTGGAATTTTGTCCTAAATAATCATTTCACATTACTGCACCCAGATGGTAAATCTACATAAATAGGGATATATTTCCCACATATAATAACATTATAAGTCATATATCAATAGTAATAGCACTTAGACTTACCAGTATATATTGCTTCATAGTGCTTTACAGCCCTCTCTAAACATATTTCTCCCAACAATCTGGGTCCTCATTTTACTGACCGGAAGGCTGAATTAACCCTGAACCATTCATTATTAAACTCTTGGAGTGAACAGTGAGTTCACTCCAGGAGTGAATGTAGAACTACAGTATGACATTCTAATCACAATGCCAACACAGCTCTTCATTAGTCACTTCCTGTGGTTCAGTTAGCAGTAATTCTGATCAGTAAGGCCCTGGGATTTCTTAACTTTTTATTACTTTATTAATAAAGTAATTTATTTATTAAATTATGTCCACAAAGGTTTGAATATATCAAATTCAAATGTTTCAAAATAATATACTCCTAAATGAATTTTTAATAAAAGATTGAGCCCGCTTTAGTGAATCATATCACTCTGTTTATTTTCTCAACAGTTTTAATCAAACACATTTCTGAAACTTCAGCCATCATGGTCAATGATATGGAATACGTGGAACTATTGTATATCCCTGGATTATCTGGAGAGCTATATACCTTTATTTTTATAATAGAAATATATTTTGGACACTTTTGTTAAGATAATGGTTAACTTCAAAATATCATTACCACTCCTAGGTGCACTTCCTAATTTCAAATAACAAAAATGTGTCATGGTATATTTTGTTAAAAAATGTGATGTTTCTAAATAGCTTGGGCCTTTTAAAATGTATTTATCATCATGGTTTATATCAGCATTCTGAAGTTATTGTATTTGGGGAGTGATTGCTGTAAAATGAGTGGAATAAAACATTGATTTGATTTGGCTTAACTGCATCTAATCCATTCAGTTTTAGGAGTGATTTCCACTCATCACCTATTTTTTTTTAATTTCAAAAAGGATACTGATTGAAGGTCAAATAGTTTGTGCTCAGGCAAACACATGTTGATATTCAAGACTTTTAAGTCCTTTGGGAGAAGCTTTTCTAGCTGAATTTGGATATCCAACATCAAATATATCATTTAAGAAGACATGGAAGATAAGATTATTTATATAGCCTTGGGGATTGTCTAGTGTGTTCAGTGAGCTATCTATTGCAGATAGCAGTTCCTAGAGCTCTCTATAAAATATTTCATGATGTAACCATGTAACTATGGAATTATTCAAAATATGAAACTTTTCCAAGAAAAAGGTTTAACAAAGGGAGCTACTAGGGATGCTTTTAGGGATGTATTTTCTTCATGCAGATCATTTCAGATCCAACCACTTTGCAAGCCTTTCCCAGTCTGAAACACACCAAATAATGCATTGGATTGCAAATTCCACTTCCATACTGTCTAGTATTGAAAATTGTCACATTTTTTAAGTAAGCAAGGCTGAGAGGATCTCTATTTAGAACCTTGGAAGATTGCTGCCGATCACTACTTATAATACTGAACAAAGTGTACCAACAACTTGTTCTATTTGTTTCAGTGGGATGTGAATTTTATTTCTATGTTATCCAAGCGCTATAGTACTAACAAATGATAGAAATAGTCTTTCAGCATCTTTTCCCTAAAGCACATATATTTGAATTCACATGACATGAAGAAAAATGAAACATTATTAGAGCACTAGTTTAGTCATTCTATTTTTACATCTACTGCTTTTATAGATTTTCCATTTTTGCACTTATGGAGCTTTTTTTTAGGCCTATTTGAGTTTCCCTCTACTTATTCAATCCAAGTTTCTTTCGGGAAAAAGTTTTGAAAACTGGCTTTGAAATAGATTTACATGGTCTTTTAAAGTCATTTAAAAAGAAAGACAATTCCACTCTGCAACTAGGTGGAGGGAAAGAGAGAAACAGAAAAAAAACCTAGTTCCTATGTACTGTGTGATGTAGCTTCATCGTTAATGCCAATTGCATGCTTTTCCTTCCTAAATAATTAAGGCCAAATCCCCAACCACACTCTCCAAAAGTTTCCTACTGCTGGGATAACATTTAGAATATATGGAGAAAAAAGTCACAGTGGAGTCATACATACTGAACCTTCTTGGCAGAGGCAGGACTTTAAGTATTTGGAGCAATCTCAAAAGCATCAGAAACTATAGTATGAGGAGATGACACCAAGACCACAGCAGGGATATCAAACTCATGTCATCATGGCATTATCACATGACATATTGGAATTTCCCCCACTCTGCTAAACTGGGTGTGGGCATGGCCAGCACATGAAGAATCCAGCCGGTGAGCCAGGAGTTTGACAGCCCTGGACTACAGAGAAAAACCTATTATAGGCCTATCTGCTTTATGAAGTCAGGATGATTTATTTTTAAAAAAGCATTCCAACAAACATAATTACCTCTAATTGTACCCAATAGTTGGCATGAAAATCTTGCTATGGTTGAGAAATTATTGTCATAAAAATATGAAAGTGGTGATGAGACAATTACAGCTTATTGTTTCAATGAAATGGCCTTGAATTTTTATTTTGCCTGCACATGCAAGCTTAGGTCATCAAAATGCAGAATTCATAGCAGTTATTAAAGTGAACCACTTTGTAGACCATCTGGCCAGTAATTAATTATGACAAACAGCCATAGAAAGTCCAACTACCTCTTAGTGCAACTACTGTACAAGATTGGAAAACATTGGAGGAGACAGGGCTATGCATATTGAATTGAATTCTCAGAGGAAATACAGGATATAAATCTTATGAGTTATCCTTAACTAAAAATATAGCAAAGACTTATATTGTGCACCAGACAATTTGATTGCTTTAGGATCCTACACTATATTCACTGTGTATTGTGACTGGCTCACACTGTTGTTATTATTATCTTTTGGTCCCTTTGGGTCAGTTTTGACTCTTGGTGATTGTCTGGATAAGTCTCTGAAGTTTTCTTGCTAAGATTTCAGAAGTGGCTTTATATTGCCTGCTTCCTAGGGCTGACAGGGAATGATTGGCCCAAGGTCACTCAACTGGCTTCATGCCTAAATCAGGACTTAACTACTACACCAAACCAACTCAAATATTATTTACTAGGAAATATTTGAAATGTCACATACTTTTAATGATAGGGTCCGAAAATATCCTAACACATTTTACTTTTACCTTTTATATTTTAAGATTTTCTGAGTAAAATCACTCTGAATTCTTACAGTGGTCAGTCATATTTAATTATTATTATTAATATGTAATGTTTATTTACATTTTGTGATCTGCAGATAAAGACAGGATTGTTTTGTGCCTATGGTTAGAAGGGAAATTAATCAAATTTGCAGACAACATCAAGCTGGCAGGAATAGCCAACACTCCAGAAGACAGACTTGAAAACTGGGCCTTATCTAACAAAATGTAATTCAATGATGAGAAAATTAAAGTTCTATATTTAGGCAAGAAAAACCAAATGCACAGGTATAGAATAGGTGGTACCTGACTCAATAGTAGTAACTGCGAGAGGGATCTTGGAGTCCTAGTGGACAATCATCAGAAATACTGTATGAGCCAGCAGTGTGCTGCAGCTGCCAAAAAAGCCAACATAGTCCTAAGCTGCATTAACACAGGTAAAGAGTCAAGATCATATGAATACCATTTTTTAATCCCTGGTAAGGCCACATCTGGAATACTCCATCCAGTTTTAGCAACACACTATAAAAAAGATGTTGAGACTCCAGAAAGACTACAGAGAAGAGCAATAAAGATGATTAGGGAACTAAACTAGGCTAAAATATATGAAGAATGGTTGCAGGAATTGGGTATGTCTAGTTTAATGAAAAGAAGGGCAAGGCCTGACATGATAGTAGTATTCCATTATAAGGGGCTGCCATTAAGAGGAGGGACTGAACGTATTTTCCAAAGCATCTGAAGGTGGAACAAGAAGCAATGGGTGGAAACTAATCAAGGAAACAATCAACATAGAACCAAGGACAAATTTCCTGACAGAACAATTAATCAGTGGAACAATTTGCCTCCAGAAGTTGTGGGGCTCCCAACACTGAACGTTTTGAGAAGAGATTGGATAACCATTGTCTGAAATGTTGTTTGAACAGGGGGTTGGACTAAAAGACCTGCAAGGTCGCTTCTGTTCTCTGTCTTTATTTCATTATATTGCTTATTTAAATGAACATGTTTCAAGCAACATATTGCAGATTGAAATATTTAATTATAGAAATTGAATGATATTGAAAGGTGAGATCTTTCAGGAAAAAAAAATTGGAGGAGACAAGAATTCTTAAAAGTTATATGTCAGTTAGAAATAAGTAACTGTTCAATTATTTTTTTGCATATTGCTATTTAAGTTTTAATGTTCCAGTTTAAGAAGACATAAATCATTGCTTCAATCTGGAAAACACATTTAAGCCTGTGCTGGTAAATTGAAGAGTTAAATCATTTTAGAACAGTGAGTTTTCTGGTTTTGTAAAATACATAATATATATGCAGATGAATCCAGCTGGCTTCTATAAGTTTACTCTGTTACTTTTATATAGAATTCTAACATATGATCACTTTATTACCTGGATACCATCTGTTTGAGTCAGTTGTACAGATCAAGAGCAGAAAAATGTTAATTAGATGGAGTTAAAATGTTAATTAGATGGAGAATTAATTCCTGAATGCTTTCTTTTAAAAGTAAGTATTAGAAATACTATTCAGAAATGCTTTTATAATTCTTGTCTTTTAGGATCTGACAATTGCATTCCTATACGGTTTAACAATGCTGCTGTTCTAAATGTCCAGATATTAAGACATCTTAAGAAAGTATCTGTTTATATTAGGAACACAGTAATAAAATTGATTTAAATCAGAGTTCTTATATACCAAAATTACATCAGGCATACATATGAAATTGGATCTATGATATAACAGATATTTATTTTTAATATTAACTGTAATATAACTAAGTTTAATGGAAATCATCTTAAAATCCTATGAGCTTTAGATATCAGAGATTCTCATTATATTGATATGAAGAAGAAAATGCCATGGCATAAATAAAACTGAGATTTAATTCCTTTTGCTGAAAAAAAGAGTTAAATTTGGATTGTATTGGGAATGTTACTTTTTAAAGATTTTTTTTAAATTCTGCATTTATATAAATGTTTTAAGTGAAAAAATCAAATCTTTTCTTTTACACACCAAAATAAGAGGTGGTATTCAGCAGGTTCTGACCAGTTGTGGAGAACCAGTAGTGAAATTTTGAGTAGTTTGGAGAACCGGCAAATGCTGGTTGCCCCCATCTGCCTGGCCCTGCCCCCATCTATTCTCTGCCTCCCGAATCCAGCTGATTGGCTGGGTCTTCTTTTGTTGCCCTGCACAGGAGAACAGAGCTGGAAAGCAAGTTAGTGGGGTCGGGAGGGAATGGGATTTTGCAGTAATCTTCCCCTGCTACTCCCACCAAGCCCCACCCCACACACCAAGCCATGCCCACAGAACCAGTAGTAAAAGTTTTTGAATCCCACCACTGACCTAAATGTTAAGACATGAAATTACTTCTAGATAAATGGAAAACAACCACTAAGTACCATCCTGGAATGAGTGACTGAAAACTTTTAAGATTGATGACTAAGAAAAGGCATTTTTAAAAAGCATTTAAATATTTAGTTAGGGTAAATATATGTGTCTGTTTTCTCACACTTTTACATGTCAGATACAATCATAAAATCTGGCAGCACTTTTTCAGGCTAAACTATTTTATCTGTTTTAAGACATGTGACCATTGAGAATCCCCATAGTAACATGATCAAAATTCAGATGCCTGGCAATTGACTTTCATTTACGACTGGGGTCTTTTGCAACCTTCTGACAAGCAAAGTCAAGCGATAAGCCAGATTCACTTAACAACCACGCCACTAACCATTGCAATGCTTCACTTAAAAACTGTGGCAAAAAAGGTCATGAAATGGGACAAAATTCACTCAGCAACTGTCTCACTTGGCAGCAAAAATTTTAGGGTCAATTGTGGTCATAAGTTGAGGACTACTAGTACTTTTATTGAATGAGAATCCAAGCTTTCTTCATTCAGTTCAACAATATTTGTCAATGAACTGCTCTGCTGCCCTTGCTGCACAACAACAGCAGGGTACCTGTCAGAATATTCCTAGAGTTTCAACTAATCTATTGGGGTGGGGGGGTGGGATGAAGGAAATTTCAGGTATCAATTATCCAATGCTTGATTTGTGCCAGTTGTTTTAGAAATGTTGTGATAAATAATCACCACTAGGTGGCAGAAAGAAACAAATTACAGTACAAATATTTCCTGTTCTGCTTACATTGGGAAATGAACAGGAAGATAATGGCAGGATGTACACACTGGATGGATCTCATCATGTTCCTGCTGCAACTAACTTTGTATATCTTTGGGAAGAGTGTTACTTAATCCACAGCCTAAGGAAATCATTACACTTGACTTGGTCTGATTCAACTAAAACCAATGAGACCAAATATATTAAAGTAATAGCTGTGTTTTTACCTGAAGTAGCACTTTAGCTTAGCAATAATGAGGAATCTGGGGTAGTACCCAGCTGGATATATTTCTATATAATCAACACTGTGTTGAAAAGATTCCATCTTTTCTAGTTTTGAATATTTCAGCTTTTTCAGAGATACCAAAACAAGGGGACAGGAAAGGAAAAGCAGCATTATAATAGCACACCCACAAGACTGTTTAAAGATAAAGATGTTCTGAAGTTAAATGTGGCTCCTAACAACAAGCATCTGTCATATAATAGCCCAGATGTAATAATGAAATATGAAAAACAAAAGACTGGATAGTGGATATTATAGTGCATGGAAACAACAGAATAGAAGAGAAAGAATGATAGGAAATAACAAGTTGAAAATAGAAGAAGAAAGATTGTGGCAAAAGAAACAGAGATAGTACTTATAGTAATAGGTGCCTTAGATGAAATCCCCAAACATCTGGAACACCACTTGAACCTCATTGGCATTGCAAAATCACCATCAGTCAATTGCAAAAGGCAGTTTTACTTAGAACAGCTTATATCCTCCAACAATATTTTCAATACCATCAAACAACCTCATCTGCCTGTCCCAGATCCTTGGGAAGAACTTGATAGTTGGACAAAGATGTCTAGTCTAAACTGTCTGACTGTAAGACTAATTATCATAATAAATGTAAATACCACCAACTGCCAATGACTGTGGGCAGTTTACAATTGTTAAAATATTTTAAAACAAAAACCAATGCAAAAACAACATACAACAACAGAACAAGGATACAAAGAAAGCAAAACTGGAGGGGACCTGAAAGGAAGAAAGTTGTGTCAGTCACCCTCTTCAGAGGCCTCTATGGCTTGGTCCAAGTAGTTTATGAACTGGTTTGATAGTTCCTTCAGGAGAAGTGTTAGGAATATGAGTCACCTAACAGGTATTTGGGTTAGAAATATATAAACCAGGATAGACATTTTAATGCTGTCTCTTTAAGGGAATGCAAGAGCATGCAACTGAGTGTGGTTTCTCAAAGGGCCATAAGATGGAGCCAGAAACCTGGTTTGTCTTAAGTCTTAGTCTCAGAAGAGAGTGTGTCTGAGAGAGTATCTTGGCTTCCTTCTGTTGGGAAAGTATTGCCGTTGCTCCATTTTTCCTAATTGACTGATATTTTCTGGATTTAATGTAAGTCTAATACTGAACTGTTTTTGACACTGGACTTTGTTACTGGATTATCCCTGGATTCAAAAACTGACTGATTTACCTGTGAATGACTTTTGGACTTCTTATTTTGAACTTTGCTTAAACATTCTGGAAGTAAAAACCTACATTTACTGTACAGTGTATCTGTGTACTGTGTGCGTATTATTCAAACACTACTCTCTATAAGTCTCCCTGTATGTGCTCATTCTCCCAACAGGGAATTACTTCAACAAGAAATTTTAAACTTCCCAGTCTAACTTGCAGCCCTGAATTTCCACTGCAGTGTCAGTGAGATACTAACCAGGATCAATACAGCTTAACTTCCAAACCTAGAAGGAACAAAGTATTATCACCTCTAAAATTGTTATGATGCATGGATATTACTCAATTAGCTAATCTCCAAGTAACTTATGAGAGGTCTGCACTTCTAATTGTTGAATAATAGCCACCAACAAAAATATTTTGTTAGTTCAACAAAGAAAGCTTTGTTGAAAACCTGGGTGAATGAATTGGGACCACAATTTTGATAATGAAAACAAGTGTTCTCACCTGGACTTTTAAGGATAACTGCAGCTGGTTCTACTTTGCATTTCAGGTTTCTAAAAACTAGCTTCATTAAGCCCTTTCACAGTTGTTCTAATGAAGTGCCATCCTTGAATTGAAACAATTTAACTTCTCAGAAAATGACTTTTGGCCATGCATGAAAAGTGCGTTATTTAAAAGTTAGAAATCTTCAGGATTCAGATACCTGTAATTCAGTATTTAATCTTTGTCCTGTATCTTTTTAAAGTCCTGATTGATTTAGTTGGACTTTGTTATGTAAGCAGGGCATTTGTTTGAATTCCCATGCATGGCTGTGCAAAGATAAACCATTTAAAAAGAGAAGAACCTAAAAATACTTTCCTCTCCCCCCAACTTGTTGACACCTGGTGACTACCAGGAGTAGTTCCTGCAATTTTCTTGGCAAGGTGGTCTTAGAAATGGTTTGCCATTGCCTGTTTCCTGGGGCTGAGAGAAAATGGCTCCTGGTCATGCAAGTGGCTTTGTGCCTCCAGCAGCACTAGAATTTTAGTCCTTCAATTTCTTACAGATGTCCTAACTACTACCCCAAACCCTCTATAAAAGTGTTCATACTCTATATTTAATAAAATGATAACAAGCCCAGTGTCTGCCTGTCTTTGCTACTGTATTTTTCTCTGCTCATTGCCAGTATAACTAACCAGAGTTTGATTTCCATTTATATCACTGCCGAAACAAAAGAAGTGAGCATAAGTGAGCAGTTAGTAGAATTGAATAGTCTGAAATGTAGAGGATTATTAGATCATTTTAACCTAAGTCTTGTTTTAATTGGAGCTAATGAGAACCAAAGTGATTTCTGGGGTTTTGTTGGAGTTAGTAGGGACAATGATAAGCATAATGGACTGTATGTGAGTTGGGCACCCTTTGGCTCATAAAAACAAAGTTTCTGGACCTAGCATTTCACATTTTGAAACTTCCCAAAAGTAATTGCTTGGTCCAGACTATTCTGACTCATTCCCTCCATCTGGCACCTGAAAAGCCAACAGTTAAAACGTTTTCATTTTCTAGAGAGCAGTGAAGTACTGTAATTAGCTTCATCTGGTGCTCAAACTGTTGCATGCAGTTGGTCATCTCCGGCTTTGTGAACTTTTTTTTCTCCCTAGTAATTTGGGCTTTGGCAACTTCCATAATTATTGTGTGTTTTGAAACATCACAATCAGCTTGAGACTTCAAAAACCTGAATCAGCCAATTTATTTTGAGCTGTGATTCATGAGAGCAGAAGCAGACTATCTGCAGAATGGAAACAAATGCTTTAGAAAGGGAGAAAGAATAATTATGTATGCAAAGTGCTTTACAAATTCTTCACTTCACTTTTTAATAATCTCTTTGGTCCTGTGCTAAAATACAAATAATGTTAAACTCAAAAAAGGAATTGAAATGTTTGAGGTGTTGATATTATAGATATGTTAGACATCTTCCAGAATTTATACTAATGCCAATCATTACTCAGTTCTCATGTTCAGCTTTGAATTTTGTTGCTTATGTGGTTAGAACAATACATATTTTACAAGTTATTATTAACCTGTCAGCAGACATACAGCATACAAAAGTATTTTTGGGGAAAAAGATCCTAGGGAATGGAAGAAGTGGAAAAAAGGCAGAAAAAATAAATAAAGGAGTCAGGTGATCATTTCATCATTTGATTCATAGAATCAGAATGCATGAACTGTCTAAGTCCCCTTAAGTCAGGGCTGTCAAACTCCTGGCCCGGGGGTCAGATGTGTCATGAGCTGGCCACACCCATGCCTGGTTTAGCAAAGAAGAAAAAAGTCCCAATATGCCGTGTGATGCCGCCATGATGAATTTGACTTCCCTGCCTTAAGTCATCTGCTCCTCTGCACACTATAGGAATCTATTAAACTATCTCTACCAATAGCAATCTAACAAAAAGCAATTGTTTGCCCTTGTCACAGGTTGTTGTCCGGCAGCACTCTTTTACTATAACTCATTGCTTACTAAGAATGGAAGAGCCAGAGTTTTGTGGGTTGCTGGAAAAATATTCCAGGTTTTGGTAGATAAAATCACTAGGATTGGCTTGGAGGTTGACTTTCATTAGGGAAGTCCTGTCAAGTTAATAGAAGCACAGTCTTACCCACTAATGTGAAATAAATTTGACCTGTAACTTCTGAGGAAATATTCTGTTCTTCAGATCAATGAACCCATCCTGGCTAGTGAGAGGTGCATAGAGTTGGATCTATTGGTATCATCTTTTTTCTTTTTTGAGGAAGGGGTTGGTGCTTGAAAGGGATAGTAGAATTTCCCCAACTTAAGAAATATCATTGAACTTGATGGCTCATACTGATCTGATGACAAATTTACAGATGTACAGTTAGTTCTGAACATCTTCACATTCCTTTCCTCTCTAAAATGGAAATGGCCACTATAAATGAGGCCAATTGGATACCAAGGCATAGAGGAAGGAGAAGTAAATGTCTTCCTTATTATTCAGGCATAGGTGAAAAATGGGCTATGCTTGCTCATGTTCAGTTTTCTTCTGCTGTTCCAAATAAGTACATTAGTCTAGGTGTAGCTGTACTGCAAGCTAAATTGAACAATACTTCTTTGGTTTTTGGTACCAAATCTCTTATACAATCTATGTGTTTATATGAGATAGAGTCATCAGACCAAGCAAAACTTGTTTTGTCACGTTGCTCCTCTGGTTTCTATCATATAAGATTTTCCAATTTTGCCTTCCTCCACATAGCAAGATCCAGCTAAACAACTTGTCTATATCAATCTCCAGTGCCATCTTCAAATTGCTTGCCTTCATGCTAGACCATAGATATACTATCTAGGCCAGGGATGTCAAACTCAAGGCCTGTGGACCGAATCTGCCCCCTGGGGTGCTTAGATCTGGAAACAGCAAAGGACTGGCTCATGGTTTGTCTGCCAGCGAAAACAGAGTTTGGAGGGCTGCCTGTTTTTGCTGGAAGAGTGCTTGGGCCACCACAAGGGCCCTTGACATGAGTGATGTCGAGTTGGCCACACATACCTCAGCTATGCCCCCCCCAGAGGTCAAACACAACCTTGATGTGGCCCTCAATGAAATCGAGTTTGGCACTCCTGGTCTAAGCCATAGATATATTATAGTTTCAGAAAGATAGCACACATACAGTATATTGTATAACTACTGAATGATAATGGTTGATTGAGAGAGGTGCAGGCTAAAAAGTGGAACTGAGGCTTCTTATTCCTGCTTCACCCTCCTTCAGTTATCTCTATCAGACAAGTTCTAACTATAAAGAAATGTGACAAGTTGGCTAGTTGTAGGTTCTTCATCACCATGAAGATGTGAAGTGGGAGATATCTATAACCAAAGTTTTTCTCTGTGAAGGAGTTTCTGAAATATTAGATATTTTTAGGGCAAAAATTCAACCATCTGACTTTGATGCATAAAATAAATTTTTAAATGCAGGTTATTGGGCTCTAGATAGAAGGCAATTAGAAAAGTGAATGAAAGGGTAGAGTTAGCAAACTTGTTTTTTCCACATTTCTAATATAGAGAGCTTATATTCACAATGCAAAAATCTCTGCTGTTTATTGAAAGAGAACAACTGAATGAAATTTCTAACCTACATGATCAACATGCTTATTTTCAGACTGCTAGGCTAGTATGGCCTAATTCAAAATATTCCCAGTTTAATTTCTCATACACTGGTGTTGATTCAACTCCAGCTGTTACTTTTGTCCTTCAGTCACTTATTCCTTTATATCTGATTCCTTTTCTGCTTTTCTCAAGCAGAGGTCTCGAAAATATTTTGGGAGGGGGATCTTGGTTTTCCCCCCCATCATGCAGGTGTCTTCTTATTGGTAGGATTACTGTTGCCCCAGTGATGGGATTCATTTTTTTTTACTACCTGTACTGTGGGTGTGGCTTGGTGGGTGTGGCAGGGGAAGGATACTGTAAAATCTCCAGTCAGAGGTAATATTTGCTGGTTCTCCAAACTACTCAAAATTTCCGGTATCGGTTCTCCAGAACTGGTCAGAACTTGCTGAATACTCTGTGTTGCCCCTATATAAAACTGGTGAGTAAGCTTATCCATCAGTTTGGCTTCTAATATTATTGCTATGAGAATGATACCAGATATATGGTATTTATATATGGTAAATAACAACTTGGATGACCCTAGACCTTCTAAATGATAATGTCAGTAACCTGACTCAGGCTGTGCAGTATTGATGTGGGTCTGGATGGAGAGAAACAGACTCAGAATCAATTCTGATAAAACTGAGTGGCTGTGCATATTGAGGATCCCTGGTCCCAGGAAATTTCTGCCTTAAGCAGCAGATGGTTTATTATTTTCCCATTCAAGACTGGTACACAATCTGGGAACTGTTCTGCACTCAAAGTAGATGGCAGCTATAGCCAAGAGGTCTTTTGCACAGCTTCTTTGGCACATTAGTTCTACCCATTCTTAAACCAAGGCTTTCAGATGATCACTCATGCACCACTGATCTCATGAATGGACAACTAAAATATAATCTACATGGGAATGCCTTTGAAGAGTACTTAAAAATTATAGTTGGTCCAGAATCTGGTGGCTTGTGAACTCATGAAATGCTAGTTTCATGAGATACTACTGCTTTGCCAGCTGTACTGGCTGCCAGTTGACTTTTTGGAGCAATTCAAAGCACTGGTTACCCCCTGTAAGTCTTACATGGGATAGAGACTTTTGTTGAGAGACTGCCTATTTTTAATAGTATCTGTGTGTTTTGTAAGGTTGGACAGAGTGGGTGTATTTAGGTTTCTTTGATAGAACAATATCAGGAACTAGGAAGTTTTTATCCTCTCTGTCATGGCTCCTGACTTCTGGAATACTCTCCTCCAGTGATCTGTCTTGGCATTAAAAAAGTCCATCCTCCATCCTGACATTAAAAAAGTTGTTGAACTTTTGACTATTCTTCCAGTCCTTGGGATAGGGTGGCTGTAGAACCCCTAGAACATGGTTTTTGAAAGTTATTTATGCCTTTTCTTCTGGATATATATATGATGTATTCTTTTATTATTCCTGATTTCAAAGTATAAGCCCTCCAGAGTAACTTGGAATTGGGCAGCCTCTGATTTCTTTAATTAACGAATTAAAATATATTGAATGTGAATAATACTGTTTTAAGAACACTGGTCAATAACAATGCTGTCACGTGGATTCTAATGAGGGTTCTAAGTAGGGTTTTTTTTCATGATATTCCTGCCAAAAAATCAGGCTTAGTTTTCCAATGAGCCCATCTTCATTTTTATTTTAAGCCCCTATCACACTGCACCAACGGATGGAAAGAGGATGTAAAACGGAGAAAAACAGTTGTCATCCGTTGATTAACGCGATGCATCAGTTCTGTACTCACTGCCTCCATTTTTCATCCTCTCTATCTGTCCAGCACCCGTCTATTGACGTTTCATCCGCTCAGAAAGTTTTGAACTGCTCAAAACTTTTGAGCGGAAATGTATCCAATGCGTCCATTCTGCATCCGCTAGGCATCCGTTCTGCATCCATTACGTATCCACTATATCCGCTAGGCATCTGCTGCGCAACTACATCCGCGCAACTCCATTTGCTCCAGCAGTAAATGGATGCAGGGAGGAAGCGGAACGGATGCGGAACGGATGCAGAACGGATGCCTAGCGGATGCAGAACGGAAACAAAGCATTTAAAACAGAAAAAACGTTCGCAGAGGGGACCTATCTCAGATATTAAGGTTGTCTAGAGGATGCCTAGAGGATGCAAAGGGAATTTCCTAGGGGAAAACCTATACTGCCTATAAAAAAGGGGAGCAACTCACCTGGATCTCACTTTCAGACCAGCAGCCCTAAGGTGCAGACCTCTGGAGCCTTCATCTGACTCTTCCTCTTCCACAGCATCCAGTCATGTCCACTGTGGATCATAACAAAGTCCTTTTGGCAGCCACCATCCTTCTGCAACAGTGCAAAGTCATCTACAGGCTCTGTGAACTCTACTACGGGAAGAAAAGGAGGCGGCCAAGAAGCGTCTGGGTCCAAAGATGAATTGGGAGAAGAGCAGAGGACGGACTGTACAACAAGCTGATGGTGGAGCTCAGGAACGAAGACCCTTGTGCATTCAAGAACTTCATGAGGATGCCTCCAGCCATGTTTGATGAAGTTGTGCAGCGGCTGACACCCAGGTTGACCAAGGCAAACACCAACTTCCGGCCCAGCCTGGAACCTGGATTCAAGGTGGCACTCACTCTGCGCCACCTGGCCTCAGAGACCACCTACAAAAGCATGCAGTACAGCTGGAGGATGCCACACAACACCATCAGCATTGTGGTCAGAGAAGTGGTGCAGGCCATCATCGAAGAATACAAGGAGGAGCTCCTCCAATGCCCCTCCACTGAAGAAGGCTGGAAGAAAGTTGCAGAGCAGTGGTATCAGAGGTGGAACTTCCCACACACCGTTGGAGCCATCGATGGCAAGCACGTGGCCTGCAAAGCTCCAGCCAAGTCAGGGTCCACTTATCACAACTACAAGGGCTTCTTCAGCATCATCCTCTTCGCCATGGTCGATGCTGACTACAAGTTCATGTACATCGATGTTTCAGGCAACGGCTTATCTTCAGATGCCCAGGTATACAATGCCAGTAACCTCAAGGAGGGGCTGGAATGCAACCTCATCGTGGGCTTCCCAGATCCAGAACCCCTGCCCAACGACACGCAAGATGTGCCCTACTTCATCATGGGGGATGACGCCTTCTCCCTCAGAACCTACTTCATGAAGCCCTACACCTCCAAATGCCTCACCCGTGAAGAGAGGATCTTCAACTATAGGCTGTCCAGGGCAAGGCGGGTGGTGGAGAACGCCTTTGGCATCCTGGCCAACAGGTTCCAGGTACTTCTCACCACCATGCAGCATCACCCAGAGACTGTGAGGAGGATCGTGGAAGCTTGCTGCATCCTGCACAATCTCATGGGCACCCACTACCCAGTCTTGCAGAACAGGCTCATAGACCTCCAGCAAGGCAATGGGGACATGGAGCCTGGGGAATGGAGGCAAGGGCAAAACCTGAGAGACACTGAGGATGTGCAAGGCCCCAACAGAACCTCACATGAAGGGAAGAAGCAGCACAACCTCCTGAGACACTGGTGCAACTCCCCAGCTGGAGCAGTGGAGTGGCAAGATAGGATGATAGATGACTAATGGATGCTTCCTTCAGCCTGCCTCATCACACTGATGAGATTGGGCCATGTATGTTGGGTGGGCCTACAATGAACAGGGCATTTAATAAAGAGTTGTATTTATGTTGACATGTGTGGTTGAATGATTACATTAGTATTGATAATAAAGGGCCATAGGTGTGGCACCTGGGAGGGTGGACCATACAGTCCCACTATGCTTGCACTGGAGGTTTTAACTATCCCACAGCTATCTTAACCCATCCCAAAGTTATCCCTGCCCATCCCACTGCTATCCTTACTCACCCCACAGTTATTACACATCCGACAGGTATTCCTGCCCACCCCACTGCTATCTTAACCCATCCCTCAAGCATACAAAGGCTTAAACCATTTCTAAAAGTTTCCACCAAGACTTTATTTAAAAAAAGAAATGAAGCAAGTGTGTGAATCAAAGATAGGCTTTATTAACAACAAGCTATAAAACAAAAATGAGTCTCTGGCACTCCTCTTGGTCGTTCAGTCTCAGGGGTGAAGGGTCCAGGTGCTGTGGAGGTGGCCTGTGCTGGAGTGCTTGTCGTCAGTTTCTCCAAAAGCAGAAGCAGCAGAAGCTCCAGCCCCAGAAGAGCGAGCCCGTGCTACAGAAGCCCCAGCAGAACCAGAGTGAGGGCCAGGGGGTGGGATGGTGGCTCTGTCTCTCTTGCCAGGGCTGGCAGCAGATGGCTGAGGCTTGCTGTTCTTCCCCATGGTTGTGGGGTTGCTGGCTGGCAGGGAGGCTGGCAGGAACTAAGGCTGGCAGGAAGGCTGGCACCAAGGCTGGCAGGCAGGCATGAACCAAGGCTTGCAGGAAGTTAGGAACCAAGGCTGGCAGGGAGGCAGGCACCAAGGCTTGTAGGCAGGCATGAACCAAGGCTGGCTGGCAGGCAGGCACCAAGGCTTACAGGCAGACTGGATGGCAGCAAGGCTGGCAGGCAGGCAGATAGCAAGGCTGGCAGGGAGGCTGGCAGCAAGGCTGGCAGGCAGGCAGACAGCAAGGCTGGCAGGGAGGCTGGCAGCAAGTCTTGCAGCAAGGCTTGCAGGCAGGCATGCAGGCAGGGCAGGGCAGACAAGGCTGTCAATCCGTCCGGCAGCAGGTCTTTCCTCTGAATGGTGACCTGCTTCCAAGCTGCTTCCCTTATATCCACGGGGCTTATGCAATGCATCCTCCCCACATGCGCAATTAACGCTAGGCATCCGTTAGGCATCCGCTGTGCATCTGCTGTGCATCCGCTTCATCCGCTCTGCATCCGCTCTGCATCCGCTGTATCCGTTCCGCGTCCGCTTTTCTGAGGCCCCCCGGAAGCCTTGTGGATGTGTCATCTGCTCTCATCTGCTTCCATCCGCTAGGCTTCCGTTCCGCATCCGCTTTCCATCCGCTCTGCATCCTCCTCCTGTCCATTCCTTTCTGTGTTATCCGCTCTGTTTATGCAAATTTTTGCCCCTTTCGAGATCGGATAACAACGGATGGAACATTTTTCTCGTCTGCTGTGTCCTTTTTACAAACGTTTTGCATCCGTTGGGCAGTGTGACAGGGCCTTTAACTATAGCAATATATCTATAATAATATTGGACAAAATCTAGTTATTTTTTTTCTTGCATAAATAATCTCAAGACACAGGGAAGAAGGAATAAAAACTGTCACAGAAGCTGTGCACATTGTGGCATCTTCGGACATGTCTTTGCCTAGAGAGCTGTTCCTAATGCCAGACCTCACTCAAATGTATATTGTTTAAATTCAAGTTAAATATTAGATTGATTTTAATAGTGTTGTACTTATCTACATATTATTGTCATATCACAAAACTAAATTACTGTGATATTTTCTGCTGCAATGTAAATGTAGTGATTTAATATCCTAGAAGCAAAACTATTCCTTTTGTCTAAAAAAGTTGTGAAGCTTATATTGGTTATAAATTGGGTGATTAAGGTTAGAATGAAGCTCCTCATAGTTGTGTGATATGTGTTAGATTTCTAATAGGACAGTAAAATATTTATGTCATATCCTGTTTTCAATTTCTGTGACTTGTAGGGAGCCAAAATACCATTCGGTATACTGTTACATTATTGTTATTTTTGCTTAATAAGCATCATGATATTTTTAACAAGTTGTTCTCTCAATTACATATTTACAAAATTATTGTTTGATGCTTATAGAGCAGTGATGGCAAAACTTTTTGGCACTGAGTGTCCAAAGCATATGTGTGCACATGTCCAAAATGCAATGTGCACACGCCCCATGCATCCCTGTGCATGTGCATGGCCTCGCATGCATGCACGTCCCCATGTGTTGTGGATATGCATGCATGTCCCCTGTCCCCCTGTGCATGTGCCCTATCCCCCCACATGTGTGGCAGAGATGTGAAGACCAGCTGGCCTGTGGGAGGTGTATGCGCATTCATGGCAGAGCTGAGCTGGGTAACGGAGATGAGCCCACAGAGAGGGCTCTGCGTGCCACTTGTGGCACACGTAGCATAGGTTTTCCACCACTATTGTAGAGGGACTTGACCATGACCACTTTAATACAGTTTGTTAAAATCCACTCTTTTAAAGTTTAAGATATTGGTTGGATTATATTCTATTGTTTGCATTGTGTTGAATTCCAATATGACATGGTCACCTTTGCCCAAGGTTCTGGCAACTTCAACTTCCTCTATCATTTCTTATTTCTTAGTAAGAATTAGGTGCAGTATAGCTTTCCCTCTAGTTCCTTTCTCTACCTTTTGGATGCCAAAGTTGTCAACTATGTTCATTAGGAATCTATTTGATCTCCTGCTTGCTGCAGAGTTTATCTCCCAGTTGATATCAGGATAGTTAAAGTCTCCCTACTGTAGTATGTTTCGTACATACATTTGTTAATTGATTAGCAAAGAGTTCATCTATTTATTTTTATTTTATTTATTTATTTGATTTATCAATCACTTACAAAATAATAGGTATAAGTATAAACATGAGTAAGAAAACAGAAAATAGGAATGATTAAATGGGGACAATAGGACAGGAGACATGATGGTGCACTTATGCAGACCCCTTACAGACCTCTTAGCAATGGAGTGAGGTCAGTAGTTTGAGGTTAAAGGAGTGGGGGTTTGAGGAGGAAACTACAGAATCAAGTGGTGCATTCCAGGCATTGACCACTATGTTACTGAAGTCATACTTTCTGCAATCAAGTTTGGAGCGGTTAACATTGAATTTGTATCTGTTGTGTGCTCTTGTATTGTTGCGATTGAAGCTGAAGTAGTCATTGACTGGTAGGACATTGTAGCAAATAATTTTGTGTCCTACGCTTAAGTCCAATCGTAAGTGGCGTAGTTCAAGATTGTCCAAACCCAAAATTTCAAGTCTGGTGATATAGGGTATTTTGTTGCGAGCAGAGGAGTGTGGTACTCTTCTTGTGAAACACTTCTGAACTCATTCAATTGTATTAATGGCTGATACACAGTGTGGATTCTAGAAAGATGAGCTGTATTTGAGTATTGGTCTAGCAAAGGTTTTATATGCCCCAGTTAGTAATTCAATATTTCCAGAGGAGAAGCTTTGTAAGATTAGATTTGA
The DNA here is from genome assembly GCA_015471245.1 of Laticauda colubrina. Classification (NCBI taxonomy): domain Eukaryota; kingdom Metazoa; phylum Chordata; class Lepidosauria; order Squamata; family Elapidae; genus Laticauda; species Laticauda colubrina. The sequence continues at coordinate 27,512,746 of BLBF01000022.1, read as the reverse complement.
AACTCTTAATGCCTTTTTGCCAATGCTATTAGAGTGAGCTCTGGTGCTTAGGTCATTAGTTAAATTTGAGTACTCCTTGGTCCTTGACAGAGTGAGGGTCATCAACGAGGTCATATCTGCCTAGTTTTTATTTGGTGTACTGATTTTTTTTTACCAATGTGTAGGACAGAGCATTTGTTGGTCGAGATTTGGAGTTGCCAATTGTTTGACTATTCAGACACATAATCAAGGTCACTTTGAAGAGCAGTAGCATTGTTGGTGGTGTTGAATAGTTTTACATCATCTGGGAAGAGGAAGCACTTGCTTATAAGGTATTCACAAAGGTCATTTATATGGAGTATTAAGAGTGTGGGTCCTAGAACGCTTCCTTGGGGGACACCGCTGTTAACTGGAGCAGGGTTTGATATACCACTCCCTATTTTTACTATTTGTTGCCTGTTTGACAGGGAACGCAGTAATCCACTTATGAAGGGATCTGAAAATGCCATAAGAGTTTAGTTTTAACAATAGTTTCTCATGTATAATTGAATCAAAGGCTTTCAGAAGTCTATGCAAATTATGTCTCTTGCTTTACCCTAGTCAAGTAGAGTAGTCCATATGTTTTTGCAGTGTAGAAGTTGTAGATTGCAGGACAATTTTTTCCTGAAACCAAATTGTTTTTTGGAGTGAAGGTTGTTTGACTCCAAGTAGAGGGTGATGAATTGGTTAATGATTGATTCCATGACTTTGCATGTGAGACAACACAGTGAGATTGGTCTCTAGTTTTCAATCAGGCTGGGGTCACCTTTTTTGAAGATAGGGATGACTGTACCTAAGGACCATAGGTTTGGTAAGGAGCTGGTTCTAAATGATATATCATATAATAATGCTTAGGGGTTCTGCTATGGCAGAGGAAAGCTTTTTAAAGAAGTATGCACATAATCCATCAGGGCCAATAGATAGGGATTTCTTCTGCTTGGTTAGATAGCCTGTAGTATACAGCAATGCCATTTTTCCCCTTTTATATTGACCCATATCAGTGGTGGTATTCTACTGGTTCAGCTCAGTTGCATGAACCGGTAATAAAAAAAATGCTACAATTTAGCTGGACCAGTATTAAAAAAACAGCTACTAGGTCAGCTGTATTGGTATTTCTTTTTTTTTCCTTTTTCCTCCCATTGATTAACTGTTCTGACAATCAGCTGTGCCGGGATCCCCCTTGCTATCTTTTTGCTTTACCCAGGAGACTTCCTGAAGGCCCAGGAGGCAAAAAGGGGCATGCAGGTGTGTGTGTGTGCTGCGCGACACCCCTGAGCTCCATTTTTTGTCTCCGAGGCTCAGGAAGCCTCTTGGGAACAAAAACACCCCCCCAGGAGGCTTCTCTGAGGCCTTGGGGGAAAAAAAATGGAACATCAGGGGGGGTGTTGCTGCAAAAAAAAAAAGAAGCAATGCCAAACACCAAGTCACATGGCCACTCCCACCTAGCCACTCCCACCTAGCCATGACCACAGAACTGGAAGTAAAAATATTTGCATCCCATCCCTGACCACATGGATTCTTGGAGGTTTTCATCCTTGGTTTTATGTATTTCTGTAGAGGTGTAGTGAACTTTTATATTTTTTGTTAGGTCTGTTTTTGAATAGTTTATATCCTTCCATCAATACATTCCAGTCATGAGTTTCATCCTACCAAGTTTCAGTAATGGCAATTATATCGTGTCTGCCTTCATATACTAATATTTCAAGTTCACCCTGTTTGTTCCCTAAACTTTGAGCTTTGCTGTATAGGCATTTGAATCCTTTACATGTTTTGGGTATGTTTCTTATATTTCTTACTTTGTAACTAGGATTTCCATTCTTCCCATCACTCTCTCCTATATTATGTTTTTTTTAATTTCTTCTTTCTCTTTTCTCCCTACCTCCTTATGTGATTGGTTAAGGCCCTGTCACACTGGCCAACGGATGCAAAACGGACACAACGGATGAGCAAAATGTTCCATCCGTTGTTATCTGCTCTCAAAAGGGGCAAAATTTTGCACAACCGGAGTGGATAACACGGATGGGGGGAGGACGCAGGGCGGATGGAAAGCGAATGCGGAATGGAAGCCCAGCGGATGGAAGCGGATGGGAGCGGATGGCACATCCGCTAGGCTTCCGGGGGGCGCAGTAAAGCGGATGCGGAATGGATACAGCGGATGCACAGCGGATGCACAGCGGATGCACAGCGGAAGCCTAGCGGATGCACAGCGGAAGCCTAACGGATGCCGAGGTTAATTGTGCATGCGGGGAGGATGCATTGTGTAAGCCCCGCGGATATAAAAGGAAGCAGCTCGGAAGCAGGTCACCATTCAGAGGAAAGACCTGCTTCCGGACGGATTGACAGCCTTGCCTGCCCTGCCTGCAAGCCTTGCTGCCAGCCTTGCTGCAAGCCTTGCTGCCAGCCTCCCTGCCAGCCTCCCTGCCAGCCTTGCTATCTGCCTGCCTGCCAGCCTTGCTGCCAGCCTTGCTGCCAGCCAGTCTGCCTGCCAGCCTTGCTGCCTGCCTTCCTGCCAGCCTTGGTTCATGTCTGCCTGCCAGCCTTGCTGCCTGCCTGCCTGCCAGCCTTCCTGCCAGCCTTGGTACCTGCCTCTCTGCCAGCCCTCCTGGCAGCCTTGGTGCCAGCCTTTCTGCCAGCCTTGGTGCCTGCCTGCCTACCAGCCTTCCTGCCAGCCTTCATGCCAGCCTTCCTGCCAGCCTTGGTGCCTGCCTGACTGACAACCTTGGTGCCTGCCTGCCTGCCAGCCTTCCTGCAAGCCTTGGTGCCTGCCTCCCTGCCAGCCTTCCTGCCAGCCTTGGTGCCTGCCTCCCTGCCAGCCTTCCTGCCAGCCTTGGTTCCTGCCAGCCTCCCTGCCAGCCAGCAACCCCACAACCATGTGGAAGAACAGCAAGCCTCAGCCATCTGCTGCCAGCCCTTGCAAGAGGGACAGGGCTACCATCCCGCCCCCTGGCCCTCACTCTGGTTCTGCTGGGGCTTTTGCAGCACGGGCTCACTCTTCTGGGGCTGGGGCTTCTGCTGCTTCTGCTTTTGGAGGAGCTGATGACAAGCACTTCAGCACCAGCCACCTCCACAGCACCTGCACCCTTCACCCCTGAGACTGAGCGACCAAGAGGAGTGCCAGAGACTCATTTTTGTCTTATAGCTTGTTGTTAATAAAGTCTAGTTTTGATTCACACACTTGCTTCATTTCTTTTTTTAATAAAGTCTTGCTGGAAACTTTTAGAAATGGTTTAAGCCTTTGCATGCTTATGGGATGGGTTAAGATAGCAGTGGGGTGGGCAGGGATACCTGTGGGATGGGCAGGGATACCTTTAGGATGGGTAATAGCTGTGGGATAGATAAACCTCCAGTGCAAGCATAGTGGGACGGGATGGTCCACCCTCCCAGGTGCCACACCTATGGCCCTTTATTATCAATAATAATGTAATAATCATCCACACATGTCAACATAAACACAATTCTTTATTAAATGCCCTGTTCATTGTAGGGCCACCCAACATACCTGGCCCAATCTCATCCGTGTGATGAGACAGGCTGAAGGAAGCATCCATTAAGCATCTATCATCCTGTCTTGCCACTCTACCGCTCCAGCTGGGGAGTTGCACCAGTGTCTCAGGAGGTTGCGCTGCTTCTTCCCTTCACGTGAGGCTCTGTTGGGGTCTTGCATATCCTCAGTGTCTATCAGGTTTCGCCCTTGCCTCCATTCCCCAGGCTTCATGTCCCAATTGCCTTGCTGGAGGTCCACGAGCCTGTTCTGCAAGACTGGATAGCGGGTGCGCATGAGATTGTGCAGGATGCAGCAAGCTTCCATGATCCTCCTCACGGTCTCTGGGCGATGCTGCATGGTGGTGAGAAATACCTGGAAACAGTTGGCCAGGATGCCAAAGGCGTTCTCCACCACCTGCCTTGCCCTAGACAGCCTGTAGTTGAAGATCCTCTCTTCACGGGTGAGGTATTTGCAGGTGTAGGGCTTCATGAGGTAGGTTGTGAGGGAGAAGGCGTCATCCCCCATGATGAAGTAGGGCACATCTTGCATATCATTGGGCAGGGGTTCTGGATCTGGGAAGCCCACGATGAGGTTGCGTTCCAGCCTTGAGCTCACTTGCGTTGTATACCTGGGCATCTGAAGATGAGCCATTGCCTGAAGCATCGATGTACATGAACTTGTAGTCAGCATCGATCATGGCGAAGAGGATGATGCTGAAGAAGCCCTTGTAGTTGAAATAAGTAGACCCCAACTTGGCTGGAGCTTTGCAGGCCACGTGCTTGCCATCGATGGCTCCAACGGTGTGTGGGAAGTTCCACCTCTGATACCACTGCTCTGCAACTTTCTTCCATCCTTCTTCAGTGGAGGGGCACTGGAGGAGCTCCTCCTTGTATTCTTCGATGATGACCTGCACCACTTCTCTGACCACAATGCTGATGGTGTTGGGTGGCACCCTCCAGCCGTACTGCATGCTCCTGTAGGTGGTCCCTGAGGCCAGGTGGCGCAGAGTGTGTGCCACCTTCTGCCCAGGTTCCAGGCTGGGCCGGAAGTTGGTGTTTGCCTTGGTCAACCTGGGTATCAGCCGCTGCACAACTTCGTCAAACATGGCTGGAGGCATCCTCATAAAGTTTTAGAATGCCCGAGTGTCTTCGTTCCTGAGCTCCACCATCAGCTTATTGTACAGTCCATCCTCTGCTCTTCTGGCGAACCATCTTCATACCCAGATGCTTCTTGGCTGCCTCTTTTTCTTCCCGTAGTAGAGTTCACAGAGCCTGTAGATGGCTTCGCACTGTTGCAGAAAGATGGTGGCTGCCCAAAGGACTTTGTTGCGATCCACGGTGGACATGACTGGATGCTGTGGAAGAGGAAGAGGCAGATGAAGGCTGCAGAGGTCAGCAGCTGGGCTGCTGTTCTGAAAGTCAATTGCAGACGAGTTGCTCCCCCTTTTTATAGGCAGTATAGGTGTCCCTTTGCATCCTCTAGGCATCCTCTAGGCATCGTGTAGACATCCTTAATATCCGAGATAGGTCCCCTCTGCGAACGTATTTTCAGTTTTACATTCTTTGTTTCCATGCTGCATCCGCTAGGCATCCATTCTGCATCCGTTCTGCATCTGTTCCGCTTCCTCCCTGCGTCCGAACAGATGCGAGTTGCGTGGATGCGGAACGGATGCCTAGCGGATATAGCGGATGCGTAACAGATGCAGAACGGATGCCTAGCGGATGCAGAATGGATGAATTGGATACATTTACCGCGCAAAAGTTTTGAGCAGCTCAAAACTTTCTAAGCAGATGAAACATCCATAAACGGATGCTGGACGGATAGAGAGGAAGCAAAACAGAGGCAGTGAGTACAGAACGGATACATTGCGTTAACCAACGGATGGCAAGCTTTTTTGTCCATTTTACATCCTCTTTGCATCCGTCGGTGCAGTGTGACAGGGGCTTTAGCTTGCATTTTTTTTGCTTGGAATTGGATTATAAACTTCAAACTTATGAAAAACTTTGTTAAAATGATGGATTAAACAAGAAATGGATTCATTAATTAACAAATGAATAAGTTTCCCAGGATTAGTGATGCTAAAATTAAGAAAGATATTTTCAGGGTTCTCAGATAAGATCATTGTTGAGAAATGACAAATTAAGTTTAAAAAGTTGTGTTAGAATCCTTCAGACATATCTCCTTTTAACAAATCCTAACCTAAGAAAATATCAAGAAAAAGTGAAGGGTCTCCTGAAATCATACCAAGCTGTGGGATGTAAATGTAATTCAAAATTCATTTTTGGACTCTCATGGGACTTTTCTTGATAACCACAGCACAGTCAGTGATGAGTATGTTGAATGAATTTAGCAGGACAGCTCAAACAAGGAAAAGTGATAAGTGGAGTCTCAGTGATTGGCTGACTATGGCTGACTATTAGGAAACATGATTATGAGGTGATATTCAGCAGAAAATTGTACAATGCTTCTTCTTACATAGTACTTTTGTCTTTTCAATTAAATTGTAAATGTAGCCTATTATGAAAGTATAGGGATATGTCACTCAAAAATTTTGCCTGACAGAGAACTTCCAAGACATATTTAAATTCAACGTAAACAACATAATAAAATTAACCACTTTCTGTTTGGAGGATATACCCCGATTTTTTTTTGTTCCCCACTATAATCTGTAGTTCAGTGTTTCACATAAATAGTTAGATGGATTCTGAATGGAATTTACTTTTAGGAGATAAAAGACAACATTGAGAAATAAGAGGTGGTATTCAGCAGGTTCTGACCAGTTCTGGAGAACTGGTAGTGGAAATTTTGAGTAGTTTGGAAAACACCTCTGATTGGCCCTGGTCCCATCTATTCTCTACCTCCTGAGTCCCAGCTGTTTGGCTGGATCTTCTTTTGTTGTCCTGCACAGGAGAACAGAGCTGGAAAGCAGGTTAGTAGGATGGGGTGGGAATGGAGATTTTTATAGTATCCTTCCACTGTCATGCCCACCAAACCACACCATGCCACCAAGCCATGCCCACAGAACCGGTAGTAAAAAATTTTGAATCCCACCACTGATTAGAATGCTATAGATAAAGATATTTTGAAAGGAGGTATTTCATAATCTTGATAAATGGATTTCCATGCACAAGATTGCACAATAGTCATTTATGTTGAGATAATTAAATAGACTCAAGAATCTTATTCCTTTCACAGCTAATTAAAAGTTATATGATAACTAAGGATATCCAAGTATAAAAAATTTCTTTGTTGAAGGCTATAGGCTCTTAAGATTAACAAAAGTATGAGGCAAAACAAATATTTGTCTAGTGTCCAGACAGTTGTTGCATTTGAAGATTATTTAATTCATTTATTTGTAGGGCTTTTAGGCTGCTTTAATCAGCTGTATGACTCCCTAGTTCCTAACTGGAATACAGATGCTACCATCCAAACTTAAAACTACATTGTACAGTATAATACCACAAATAATATCATAAGACCAGAAGATATACTTCATGAGAATAGTAACAATTCCTCCTAAGGATTTTTTCCCATGAATTTTCTGATGGCAATGAAAAAGAGGAACATTCAAAGGTTGAGGTGAATAAATTCCATAGAAGAGGGGTGATGTCGAAAAAGAAATGCTTCTCTAGCCCCTGAAGATTGTAGCCTCAAATCAAGGCAACATGTTATCAGCACACCTCCTGGAACTTTTTGGATGAATAGATATTATAGGAAAAAGCCCCAAACGCATGTATAGCTTTAAAGTTGATAACTGGCACTTTGAATTGAAGTGTAACTATAGTAGACGTATATTATGATATACAGCCATAATGAATCATGTCTCCACATTTTGGATCAGTTTTAGCTTCTGAATTCTCACAGAAGGTAGTCCATGTAATCCAGTAAGAGGTGACTGGCGTTAACGACAATGGGTTATATTACAGAATTCCTACAACTCCTATAGGTTCTTTCTAATTATACTTACACAATAAAGTCTGGATCACTTTAAAGAGGGCCTCTGGTGGAAATCTGTGCATACAGTAAGAGCAGAGAAATAGTGTTATTTCATCACTCTTATTGCCATGCTACAGACCTGAATATAAGCAATTACTTAAATCTAGTCAGAATCACCCATTATCTTATGCCAGAGTGTTCTAATTCAGTGAATGAAAGATCTTTCAGATTGCTTCAGTCTCTCAACCCCAGGGGCCCTCAAGGTATAAAGTTCAGTGACTCAGAGAAGACCATTGAGGACCAATTTGGTCTAAGGCTAATGCTGACTCCCTTTTCCCCAAAAATAGAAGACTTGATAGAACTGCCTACATCACCTTGGGATACTCCACAGATGCTCTGTGGAATTTGTATAGTTCCGTTAGGAACAAAGGATGAAGTTATCAGATGGGCCCATTCCCTCCATAGAGCAGAGCTGTCAAACTCATGGCCAGATGAATCATGTGCTGACCCCACCCTGCCCTGTTTAGCAAAGAGAGAAAAAAGTCCTGACATGACACTGCCATGACAATGTGAATTGACATCCCTGCCATTGAGGTTAATGGGGATGAATACACCAAAGAGTGATGGCTGATGACTATGTCAAGAGACTAGTGTTAATATATTAATTCTGAACTGTTTCATTGTTAAATGGAATGTGTGATATTGCTTAACTGTGTCTTATCACATATAGAGAAAACTCTTACTCTTTCTGCTTTTTTAACAGATGACAAAGCACATGAGTTTTATTCTCAACATCTAATAATTGCAATATGTGATCTGTGTTCTATTATTATTATTATTATTATTATTATTATTATTATTATTATTATTATTCAAAAAATGACAGTATACACAGCAAACGAGATAACCATGCTGGGTTTCGTATCACAAATCACTAGTCAAACACTTCCCAAGTGTTTTGGACTGCGGGATGTATCAGCGGATTATGCAAGCAGATCCCAGTGAGGTGGCCTTCTGCAGCTGACCAATGGTGATCTTGTCAGCACCAATTGTTTTTAAGTGCTTGCCTAGGTCTTTAGGAGCAGCACCCAGTGTGCCGATTACAGTGGAACAACCTGCACTGGTTTATGACAGTGTCTCTGCAGTTCGATTATCAAGTCCTGATATCTGGTGATTTTTTCCAGTTGTTTCTCATCGATTCTGCTCTCACCAGGTATGGCAATGCTGACGATCCACACTTTTATCTTCTCCACAATCATGATGTCCAGGGTATTGTGTTCCAGAACTTTGTCAGTATGTATTCGGAAGTCCCTCAACAGTTTTGCATGCTCATTTTTGACCACTTTTTCAGGCTTATGATCCCACCAGTTCTTTGCTACAGGCAGATGAAACAAGTTCCAGTCCACCATCTGAGTGACTGTGTTGTGACGTTGTATGTAGTCAGTCTGAGCAATTGTCTTGCAACAGCTTAAGCCCCTGTCACACTGCACCAACAGATGCAAAGAGGATGTAAAACGGACAAAAAAGCTTGCCATCCGTTGGTTAACACGATGTACTCACTGCCTCCGTTTTGCTTCCTCTCTATCCGTCCAGCATCCATTTATGGACGTTTCATCCGCTCAGAAGGTTTTGAGCTGCTCAAAACTTTTGAGCGGAAAATGTATCCAATTCGTCCATTCTGCATCCACTACGCATCCGCTACACATCAGTTCTGCATCTGTTATGCATCCGCTATATCCGCTAGGCATCCGTTCCGCATCCGCGCAACTCACATCCACTCGGACACAGGGAGGAAGCAGAACAGATGTGGAACAGATGCAGAATGGATGCAGAACAGATGCAGCACGGAAACAAAGCGTTTAAAATGGAAAAAACGTTAACAGAGGGGACCTATCTCAGATATTAAGGATGGCTAGAGGATGCCTAGAGGATGCCTAGAGGATGCAAAGGGACACCTATACTGTCTATAAAAAGGGGGAGCAACACATCTGGATCTCACTTTCAGACCAGCAGCCCTGCTGCAGACCTCTCCAGCCTTCATCTGCCTCTTCCTCTTCCACAGCATCCAGTCATGTCCACTGTGGATCGTAACACAGTCCTTTTGGCAGCCACCATCCTTCTGCAACAGTGCGAAGCCATCTACAGGCTCTGTGAACTCTACTACGGGAAGAAAAAGGGGAGGCCAAGAAGTGGGTCCAAAGATGGATTGGGAGAAGAGCAGAGGACGGACTGTACAACAAGCTGATGGTAGAGCTCAGGAACGAAGACACTCATGCATTCCAGAACTTCATGAGGATGCCTCCAGCCATGTTTGACAAAGTTGTGCAGCAGCTGACACCCAGGTTGACCAAGGCAAACACCAACTTCTGGCCCAGCCTGGAACCTGGGCTCAAGGTGGCACACACTCTGTGCGACCTGGCCTCAGGGACCACCTACAGGAGCCACCGACAGTACGGCTGGAGGGTGCCACCCAACACCATCAGCATTGTGGTCAGAGAAGTGGTGCAAGCCATCATCGAAGAATACAAGGAGGAGCTCCTCCAGTGCCCCTCCACTGAAGAAGGATGGAAGAAAGTTGCAGAGCAGTGGTATCAGAAGTGGAACTTCCCCCACACCGTTGGAGCCATAGATGGCAAGCACGTGGCCTGCAAAGCTCCAGCCAAGTCGGGGTCCACTTATTTCAATTACAAGGGCTTCTTCAGCATCATCCTCTTCGCCATGGTCGATGCTGACTACAAGTTCATGTACATCGATGCTTCAGGCAACAGCTCATGTTCAGATGCCTAAGTATACAACGCCAGTCACCTCAAGGAGGAGCTGGAACGCAACCTCATTGTGGGCTTCCCAGATCCAGAACCCCTGCCCAATGACACACAAGAGGTGCCCTACTTCATCATAGGGGATGATGCCTTCTCCCTCACAACCTACCTCATGAAGCCCTACACCTCCAAATACCTCACCTGTGAAGAGAGGATCTTCAACTATAGGCTGTCCAGGGCAAGACGGGTGGTGGAGAACGCCTTTGGCATCCTGGCCAACAGGTTCCAGGTACTTCTCACCACCATGCAACATCGCCCAGAGACAGTGAGGAGGATCGTGGAAGCTTGCTGCATCCTGCACAATCTCATGCGCACCCGCTACCCAGTCTTGCAGAACAGGCTCGTGGACCTCCAGCAAGGCAATGGGGACCTGCAGCCTGGGGAATGGAGGCAAGGGCGAAACCTGATAGACACTGAGGATGTGCAAGGCCCCAACAGAGCCTCATGTGAAGGGAAGAAGCAGCGCAACCTCCTGAAACATTGGTGCAACTCCCCAGCTGGAGCAGTGGAGTGGCAAGACAGGATGGTAGATGCTTAATGGATGCTTCCTTCAGCCTGCCTCATCACATGGATGAGATTGGGCCATGTATGTTGGGTGGTCCTACAATGAACAGGGCATTTAATAAAGAGTTGTGTTTATGTTGACATGTGTGGATGATTGATTAAATTGTTATTGATAATAAAGGGCCAAAGGTGTGGCACCTGGGAGGGTGGACCATCCCGTCCCACTATGCTTGCATTGGAGGTTTATCTATCCCACAGCTATTACCCATGCCAAAGGTATCCCTGCCCATCCCACTGCTATCTTAACCCATCCCACAAGCATGCAAAGGCTTAAACCATTTCTAAAAGTTTCCACCAAGACTTTATTAAAAAAAGAAATGAAGCAAGTTTATGAATCAAAAATAGACTTCACTAACAAGAAGCTATAAAACAAAAATGAGTCTCTGGCACTCCTCTTGGTCGCTCAGTCTCAGGGGTGAAGGGTGCAGGTGCTGTGGAGGTGGCTGGTGCTGAAGTGCTTGTCATCAGCTCCTCCAAAAGCAGAAGCAGCAGAAGCCCCAGCCCCAGAAGAGTGAGCCCGTGCTGCAGAAGCCCCAGCAGAACCAGAGTGAGGGCCAGGGGGCGGGATGGTAGCCCTGTCCCTCTTGCAAGGGCTGGCAGCAGATGGTTGAGGCTTGCTGTGCTTCAGCGTGGTTGTGGGATTGCTGGCTGGCAGGGAGGCTGGCAGGAACCAAGGCTGGCAGGGAGGCAGGCACCAAGGCTTGCAGGAAGGCTGGCACCAAGGCTGGCAGGAAGGATGGCAGGGAGGCAGGCACCAAGGCTGGCAGGAAGGTCGGCAGGCAGGCAGGCACCAAGGTTGGCAGGCAGGCATGAACTAAGGCAGGCAGGCAGGCACCAAGGCTGGCAGGCAGACTGGCTGGCAGCAAGGCTGGCAGGCAGACAGCAAGACTGGCAGGGAGGCTGGCAGAAGGCTGGCAGGCAGGCAGACAGCAAGGCTGGCAGGGAGGCTGGCAGCATGGCTGGCAGCAAGGCAGGCAGCAAGCCTGGCAGCCAGGCTTGCAGGCAGACATGCAGGCAGGACATGCAAGGTAGTCGATGTGTCTGGAAGCAGGTCTTTCCTCTGAATGGCGACCTGCTTCCGAGCTGCTTCTGTTATATCCGCGGGGCTGACACAATGCATCCTCCCCACATGCACAATTAATGCTCTGCATCCGCTAGGCTTCCGTTGTGCATCCGCTGTACATCCGCTTTGCATCCGCTGTATCCGTTCCGCATCCTCTTTGCTGAGGTCCTCCGTAAGCCTAGCGGATGTGCCATCCTCTCCCATCCGCTTCAATCTGCTGGGCTTCCGTTCTGCATCCGCTTTCCATATGCCCTGCGTCCTCCCCGCGTCCGTGTTATCCGCTCCGGTTATGCAAATTTTTGCCCCTTTTGAGAGTGGATAACAACAGATGGAACATTTTTCTCGTCCGTTGTGTCTGTTTTGCATCCGTTGGGCAGTGTGACAGGGCCTTTAGTATGTGATCAATGGTTTCATCCGCTTCTTTGCAGAGTCTGCATTTGGGGTCATCAGCAGATCTTTCTATTCTGGCTTTGATTGCATTCGTTCTGATGGCTTGTTCTTGCGCTGCAAGAATCAGGCCATCTGTTTCTTTCTTCAGTGTTCTGTTGATCATCCATAACCAGGTCTTTTCCTTATCTACTTTTCCTTGGATCTTTTCAAGGAACTGTCCATGTAGTGCTTTGTTACACCAGCTGTCAGCCTGAGTTTGCATTGCTGTTTTTCTATGTTGATTCTTGGTTTGCTGCACTTTGAGCAGCTTCCTCTTGTTCATCTCCATCAAAGCTGGTTGATGATGATGATGATGATGATGATGATGATGATTTGTTTTTGTTGTTATAATTATTCCTAAAACATAAAACTCAGTCAACTGAACATTTAGGAATATATCACAAATACCAGTGACTGCTGCTAATTGTTGATATGGGTTGCTGACAGCATTGTAGGTATCAACCAAGTATCTTCTTAAAATAAACAATGTTCTGAGTAGTGCAGTTTTTTTTGCAGTTCTGCTGGTGTTATTGCAGAAAGCTGCAATTTCTTGATGTGTTTTGTAAAATTCTTGGACATGATACCAAGTGCCCTGATGACAATGGGTATCACTGTTACATGTTTTGTCCATAACTATGTACTTTTGATGGCCAGGTTGCAATATTTCATGATTTTTTTTCTTCAACTCTGGCATCTCCTGGTAAAGCGATATCAATATATTGTATGCTTTGGCCCTCAACAGCCATAATATCTTGTTTTTTGTGTTCAAATTGGCAATCCATCTGTATTCAAAAGTCCCACAAAATCTTTTGCATCTTATTTTCAATGACTTTTTCTACTTTATATTCCCATGACTTTTCAGATACAGGTAGGGCATATTTTTTACATAATGATCAGTGGATTAATTTAGCAACTCAATCATGTCTAGCTTTGTAGTCAGTTTGTTCAATTTTGCTGCACTCACATATTAAGTGTAAAACAGTTTCAACTTTGTCACTGCAAAGTCAGCAGTTTGGATTGTCAGTGGATTTTTGTATCTTCGCTTTCATGGCATTAGTTTGTAGTGCTTGTTTTTGAGCAGCAAGTATTAAACCTTCCATTTCTTTCTTGATGGTTCCTCTCTTAAGCCATACCCATGCCCATGCCATGTAGTTATTGCTGTTGTTGTCATCATCATCATCAATTTATTGTGCAATTTCCATTGTTATATATAAAATTTCCATATCCACAATGGCAGTGTACAATCTCTTTTAAATGCAAATAACAAACCTTATACACACATTAATTCTGACCATTATTCACTCAATCTATTCATCATAATCTTCACTTATCCTTGTCAAACAGTTTCCATTATTAAACACTCTGCTTGGTTTTATCATATAGTTGATTAATATCAGGCCTTATAAATATCACATTTATTACCATTATCCTCCAAATCTAATAACCATATTTCCTTATTCTATTTATTCAACATTCATTGTTTAGTTATACACTTACTTCATTTTTATTTATATATCCTCCTTGATTTTAATTTTCTAAACTCTGCTTTTAGTCTAACTATTCATAAAATAGTTCCCAAGTTAAAAAGTATTCCATGTCCTTCTTATCCTTGATCTCCAAAGTTAATCTATCCATTTCAGCACAATCTAATCATTTTTATTACATTTTCCTCTGAAGGTATATTTTCATTTTTCCAATTATGTGCATACACAGTTTTCGCTGTTATTATCACATGCAAAATTAAATATGTAATTCTTTTGTTATATTTTTCTGGTAAAATATCCAACAAAAACATTTCTGGTTTTTTTTGTTTTTTCATTCCTTCTAGCCACTGTTTTATTTTTGCCCAATATTTTTTTGCCAGCGGGCAAGCCCACCACAAATGATAAGAACCTGGTATCTGTTTACATTGCCAACATTTGGAAGATAAGTTTTGAAACATCTTTGCCATCCTTGCTGGTGGCAAATGCCACCTATAAAACATTTTATACAAATTTTATTTATAAGCTGTTGACATCATCAATTTATAATTCTTTTCCCAAAGTTTTTGCCATTTGTTTAATTCTACAGTATACCCAATTTTTTTAGACCATACAATCATTGTTTCTTTTATCTATTCTTGTTTGGATTTTAATTCCTCTTGTTCATTTAGAATATCTTTATATCTTGTAATTTTTCCCAATTCAATGACATTTGTATGAACTAGTGCTTCCATCATGGATAGCCAAATTGGTATTTTCATGTTTCTCTTTAATTCTTTACCATACTGAAATAAAGCATTTCTAATATAATGTCTTTGGAAATAATTATGTATTTTATTTTTCCCATACCACATAAATGCATGCCACCCCAATTGTAAATCATGTCCTTCAAAGGTCAGTACTCTTTTATTCCTGATTTCACCCATGTGAGCACTGAGGCCTGGTAATACAGCTCCCAATCTGGTAACTCAAATCCTACCTTGTTTTTAGCTTCTTGTAACATTTTCAGTTTTAATTTTGCTTTTTTCCTTTGCCAAATGAACTTTGAAATCAATTTGTTTAAATCCTCAAAGAACTTTTTTTCAAATTTCATCAGACTTCTTTGAAACAGGAATAGTAGCTTTAGTAAGATATTAATTTTTATTGTAGCAATTCTTCCTACCATCGATAATTGTAGGTTTTTCCATTTTTTCCAGATCTAGCTTTATTTGTTGTACTAGTTAAAATAATTATCTTCGATAGTCACATTTCTTGCTATTAATCAAATTCCTAAATATTTTACTTTTTTAGTTATCTGAATGCCCATTTTCCTATCAGTTCATTTTTCTCCTTATTTGTAAGATTCTTTACCAACATTTTAGTTTTTTCTTTGTTCATTTTTAATCCTGCTACTTCACCATATTCCTCTATTCTTTTTTATAACTTAGGTCCCATTTCTAATGGTTCTTCTAGTATAAATACTAGATCACCCGCAAATGCTTGCAATTTAGTGATCTGTGTTCTATGTGGGCTGAAATACTACAAGGTTCTTCAATAATTATTTTACCTCCAGAAATATCTCTTTTCTTGCATAGAAGAGATGTTTTATTAGATTCATTTACCAACTCTGTAACATATAATGCTTGAAAAAATAGCTTTTTAAATGACGTTTGTTTATTCATTAACATTTGTGCGCTCATGTTGATATGTATGTGTGTATATGTTTTTTAAAATTATAAATAAAATAAAATATTCTACATTTTATAAGATACTGACATTTTGCGTTTATAAAAATAGCACTGTACATTCAGCATATTAAGTGCTATAAAATATTCAGTGGCAGATGTTTGCTTTTTTTGGCCACATGTACTGAAAGTGGAATTTTAAATTAAAGTTTTAAAAGATTAAAATAGCCAACATGTCATTGGCTAGTCTGCTGAGATTCTGGTAATTTTCCACAATACCTCATGAGATCTGACACCAAAACTTTGTGAGATTTCATGCAAAGGGTCAAAATACTGCAGTGGATTTATGGAATTGAGTGGAGAAAGGAAGTGTCAGGACATTCCATACAGAACATAACTAAGTTACAATCCTTAACCTAGGTGAATAAAGATATACATGACAATATGTCATCAAATCTACTGTGAAATTTTCTCCAAGACAATCTGTCTCTAACCTGGTCTTCCATTGCTCCCATATCCATTGCTACTGTAACTGGGTCCAATCACCAGTATATATGGTACTCCTTACCTTTTTCCCAAGCTCTCATCTTTACATATTTCTGGGCTGGGAAAAACATATTACCTCATCCAACAGATTTATTCTTAATCTTTCCTATCTAATATTACCATATTTTTCAGACTATAAGACACTGCCTCACAAAATGGGTAGAAATGTCTGTGCATCTTATAGAGCAAATACTGTTTTTGCTCTCCTGAATCCTCCACACATCTTGTTTTTGTCCTCCCTGGAGTCCAGAAGCACTCTGCAGGTCAAAAATGGGCCTGTTTTTGACCTCCCTAAACCCTCCATGCATCCTGTTTCAGGGAGGGCAAAAATGGGACCCGTGGAGGCCTCTGGAGACAAAAAAATGGGCCTGTTTTTGGCCTGTAAAATGTTTCTGGATGCTGGGGAGGGCAAAAACGGGACGCACAGAGGCAAAAAACTATTTTTTCTTGTTTTCCCCCTCTAAATCTAGGTGCATCTTATGGTCCGGTGCATCTTATAGTCCAAAAAATAGGGTACTTCTATTATACCAGACATAAGGCGTTAAAAGAGCACTGTGAATCTCTTACTATTTATGTCATTAAACTATGACAAAAAGCCTACACAAAGTACTCATGATTCTTTCCTTACAGGAAACCCTTATAAAATGTTAACCCACTTCTAAGAAGAATCCTGTGGAAGTTTGTTCAATATTGCAATTTCATATAATTGCCTTTGCTATTGCCCTCTAATTGCAAAGAATGGTCTTGATTTTCTGTACTTTGAGAAACTAAGTATCATTGAATTTTCCATAGTTGACTATACTTCAGAAAATAGAAAGCTTTTGTCTTTTCTGATTACCATCTTCTGAGCTCTCCTCTTTTCTACTTGTCCATGCAGCATATTTACAATATAAATCAGATCCAGTCTGTTATATTATAATAACAATTGTACGTTATTTCAGATGATGAAATATAATTCCTTGCACATCAAGGGATAGATACACTTTTATTAATGCAATCTAGAATTTGGAGATCTAAGGCAGAAGTCACTGTGAGCTATTAGCCAATAACATACAAAGCTGGCTTTTTGAAGGAGCCTGAAGACCTTGCTCTTCACCCACATATTTGGGGAGGAATACTGAAGGCTCCTTTTAACCTTCATTTTTATTCCTTCTGTACCTATTTGATTTGCCATCTCTACTTTTTTTTTCTTGGCATTTTTTTTTTTGTTTCTTTATGTTTTAAATCATTGTAAGCCTTCCAGAGTTGCTGGGAGTTGGACACATTTATAAATAAATAAACAAACAAATAAATAAACAAGCATATTTGATAGGTGAAGAGACCGTTTAGAATTTTAAATAGTGGGAAAATAAGTATTTCATGGGTATGTTTCAGGTAAAGAATTTGCCTTTTAAAATTAATACAGTTATATATAGTAATATATAGTAATGGCAGATATAATCATATCACATGATCCTATTCTTAACCTCTGAATTCTTAACTGGAGTGAGATCTAAATATCTCCAGAATTTTGAAATAACTTATTTAATTTCTGATTAACAAATAGGATGGATTACTCTAAAAAATATAATGAAGCAAAATGCAATCAAAAGAATGGATTTTTGTATCCCTTATCAAATGAATAACCTGTCAAACAGTGTAATTTATTGACTGTTGATAAGGAATATTGAAAGTGCTAGATAGCTGAAAATTACTCCTATTGATAGAAAGATTTCTTATAAAAGTGACTTTGCACCTGTTTCATCTGCCTCCTTCACTATCAATCTGTAGAAGAGAGCTGAGGGATGGAATTAAGCATGTTATCAACTTGGCGTCATTACATTGCTGCAAATGTTCCAAGTCCAACCCACTTGAATTCCATTGACCCTTATCTGATATCAATTTAGTACTGAAATTTAGCTGTCTAGATTCTTGTGTATAAGCTTGAGAAATAAAATTTTGAACAATTTAGTATATGGTCCTGATCCTTTGCACCTGACACAATCAGAAACAAAAATGTTGGACTTCCGGTTGTTCTTCCATCACATCGGAGCGGAATCCATAATCGTATACAGTATCGCTGTGCTCTCGCTTGTTGGAGGGTACTGATTGGGACTGGAACCACCCTGGAGGGGTGCATATGTGATATGTAGTAGAGAATATGGTACAGTAGTTAGGATAATATTGTTAGTAATGTTGAATGTGGTGATTAAAAAATGACGATACTATGGTAAATTTTTATAATGAATTAAAGAAACTAAATTGAAGGAATGTATAAGGTAAACAGGTAGCAAGCTCAAATTGAGAACTAAGTGGAACTCCACACCACAAGCCAGGCAAACACCTGGGCACAAACAGACTCCCTCTGATACCTCCAGCTCAAACACTGCCCCACCAGGCACCCTGATGAAACCTGGCTTCCTAATAGATAACAGCCATCCTTTCACGCGAAGCCAAGCTGCACTGAAAGCCTCCAATACAGGAAGACACTGTTGCCAGCCAATCAAAGCCACAAAACAGACAGAAGAAACCAGAAACACCAATCAAACAAACTCCAAGTCCAATAAACACAGACCAAGACTCCCAACCAATCAGGATGTAGAAAAAAATATCCTGCCACAATAATAGGCTAGCCTCAAATTTAAAACCAACAGTTGTGAGACCCTGACCCACATACAAACTTAATACAGAAGCCTGATGATGGCAGATGAGGTTCTGCTGAAACGTTGCTACAACTTTAAAAGCACTACAATGACGTGGGATAATACCCGAAGGAAGCTGAACAGCACACATGTAAGTAGGGATAAAATAAGTGTAATGAATTTAATATTTGAGAATATTCATGTGTTGGACTAGTGATGAGGTGTGTTCCAGCTTTTTTACTGCATTTTTGTGTTCATCCAGGCAGGTACTTATTCTTCTATTGGTCTGTCCAATGTATGTGGCCGGGCATGATGCACAGGGAACTTCGTATATGCCTTGGTTTTCCAGGTCAATTTTGTCTTTGGGGTTTTTAAGGATGGCTGCTATTTTTTTGTCTGTTTTGAAGGCAGTCTTGATGTGATGCCTGTGTAGTATCTTACTGATTTTTTCTGTAGTACCTCTTATGTAGGGCAGGACAGCTGTTCCATAGGTCTGTTCATCTTCTAGGTCTCTGTTATGTCTTGGTGTGTTTTTGTGGATCAAGCTGGTGATTTTGTTTGTGTGGAAGCCGTTGGCTGTCAATACTTTAGTCAGGGTGTGCATAGTTCAGTCTTTATATGTGTCTTGTCTGCCAGGTGTTTGGTTCTGGTAATTAGTGTTTTGGCCACGAAATTTATCTGTGCTGGGTGGTGGTGGGATTGGGCATTGAAGTAGCGGTTGGTGTGTGTTTTCTTCTGGTATACAGTGTGTCCCAGTGTGCCATCTGTTCTTTTGTAGATTAGTACATCTAGGAATGGTAGTTGTTTGTTTATTTCCGTTTCCATGGTGAACTTGATTTTGGGGTGTGTGCTGTTTAGGTGTGTTAGGAAATTGTTTAGGTTTTCTTTTCCATGGGGCCAAATCACAAATGTGTCATCGATGTATCTTAGCCATAGTTTGGGTTTGTGGGTGGCATTAGCCAGGGCTCTGGATTCGAATTCTTCCATGAACAGGTTTGCAATGATGGGTGACAGTGGTGATCCCATAGGGGCTCCTTCAATTTGCTTGTATCTTTGTACTTTGTATATGAAATATGTGTTGGTTAGGCAGTGTTCTGTTAGTTCCATGAGGTGTTTAGCTGATTGGTATTTATTTTTGATGATTTCAAGAATTTCTTTTATTGGGACTTGAGTGAATAGTGCAACCACATTGAAACTTACAAGCAGATCTTCTTGTTCCACGTGTAGATCTTTGATCATTTCTAAGAAGTGGTATGAGTTTTGTACATATGAAGCTGCGGTTTCAGCATGGGGCTGTAGTTGTTTTGCTAAGTATTTAGCTAGGTTTTGTAATGGTGCTCCTATGGAGCTGACTATGGGTCTGAGAGGTATGCCTTCTTTGTGTATTTTTGGGAGGCCGTATAGTTTAGGGCATCTAGAAGATTTTTCGCTTGGGATGATCGTCTGTTGGATTTCTTTGCTTATGTGGCTGGTTATAATTTTCTTCTTGGTTAATTTTTCCAGATATGTGGTTGGGTCTGTATTTATAGGTTTGTATGTGGAGTCTTGGAGTAGGTCTGTCAATTTTGTTTCGTAGTCTTTTCTATCCATTACTACTGTGGCATTCCCTTTGTCTGCTGGGAGTATTATTATGCTGTTATCATTTTTCAGGGTTTGTAGCGCTCTGAATTCAGCTTTTTGCAAGTTATTTTTCGGTGGTTTTGTTGTGCATAAGATGTTAGTAACCTGGTGTCTTATTCTGTCAGCTTCATCTGTATTTAATTTGGTTAGGCTAGATTCTACTGCACATATGATGGATTCTGTGGGGATTTTTTTGGGTGCTATAGCATAATTGAATCCTTTGGTTAGGACATCTGTTTCTGTTTTGGTGAGTTCTCTGTTGGAAACGTTATATACTAATTGTTTCAGGTGTTGTTGTGAGTTGTTGGGGATTTTCTTGTCATGTTCTAATTTCTTTAGTTTCTTTAAGAGTTTTTCATTTTTGTAAGTGGTTTCAGTTTCAACTCTCCAAGTTGTAAGTTATTTTATCTTATCCCAAAGTAGAGGGTGGATTTTGCTGCTCAATTCCAGGTGTAGTGCTAGCAAATCTTTGTTTAACTGATCTAATTGGAATCTTATACTGTGAACTTCGTTCCTGAGTAAAGCCATATCTGTTCTTTTCAGGATACATTTTTGTGCTTTGATGAAATGTTAATTTGAAGCAGGTTGGTGTTGCATTGTTGTCTCTGCAGCTGTGTAGGAATTTCAGGTCACATAATATTCCTGCTCTTTTAACTTCCAGCTTCTCATAGCTTTTGATCTGGCTATTTATTTCCTCCCCATAGAGGTCAGATATTTGTTTTTTAAAGTTTTCGTGGGTACTTACATGTGTGCTGTTCAGCTTCCTTCGGGTATTATCCCACGTCATTGTAGTGCTTTTAAAGTTGTAGCAACGTTTCAGCAGAATCTCATCTGTCATCATCAGGCTTCTGTATTGAGTTCGTCTGTGGGTCAGGCTATTACAGCCATTACTTTTAAATTTGAGGCTAGCTGACTGCTGTCCCAGGATGGTCTTTTTTTTACATCTTGTTTGGTTGGGAGTCTTGGTCTGTGTTTCTTGTTCTGTGTTTTAACAGTCTGGTGGAATCAAATCTTCTATTCATGCTTTCGGTAAAGCATGAATAGTAGAGATGATTCCACCAGACTGTCAATCATTTGGAAGCCTGCACTCTCTTGCTAAAATATATTTGGAAATATATATATATATATTTGCAAAGTTTGGTGAACATGTCAGGCAAATTAACTACTGGTTTATTTGTAATGAACCACTTTTCCTAAATAGAATTTACTATTCTCTTAAGGACAAAACTATATAATTTAGAGATCTGATCATCAGATGCAAGGCTCAACACATAAAGAACAATCCAAACCTCTTGGAGCCTTTTTAAACTTGCACATATGTCTTTTGGTGACAATATATAAGAACTAAAATAGTATGTAGTGAGGAGAATATAAAAGAATGTTTGTGGTTATAGCTTTGATAGTCATATTCTCCAAATGGAAGGGACAAACACTAATTCTGACTCTGATGAATTAATAGAATTTTAATATGATCCCTCTGTATTTAATAATTTCTCCTATAGTCAGAATAATTATTACAATTTGATAGTAAGTTCTAAAGGAGTTTGGGGGCCATTCAGAGTAATACATAGGGCCTGGAATGGACTCAGATTAAGTATCCTTATTCTTCAGAAAGTGGATGAATTTTCTGGTATGGAAGGCTTTAACAGTTTGTCCTGAACTGCTATTTAATCAAGTCAGGTTTTTATGTTCATGCTTAATATTGGCAAAGAGAGATCAGTGAAAATAAATGGATCCTTTGAGCAATATGAGTAGTTTAAACAAATATAGCAACTAGCTTCATCTTTAAGATCTTATGTATTTAGTTTTTAAGATTTCTGTATTAAATCCATGTAACATATCTTAACCTCTATTCAAACAAATGGAATACTGTAAGTCAGGTGCTAAATTAGAGGTAGCATAGATTTTATCTATAGACCTGATTTGTACTGCATACCGTTAGACAGAAAACAATATTCTAATCAATGAACTGGTTTTCATGCTTACTCTATGTCCATTGCAGCATTCCCATAATCACGTGATCAAAATTCAGCCATTTGGCAACCGTCATGTTTTTATGACAGTTGAACTGTCCCAGGGTCATACGATCACCATTTGTAAACTTCTGTGATAACTCGGGGCATGGCACAGAGGTAACACAGGCAGCTGGCAGTTCAAACTGTCCCTTTATTTCTCCAAATTCCCCCAAACTCTCCCACGTACCTGGCAAAGTTACAGAGCAAAGTGAACACCCACACCCACATACCCTTTCAGCAACCTCTGGCTGCAAGTAGTCCAGCATGGCTGCAAAGAAAGAATTCCAGCAGGCAAATCAAGTAGTTCAGGAAGCAAAGGATCATGGTAATTATTCCAGAAAGCCAGAAAGAACACAAGGAATCCAGAAAAGTTCAAATGTCGGCAATGGTACTCAACACTCCATGAATTCAGCATTTGTTCCCGACAAATGCCCCTGCCCACAGCATTTCTTTTATCTCAGTCCCCAGGTGTGCCTTGTGAAGAGGGGCAGGGAGCTTTCCTCCTGAGTAGTCAGCTCAGTTTGCACTGTTCTTGCCTTCTCTCCAGTCTCTGTGCTCGAGGACCAGGAGGGTGTGGTCCTTGCTCATTGCCTGAGTTCTGTCTCTCATGTTCACTGCTTAGCCTCTCTTGGTCATCCTGCCCACCCTTTCTCCCTACCTACAAGCTGTCCCAATTTTGAAAGGTCCTGGCCTAATTGGCCCTGCACTTCTCTACCTTCCTCTGAAGCCAACGACACCACCCCCTCAATCTCCATTGGCTCCAGTTCCAGCTCATCTTCCCCCGTAAGGTCAGGCTCTGATGGGGTATGACATCTTTTCAGCTGGCTTCTGACATGTAAAATCAATGAGGAAAGTCAGATTAATTTGATGACCACATGATTCATTTAACAACTATGATAAAAAGGTCATGATAAAAAGGCAAAAGTGACTTAACAATTGTCTTGCTTAGCAATGAAAATTTTGGACTAAATTGTGGTTGTATGTTGAGGACAACAAATTCCATGCTTACACTAAAGATACTATTTTCCAGGGTAGCAAATATCTGCAAACTGAGTTCAGAGAGCAGCTTAGATAACTCCAAAATGGTTCATATTGAGTCTATTTAAGCTGGTTTCTGAAATGGAGATTGTCTCCTGGATTGCCTTTATTCGAGGATCAACAGAGATAGCCTGACTCTATTCATCTTGATCTCCAAGTTGTTTCATCTTGATCTCCACTATTGTTTATTTTTGATAAACAATAATGTATCTTCTGAGTTATCTAAAAAACTGGACATGGAAGATTTTCAATGGCTCTGTTCCTATCTCTCAGTTAATTTAATTGGTATTGCTTAGAAATATGCTCCTTAAAAAGCACATGAGGTTACTATTATTTAGTACTTTCCCTTTTTAAAAAAAACTGTAGCAATGATCAAAAGATCATTATCAGCTTCACTTGTGTGAGAGCTGCATCTATTTGTAAAAAGACAACTTATGATTGTTTTGGATGTGATGATAATCTCCATACACAAGCACCTTAATGCACTATTTGCAAGCTGCTTTTGTGTTGGCTCTAAAAATTCCAATTAATACAGAATTTAGCAGCTCAGTTGATCTCTGGAAGAACAAAGATACCATTTTACCCCTGTCCTTAAAATATTTCATATGCTGTCTTTTTATTACTGAACAGAGATAAAAAATCTTGTATGGCAGTTATCTTTTAATATATATTTCCTTTCCTGGCTTACAGAGGTCATCTGAAAGAGGTTCACCAGCAAATACCACAGATACATATAACAATATCAGAATTTGTAGCTACTCCAGATCTTCAGCATTTCATTCTTTTTTGTCTTGCAGGAACTGGCCACTTTCTTGGCTTCTAAAGAAGCTTTAACTTACATCTTTTTGAGCAGGATTTGCTGAAGATCTGAAATTTAATTTTAACGTTTTTGGTTTTAACACTGCTTTTATTTCAAAATTGATGTTATTCAAATTAATCAGAATGAATGAGCAACACTGCCAGGGGAAAAGATTGGTATCAGAACACAATTCTGCTCCATCAGGTTGGGGCACCCAATTTCCACCAATTAAGAACCTCCAAACCTTGCAGGCATTTTGTCCTATGAGAAGAATGGAGTTTTCTTGAACAGTATTGGTGTGCTTCAGAGAACTCTAGTGAGTCTGAAGAGATGGCAAATATTGAATTACTAGCCTTGTGTTAAGCATGAGAGTATTGTTAGGTCACGGGGAGAAAGAGACCCAGGACCAGCGTGACTTTCAGCTCTTTATTTGGTTCCTGGAATCAGTCTGACTGCGGAGCCGGGGCAACCTTTTTATAGCAGCTGCTCGCGGCTTGAGGCCAATGACGGCTCCTCGAATCTCCCACTGCTCAGGCGGACCAATCACAGGGTGGCAATTGTGGACCAATCACCGTAGCTTGAAGAACCAATCACAGTTTAGTATTTGTGGACCAATCAGGAAACGGTATTACAAGTATGCTCGTATAGAACACTCCTCCCCACTTGGTTTAGTCCAAACTACGTTACGTAGTCACGTAAGTAGGCGGAGCTTTTATGGTGTCTACTTGACCTGTGAAGCTCAGTTTCATTGTTGTCTTCAGCCGGTTTGGATGGGATTGCGGTTTCTCCCATCCTTCTCCATGGAACCTCCTGGAAGGTGGAGTCAGCCATGCCGCTCCCGCCCGGCCTATCTGGGCTGGTAGAGTCGGCTCGGCTGCTTCCTTCTGGAGTGGCTTCATGTTGGTTTTCTACTGCCTGTTCCTCTCTACCAAAGTCATCTCCAGGTAAGTAATTGTGGTTTTTTTCTGGGGCTACTGGGGCTGTTGGTTGGTGGGTTGTTGTTAGGGTTTGTTGCAGTATTTCTTGTGCTAGTGGAGGGTCTCCCCCTCCCATCTTATTCATGTTTGAGGGGGCTCCCTCCCCTCTGGTTTGGTTATTATTATTATTATTATTATTATTATTATTATTATTATTATTATTATTTTTAATGTTTGCTGTGGTTCTGACGTGTGTGTGTGTTCTTTTTCTTTGCACATGGGTTTTTTCTTTTTCTTTCTTAGTGTTTGTTAGGGATAACATTGTTCACCCTAACTGGTTTAGGTGAAATAATAACTATGAATCATAGTTAGTGTATGTTAG
>BLBF01000022.1:27425387-27459043 GCA_015471245.1 Laticauda colubrina | reverse complement strand
AATAATAATAATAATAATAATAATAATAATAATAATAATAATAATAATAATAATAATGTTGTTGTTGTTGTTGCTATTATTTTAATTCACTGCTTTTTAGACATCTAAAATTCTATCCCAGATTTGATGCTGGCATAGAATTAAGGACCTGGAGGCTAAAACATATGAACAATGGTTGCAGGAACTGGGCATGGCTAAGCTAGTGAGGAGAAGGACCAGGGGTGACATAGCAATAATTCAATATTTGAGGGGCTGTCACAGAGAGAAGGGGTCAACTTATTTTCCAAAGGACCTGAAGGCCAGGAGGTTCATCATTGGAGGCTTTCAAGAAGAGACTGGACAGGAATTTGTCAGAAATGATATGAGGTCTCCTGATTGATCAGGGACTTGGTCTAGATGACCTCCAAGATGCCCTCCAGCTCTGTTATTCTGTTAAAATAACTTTGTTCATAATTAATTAAATGCCTGTGAAAAATTCCCATACAGAAAATGAAGGAACTGTCTGTTCATTTAGAGTCCTGAATTTTCTGCTTCTGGAAGAAGCAGGATTTGATATTGTTCATAAGTTGTCACTGTCATTTTTATTATCTCTCGTGCAAACATTTCAAACTCAAGCCCACAGGCCAGGTGTAGCCCATGATGCAGTTAGATCTGGCTTGTGGAGCTACCCTGGAAATGGTGAGGGGCCAGTCTCCAGGACCTTAGCCCTGGCCCAGAGTGGCTGGCTGTTCTCCCTGGGGACACACACAGGAGCTAGCGAGCAGACGGGGGCTGTGATGCCTGGCAGCAGCTGCAGCTTGTTGGCCTCACCTCACCCCATCTGTCCCTGCCCACCTCTCCTTGCCCTGCCCAGCCTTGCAGAAGTGATTGCAGGGGCTGCAATCTGCCAAGAAACATGTGCAGGTGGGTTCAAGTGCCAAGGTCATCAGGCTAGCTCTTTAAGCAGTAGACAGAGGCAGAGGTGCAGGGGGAAGGCACATGATCCAGCTCATTGGATTTGCTGGGTGGTCACCTGCCTGTCCCCTCCCAGTTGCAGCCATGGGCAAGTGTGGCTGCAGATGGTGGGGCTGCAGTGAGGGAGCCTACTCGGTTGTTGTCACTGCCCTATCATGGACCCTGCCTGCTTAGCCTCCAATGGCCATCCTCACCCTCCAGCTCTGACTGCACATGTGGGACAAGCCTCCCATCCGCTACTATGCCTCCGACAGCCCCAGCACACAAGAAGGGTGGGAAGTTCCCATCCCCAAGAGGCTGCCACAACTCCTTTCTCTGCTCTGTCCTGTCCTGCCTGAGCCCAGCCCTGGAGCAGCCCAGGGCCCCATCAAGCTGCCCAGGACCCCAGCGCTGGACAGCCCAGGGTACCATCAATACTAACCGGGCACCTGGATCCTCCTCTAAGCGGGTCTATGCCTGGACTCCACTCTGCCTATATTTGGTCCCTGGTGTTCCAATGGCCCTGTGTCTCAGGGTGCAGCTGGGTAGCTTGTGTGTCACCAGGTGCTCACCCATTTCAGGCCTTGGCTCCAAATCTGGCATGAGTGTTGTGTTCCCCTTTCCAGCCCTGCCATGGAGAGAATGACTCGGAGGTGGGGCCCACCAATGCTTGGTTGATGCTGCCACCCCATGCTACCATCTTCCTGACTTCTGTCCCATGGGCCAGATTCCATTCAGTGCCCAATGGGTGGGCCAGGCCCTCCCTTTCAGCCTGCATCCAGGGGATGGCAAGGCTCCTCTGGTGGACGAGGCTTTGGTGTTCACCCTGATCTTGCCTTCCTCCACTGGAAACATCTGGATCCCCCCATCCTTTCTTCCCCTCCCAGGTGCCCCTCAGCCATACCTTTCTGGTTCTTTGAGGGCAACCATAATGCTGATATGGGTCTTAATGAATTAAGTTCGACCCCCATTCTCTAGTAGGATACTATTCAAAAGGGTGGAATCATGACAGAGAAAGCATTATGTGCAATGGCTAATTTAAAAAAATATTTTTTCTCTTTCCCCTTTTCATCTCCCCTCCTTTCTCTCTCTAATGCATACACACACCCACACACACAAATACCACACAGAAAGGCTGATGGAAGGTATAAGAATGGATTTTCTCCACATATGAATAATAGTCCTGATCTAATTCTTCTCTTTACTGCATACAAATAATGGTCTTGATTTATCTTCCTTTCTTTGCTGTCCCAAATCTTTAAGTATCTTATTTTCTTCTGCTATTTCCACATCTTTTTTTTCTTTTTCTCAGCTTCTATTAATATACGTATGACTTGATATTTCTACAATTGGTATCCCATCTTCTCTTTTCTGCCATTTTCTGTCTCATTTTGTTCTGCTTTAGCCACAGTTGGCTTTAGTTGTTGTGAGATGGAAACTATATCAATAATATTTTGTTAAAACAGCATATTAAATGAAATTCTCACTCACTCATACATTTTTTATTTTTCCTGTTATTTGACTTTGTATAACAATTCTCAATTTTTTTCTGTTTATAAATTAATCTGTGTATTCTCAAAAACGTCCTTGACTCAAAAGAATCTGTATTCAGATGAAATGAAGGCTCCAGTTGCCTTGCTTCTGCGTTTCTTTTAAGAATCTCATCAACCAAATGCCATTAAACAATCCACCAAAACTGTTATTGGTCTACCACTGAATTTTGAAGATATTTTTAAAGGTACATATTTTCATTTTATTCAATGTTTAAATCATAATTTTTCTACTTTTAAAATACATTCTATGATATTAGGTCGGCATTAGGTGGACAATTTTCTTTTGTCTCCAGATTTACATATTTAGGTTTTCCTATCGCAGCATTTGTGTGATGACTCGTAGTCTCTCAAAATAACCCCAGACCCAAAACATACATTAAAGTCCGGTAAGGCCTTCAACTTTACTTCATGGTTTTATTAGGCACAGTTTAAAGTCACAAAAGTTAATAATGAGACAAAAAGAAAACCAAAACAAACCACACTGAAGAAAGTTCCAAAGCAAGCCAAGATAACTTATTATAAACTCCAGGAAAATAGCCGAGGAGAGTCCATGGGAAGAACGCCTCTTTCAAAGCAAAGATAAACCTCTTTCAAAGCAAACACTAAACTTTGACTCCAGTAGTTCTGACTATGTAGTTACAAACTTATATACATAGCTCCCAGCTGCAAGCCATGAGGAGGATCATGGCAATCTCTTCCTGAGTAGACCTCATTTTTCCCTGAATCTCTTCTCTCTGCGTGACCTAGGATGGAATAGGGGATGGGCCTGGATCCTCCTCTGATTGCTCAGCCAGCCTCTGCCCTTCCCCAGCCTCCTCCACCTCTGAAGCCACACTCCCACTCTCTGTTGGCTGTTCCTCCTCTTCCTCAGAGTCAGTCTCCACCAGGGGCATGACAATTTGATTGCAACTAATGCATTTTGATTACTTAGTCTGGTGGAAAATCATTGATATATTCCCATTTGCATAAACGTCTCTGTTCCTCCCCCCCCCATTTCAGAATGAAAAATATATATATAGAAATATGTGCTGGAGGGGACAGGAAGGATCGTGCTTATGTTATTAAATGTATGATATGTTTGAGAAGTCTTTCTCTGTTCTATTAAATAACTCATGCAGAAAAAAAAATGTACTATTAATATTCTTTTTCCCCAAATAAAAGTTTTCCTGGAGTTTGGTATCCTAGAATCAGAACAAGAGATGCAGTCGGAATATCTAATCCACCAAACTATTTTGGATAGTTGCTATTATAGGTTTTGGAGACTGATAAAATCTCAGAAAAGTATGGCAGTAAGTAAATAGTGGCACTAGGGAGCAGAATTTTCCATGTTTTTGCTTTCTCCTTTTGGTTTAATTTAAAAAAAAAATAGATGGATATCATCATTAGAAACATAAGTTTTTAAGTTTGAAAAGAAAATCATGTTTGTAAAAGTGGGAAAAAATTCTATTTCTGAAGTTACAAACTCAGCATTGGGGTCTGCCACCAGCCCATGATTCTGGGTATCCACTCTCAGCTTAAAGATCTGACATTAGAAAGATAAACCTTTAGTTTAAATACTAATATGTTTGTAAGGCATGGTTTTGTCACTGATCCGAACAAGGTTTTCTATTTAGAAAAAGCAGAGCACACTGTCATTCAGCCTCCTGATAATCAACTTGTCATGACTATGAATTACAGCTGACCTGACCTGAAGTACATTCCTTTTTCTCAAGCATGTAAATGTCTGTCTGAGATCTGCTGACAATCACTGAAATTGTCTGCAGGGCTGCTTCACAGTTCAACAATTTTCCATTTAGTTAATGAATAAACATGGGGAAGTGTCAGGTTGCTTCCTCTATTGTTTCAGATATGTTTGAATTTGTTACTCCAAATGTATAGTCACATTACTTGCATTTTATTGTTTATTTTATTTATTTTTTTTGCATTACATTTACCAATGGCAAGCACTTGAATTCAAGGCCAATCATTCTATTTGGCAGTGTAGACCTTCCCAGTGCCTCTATTCCTGTTCACTTTTTCATTATAATTCCTCTCACAATTTGGTTCACAGTATTTTTTTTAAAAAAAGAATCTGTAAGAACATTTTAAAACATTTTTCTTTTCTTTTTTTTTATCACATTTGGCTCTCATACCCATCTGAGATACAGCCTGTTTTTAGCACTAGCACTAGCATTTAGACTTATATGCAGCTTCATAGTGCTTTACAGCCTGCTCTAAATGGTTTACAAAGTCAGCATATTTGCCCCCAACCATTTGGGTCCTCTTTTTACCGACTTTGGAAGGATGGAAGGCTGAGTCAATCTTGAGCCCCATCAGGATCAAACTGTGGGCAGTAGAACTGCTAATGATCTAAGCAAATTGGTCAACAGAATTCAAGATGGGCTGGACTTAGATCTCTTATGGGTATGAAGGGACTGGAGACTGATGACGTGCTTGACCCTTCCTTCAGGTTCAGTTTGATCATCACTTACATTTAGTTTGCTTTAAGTTAACTTAGAGGAAGTCAATTTATAAGCAAGATTTTTCTGTGGCAATCAAATGTAATAGGACTGAAATACAATGGCACAAATGCTCATTTACTCCAGTCACTGAAAAGTGATCCTGTTTCTGATTTTTGAAATACAAAAGTGTATGGTTGTGTCCTAATACTAATTTGTTTCATTCTTTTTAAGATATGCTCTAACACAACAGGTAGCCCATGATTCATGGCTGTAATTGAGCCTGACTTTTATAGTCATAAGTTGTGACAGTCATAAAGCAGGTCCTCATGTGATTGACTGGATTTTCGAAACTTTTCCTGTAGCAGTCATCAAGCAAATGCCATAGTTGTAAGGAGAATGCTGTGATTAAGTGAACATTGTCTTTGTTAAGCAAACTTCACTAGGGGCCACTTTTTCAAGCAAAAACTTTGTAAATCAGAGTCAGGTGATTATGGGATGCTGCAAAGTGCAGTAAATGCAAACTGCTTTCCGAGCACCCAGAATGCGCCCATGCGACCATGGCATCTGGACTTCGTAATTTCAGAATGAGGTCATAAGGAGCTTTTGGATGGGTCTTGTTATGTATATGTAAATAACATAGTTGGGTTTACAATATACAAACTACAAATATATATGTTTGTAGCTTTAAGGAAAAATACTGTAATGTATTATGCTGTGTTCTGGTTGGTTCATTATGATACAAATTGCCATAAGAGGGAGCTATAGATCATAGTTTAATTCTCTTTCTCTTTTGCACTGATGATCTCTCTTGATACTGATACTTACTGACTAGGGACCGATACTGACTAACCCTGTTTATTTTGGTATTCTGTTGACATCGAAGGTTATTTGTTATGTTATGTTTTGATATTTGTATGCTGTAAAAGACATGGAACCGGTAAGAAGTCTTTATAACTAGATGTAAGAAGACTTTATAACTGAATATTTCTGGACGGTTAAAAATGTGTATGACATGGGCTGTTTATTGGATTGTGCTATTTCTTCAAGTAAACATTAATACAACTTGTTCAACTTTGTGTGGCTGTATATTTCTTCATAACTGTTCTCATAAACCGTTTTCCATGTGCATATCCCTTTTATACAAGGGTTACTCTGCACATATCCTGACAGGTCTGTTGTTCCCTAAGTCACCAGTAATAAGTCAAGGACTGCTTGTAGATAGAAGAGAATTGCCATTATAGAAATCAAGCTATCAGGGGTACATACTTGACAGAGGAATACATATAATGCTCTTTGGCAACATGCTTGTCCACAGGTGAAATAAAGGATCTTTTCTGGAACTGGCACATGCATTGCATAAATACATAAGACTGATAAGCACTAGAGACCCTCTGCCTTTGAAGACTGAAGAATTTGCTATCTGGAGTTGTCGATGGGAATTTCAAAAACACAGCAATATCATGTTTATTAGCTATCTAAAATGGTATTGTAACTTTTTTATTTCCTCAATCATTAAAATACAATTGATGATTGCCTGACTGCTTACGAAAAAAAGCAGCCATTCATTTAGTGACCTTTCAAACTTACAATAGTGGTGAAAAAAGTGATTTATAATTATTTTTCTGTGTTTGGTCATGTGATTAAAATCCAGACGCTTGGCACCTGGCAACTGGCCCATATTTATGACAGTTTAGTGTACCAGAAACACGTGATCACTTTTTTCAACCTCCTGACAAAGTCAATGGGGAATCCAGATTCACTTAACAACTGTGTTACTAACTTCACAAATGAATCACTTAACAACCATGGCAAGAAAGGTCATAAAATGGAGCAAAACTCACTTAACACTTGCTTAGCAACAGAAAAAGTTGGACTCAGTTGTGATTTTAAGTCCAGGACTACTTGTACAGTTGATGCCATTCGTGTAAATTAAATTTAGTTTCCTTTCTTTTTTTCCATCTCCTGCCAGGGGTGGGATTCTACCAGTTCGAACCTATTCACTAGAACCAGTTGTTAACATTCTAAGCAGTTTGGAGAACCGGTTGTTAGAAGAAATTACTGGCCTAATCCTGTAAGGAAAGCAGGAAGGAAATCTATATAGACTAGACACAATCTACATAGACTTCTATAAAGCCTTTGATTCAGTGGTACACGACAAACTATCCTAAAACTAAAATCTTATGGTATCTCTGGACACCTGCATTACTGGATAGAAGCATTCCTGTCAAACAGACAACAAATGGTCAAAATTGGGAGTGTCCTATCAAATTCTGTACCTGTCAACAGTGGTATCCCCCAAGGCAGTGTTCTAGGACCAACTCTCTTCATACTCTACATAAATGACATCTGTGATCATATTAAGAGCAACTGCGTTCTCTTCGCTGATGATGTAAAGCTATTCAACACCACAGACAATACTGCTACTGTTCCATCCGGAAAAACGTGAGGTAGACTGGGTTCCAACAGCAAAAGTCTTTATTTAAACAATTATCGCAAATGGAACAGTTTGGCTCAAACCACGGCAGCCTTTATATACGGCTTGCCTGCTGGTTTGTAGCCAATGACAGTTACTTGACTTTGCCACCTTTTGGCGGTTCTTTTGGATTGGTTCTTAGTGAACCAATCCCATGCCGGCTTTTCTGCCCAATCATATTTGAGGGATTTGGAGTAAGCCATTTATACAGAACACCTCTCCCCCCTTAGTTTAGTCCTACATGGGTGACGTAGTTGTACAGGTGGGTGGGGCTTCTTCTGACTCTACTGGACTTGCGCAGTTCATTTTCACTGGAGACTTCAACCGGTTCGGATGGGGTTGCTGTCTCTCTGGCTCTTTTCCATGGAACCGCCTGGAAAGGTGAGTCAGCCATTTTGCTACCGCTTGAGTTTCTCAGGCCGGTGGTTTTGCCGCTCCCTCCTGGCTTTCCTGGGCAGGTCGAGCTGGCTTGGCTGGCCCCTTCGTCTGGATTTCTCCCGCAAGTCTCATCTAACCATAAGTTTTCTTTTTGCTCTTTTTGAATGGTTAGGTGTTCTGGGTTTATTTTAAAAAGTTCTTTGTTATTTTCTTATATTTCACCCCCTTCTTTGGTTTTGTTTTTGTCAATTTTTATTATTTATGGTTGTGAGTTTGTATTTTGTTCAATATTTCGGGAACGAAGCTGGTCTATGTGCTGCTTCCATTCCTGCCATCGTCTACGGTTAGGCGGTAGGACCGGGGGCCTGTTATTTGTGTGATTGTGGCTGGAAGCCATAGGGGGTCCCCGGTGAAATTTTTTGCGTAGACTAGGTCGCTGATTTCAAACGTTCGGAAACGGCTGGAGGAGTTGGGGGGTCTTTCCAAAGTGTAACTTGGATATAACTTATCTAATTGTGACCTAAGTTTTCTCCCCATTAATAGTTCTGCCGGGCTTTTGTTGGTTACAGTGCTGGGTGTGATATGTTGGAGGGTGAGTAGATGGTTGATTTTGTCCTGGACATCCCCAAGGTCCATTTTTTCTAAACCCTCTTTAGTAAACCTGACCATTCTCTCTGCCCTACCATTTTCTGCCGGGTGGGCTGGCGCGGTCAGTGCATGGCATATACCTAGGGAGGCTAGGTATTGCTCGAATTGGATGGCAGTTAATTGTGGCCCGTTGTCAGACACCAGGACGTCCGGCAATCCATGGGTTGCGAAGAGTTTGTTAAGTTGTTTAATGACCACCTCGGTTATCGTAGATGACATTATTACAACTTCCAACCAATTTGAGTATGCATCTACGACAATTAAAAAGGTATGCCCCCTAGTAGAACCCACGAAATCAATGTGGACCCGAGACCAAGGGCCTCGTGGGGTCTCCCAGTCCCTTATGGGTGCTTGTGGTGGGGAAGGTCTGGTTTTCTGGCATTTAGTACAAGTAGCAACCCAGTATTCGATATCTTTATCTATAGCAGGCCACCAGACATAACTTCTAGCTAGGATTTTCATCTTTACAATACCAGGGTGGCCCTCGTGAAGCATGCCCAACACTCTAGTCTGTAGTTTAGGAGGAATTACCACCCGATCACCCCACAATAAACAGCCTTTTGAATTGAAAGTTCAGTCTGTCTGGTCCGGAAAGTTTTAAAGTTTTCAGTTTTTTGGTTTTCCGGCCAGCCTTTACCTACCCAGTTTAGAATGCGGGCAGTCACTGGGTCCTTTGCGGTGGTTCTGGCAACATCGTTTGCAGATATTGGTAGTTCGGGGCATATTTCTATTTGCAGGGTGGTCATTGTTGGCGCCGGGTCTTCCTCTGTCGTTGGTAGCGGCTTAATGCATCTGCATGGGAGATTAGCTTCCCGGATCGATATGTCAATGTGTAAGAGTATGCTGCTAGGAATTCTGACCATCTAGTCATCCGCGAGGACAAAATGTTCAGTGTAGGCTTGTTTCCCGCCAGAATTCTTAGTAACGGTTTATGGTCCATTACAATCAAAAATGTTCTACCATAAAGGTATTCGTGAAAACATTTCACTCTGGCGACAATTGCCAGGGCTTCTCTGTCTAGTTGACTATAGTTACATTCTGTTTTAGAAAAAGTCTTTGAGTAATAAGCGACGGGTGCCTCTCTCCCATCTGGCAATTAGTGGCTCAGGATGGCACCGACTCCAAATGGTGAGGCGTCGCAGGTGACCGTCAGTGGAAGTGTGTTACTAAACTGGATAAGAACGGTGTTTGATGTTCATAACTTTTTTATTTTCTGGAATGCCTTTTGTTCTCTATGACCCCAAGTCCAATTAGTTTTCTTATCCAGTAAATGGTGTAATGGTTCTGCTATCATTGCTTTGTGCAGGAGGAATACGTTATAGAAATTTATTAGACCCCAAAATGCCTGCAATTCCGTTTTGTTTTTTGGCTGTGGTGCGTCTTTAATGGCCTTTACTTTTTTTTCAGTCAGGTGTATACCCTCTCCATCAATTAAGTAACCCAGAAATTCGACGCGATCAGTCATTAAGCAGCATATTTCTTTTTTAACTTTCAGGCCGGATTCTCTAAATTTTGTTAGTACTTCTCTTAGTCTTTTTTCTAGTTGGGTCGTATCTCTAGCCGAAATCAGGACATTGTCAAAATATGGTACGACCCCTTTTATTCCATTTAATAGGCGTTCCATGAGGCTTTGGAAAATGCCTGGGGCAACGCTTACTCCAAATTGAAGTCTGTTACACTTGAATGCCCCTTTGTGAGTCACTATTGTCTGTGCCTCGGCCGTTAATGGGTCTACTGGAAGCTGCTGGTATGCTTGTGCTAAATCTAGTTTGGCGAAAATTTTTCCTCCCCCGAGTGAGTGTAGCAAATGTTGTACGACTGGCACCGGGTATGCACTTTGTTGCAGTGCATGGTTCAGGGTAGCCTTGTCGTCTCCACAGATGCGTACCGACCCGTCAGGTTTAACCAGTGTTACTATTGGCGTCTCCCATCTAGCATGGTCAACAGGTTCCAAAACCCCTTGGTCAATTAATTTATTCAATTGTTCCTCTATTTTTGCTTTTAACGCAAAGGGAACTCGTCTGGTCTTTAATCTTCTAGGGGCCACCTGGGGGTCTCAACTAAAGGAAATTGGGGTCCCCCGATACCTGCCTAGTGTGCCATCAAAAACATCCTGGAACTCATGGATCAGGTTTTCTTCCCAGTCGGTTGTGGCTACTTGGTCCACTCCGGTCATTCCGATCCCCAATGGTGCGAACCATTTGATGCCCAGGAGGCTGGGTCGGTCTCGGTCGACTATTGTTAGAGGTAGGACTTTGAAGTGCTGTTTGTAGGCGAATGTCCTAGACCTACCACAGGGATTCGATTCCCTGGTAGTCCTTCAGAGTTAATTTTTGTTTCTGGAGTTCTTTTAGTTTGATATTTGGGACCAGTTGTCTGATTGTGTCCCACGGCACCATTGACAGGAAGGACCCTGAATTGACTTCCATCTCACAGGGGCTGCCTTCAATTTTTACAATGATTTTAACTTTTTTCCTGCTTTCCGTCTGAGTGCTTCCGATAGTAACAGTTTGATGGGTCTTTTCTCGGTTACTGGTTCATTTGTTGCGCTCCCACTTTCTCTCGGCTTGTCTCGATTCCGCTTGTGGGGGAGAATTACTGCGTCTGTTAGGGCTGTTATTTTTTCGATTCCTACAGACTTTCTCGATGTGTCCCCTTTTCTTGCAAGCTCAGCAGATGGCATCAAGGAATCTGCAATTGGCTCGAGTGTGGTTTCCTCCGCAACCTGCGCATTCCTGCCAGTTTCTTTTTTTGTGCCTTTTTTTGTTGGCATACAGGCGGTGGACCTCACCGTCATCATCTTCAGATTCTGATGTCTCGTCAAAATCTTTGTATTGTGTGGTGGCGGGAATTTGCTTATTCCCTCTGGCTAGGCTCATTTCATCGTTATTCATGTTCATTTGTTTCATGGTGGCCGCTGACTTTTTCACGGCTTCTGCGGCTGTGGCTTCTGCGATTGCTTCAGCCACTGTTATATTGGGTTTATTTAGCAATTTACTTTGTAAATTAGAGTCTTTTAAGCCTAGTACCACTCGATCTCGCATGGCTTCATCTAAGTTCAGGAACTTGCAAGCTCCCCCAGTTGTCGGAGGGCTGCCATGAAATCAGCGATGGTCTCGCCTTCTTTTTGGTCCCTTCGGTAAATTCGTGCCGTTTGATGAGATTTGACACCACTGGTGCATAGTGAGCCTTTAGCATTCACTGGAGTTCGGGCCAGGTCATTTGTTTTACATCTCTGGGCTTCGCCAATGCTTTGGCCATCTTGAACATAGTTGGTCCGCAATGCATTAAGAAGACAGCCCTCTTACTCTGGTCTGAGATCTCCTCCATCTCGTTGCTTTCTAAGTACATTTGAAAACGGTCTACGTAGGATTCCCAATCCTCTTCATTGGGATTGAAGGGTGTGGGCGGTGCATTATTTCCGGCCATTGCTTCGAGCCTGGATTTCAATTCGCCACGTGCACAGTCTCACATTTTAGGACAATCCCATCATCGCCAGTGTTCCATCCAGAAAAACGTGAGGTAGACCAGGTTCCAACAGCAAAAGTCTTTATTTAAACAGTTACCGCAAACGGAACAGTTTGGCTCAAACCCCGGCAGCCTTTATATACGCCTTGCCTTCTGGCTTGTAGCCAATGACAGTTACTTGACTTTGCCGCCTTTTGGCGGCTCTTTTGGATTGGTTCCTAGTGAACCAATCCCATGCCGGCTTTTCTGTCCAATCATATTTGAGGGATTTGGAGTAAACCATTTATACAGAACAGCTACCCTTCAAAAAGACCTCGACTATGTATCAGAATGGTCAAACAAGTGGCAACTTCAAATCTCAACAAATAAATGCTCTGTCTTACATATCGGAAAAAAAAATCAGAAAATAAAATGCAAGCTGAATAGTCAAGACCTTGTTGAAGATCCAATCTCTTTCAAGGATCTTGGAGTACTCATCTCTAATGATCTAAGTGCAAGAGCCCACTGTAACTACATAGTCAAAAAGGTGTTAAGAGTTGTTAACCTAATCTTACGTAGCTTTTTCACTGGTACTATTACACTACAAACTGGAGCACACAAAACATTTGCTAGACCAATACTCAAATGCAGCTCATCAGTCTGGAACCCACATTATGTATCTGATATTAACACAGTTGAGAAAGTCCAGAAATATTTCACAAGAAGAGTTTTCCACTCCTCTACTCATTGCAGAATACATTATGCCACTAGACTTGAAATTCTAGACCCAGAAAACCTAGAACTACGCCACCGTTGATCCGATCTAAGTATAGTGTATAAAATCATACATTGCAATGTCCTACCTGTCCATGAATACAACTTCAGCAACAGTGTGGTCAATGTCTGGAATACTCTACCTGACTCTGTGGTTTCTTCCCCAAACCCCAAAAACTTTAACCTTAGACTGTCTACCTTTGACCTCACTCCTTTCCTAAGAAAGGAGATGTGCATCAGCACACCAACGTACCTACCCTCCCTGTCCTATTGTTTCTTTTATTTTTTAAAATTTTTCTTATATGTATCCATGTATTCATAACTATGTTTTTACTTTTACCTATTATCTTATAAGCAATTGACAAATCAAATAAATAAATAAAATAAAAAAGTTGGTGTTGCTTACAAAAACTGCTTCTCTGTTAACCCTTATTACATTCTTGGCAGGACTGGACTTCTTGTCTCTGGAACTTCTCTGGAGTTTTTTTCCCCTCCTTTGCTGGTACTTTGCTTGTGTGGAGTGACCATTCAAAGTTACAATAGCACTGAAAAAAGTGACTTATGACCATTTTTCACACTTACGTCTGTTGTAGCATCCCCACAGTCATGAGACTGGCGAGGAGATGCCAGGCGAGGAGATGCATGCCTCAATGTGAGTGATATTAAGTTTGCCATGCTCAGCCAATAACATGACCACCAAGCCACCCTCACCAACTTAGCCATGCCCACAGAACCAGATGTTAAAAAATTTGAATCCCACCCCTGTCCCCTGCCCTTATTTTTTTCCTCTGTTCTGTGCTCTGCTTACCCTTAAAAAGTTTAGTGTGGCAAGGCAAGCAGGCAGGTAGGTAGCAGCAAAGGAAAAGTGAAAAGGACAACATAAACACAGGACAAATTAACTTAAAGTCTGTGTGTGTGGGCAGGCTTGCATCAGAGGAAGTGACCTTTCTTTTAGCTCTCGTGTTAATCTTTCCAAGAAAGAAGGCAGAGTGGATGCGAAATCTTAAAACAGTCCTGATAGATCAGAAACAAATGAGCAAGAACATTAATCCTTCTCATTAATCTTGTTCAGCAGGCCATATACGGGCATACCTTAGAGATATTGCACATTTGGTTCCAGACCACTCAGTATTACAAACATCACAATAAAGCCATTTACGTGAATTTTGGGGTTTCACAGTGCATATAAAGGTTATGTTCACATTATACTGCAGTCTATTAAGTGAACAATAGCATTATGTTTAAAAACAACAAAAATGTGGATACCTTAATTAAAAAATACTTTAGAGCTAAAAAAATGCAAATCATCACCTGAGCCTTCAGCAAATCATAATCTTTTTGCTACTGGAGGGTCTTGTAAAAAAATGCAATATCTACAAAACACAATAAAGCAAAGCACAATAAAATGAGATATGCTTGTACTTTAAAATGTTTTACAAAGTATATTTTTCTTTAAACATTTTAATAGCTTTGGTAACATCAAAAACATTGTTGGTGTTGTAGTTCCTGCTTTACCAGGATCTGAATTCCATTACAGAGTTCAGAAAAGCTACCAAAGACTTATGCTCAGAAATTCTCTCCATCTCTCTCTTTTTCCCTCTCCCTCCCTCTCTTTCTCGTGCACAAACACACACACACATTTGTAACAGTTCAGATTAAGAAGGATACGCAAGTCATTTGGAATATTGTATCAGATCCCTGACATTCCAGCTCAAAGAGAAAAAATACAATCCTTTTGGTTTTCTGTGAAGCTGAGCAATCACTTTGTCTCAAAAACATTCAAGGTGGTAGGCTGCAGACATAAACCACAATGCTGTATTCACAAACAGAACTACACTTGGTGCCATCTTGAGTAGCTTGATTAAGGGGAACAGTCTTCTCTGCTTTATCATTTTAGTCACTCTTTCTTCTGGAATCATATCTCAGAATTAAATGAAACCAGAGCTCTCCAAGATAAAAAGATAGGAACCAGTGCTGTTGTCTGGATAGGTAAGAGCAAAAGAAAATGCAGCAGCACAGGCCAAATGCTATTCATTATTGGGGGAACCTTACTGAATCAGAAAGAACAATAGTATTCTTTTTTATATTTGTACAGCAGTATTTCTCAAAATTGGCAACTTTAAGATGTGTGGATTTCAACTCCCGAATTCCTCAGCCAGCCATGAATTTTGAGAGCTGAAGTCCACACATCCTAAAATTGCCAGATTTGAGAAATAGTGTTCCACGGAGTCATTTTGGAATCCTGTACTTGAATACATCATAATTTACTCATGTACAATTAAGTTTTGCTTTATTCTTATTATTTTTCTAGATATGGGTGCAGCTGCCTCATTAAGGCAAACTGATTTCCCCCATCCTTTTTACCAGGAACTTGTATTATGCCATGTTTCTTCTCACTGCAGTTGTGGAGCATTACCAAGAATGCACTTTGTCCAGCAGTGACTTTTGCTGCTGAATGGGAAGAACTGGATTCTGTTGCATGGGGTACTCTTCCTGGGGATTTGAGGGACCACTAGATCACCCTGCTTCCTAGCTCTTCTAATCCGAGTGTGGTAATGGATAAGAGGACACAACAGGCTGAGTGTCTTCCATCACAGAGTGGAGAAGATGCTTTTAATACAAAATTAAGAGGATAAGGCAATTCCTGTTGATTGGAAAATGAGCAGTTACAGGACTTCTGTTACTAGAAGGCAGGGGTGGGATTCAAAATTTTTAACAACTGGTTCTGTGGGCATGGCTTAGGTGGTGGACGTGGCTTGGTGGTCATGTGACTGGGTGGACATGGCTTGGTCATGTTATTGGCTGGGTGTGGCCAACTCAATAACATTCACATCGAGGCACGCATCTCCTCGCTTGGCCTCCCATGATTGTGGGAATGTTGCAAAAGTTGTAAGTGTGAAAAACGGTCATAAGTCACTTTTTTCAGTGCCATTGTAACTTTGAATGGTCACTCCACACAAGCAAAGTACCAGCAAAGGAGGAAAAAAGATCTCCAGAGAAGTTCCTAAGATAGGAAGTCTAGTCTTGCCAAGAATGTAATAAGGGTTAATAAAGAGGCAGTTTCTGTAAGCAACACCAGAATGTTTCCTTCCTGCCTTCCTTACAGGATTAGGCCAGTAATTTCTTCTAACAACCAGTTCTCTGAACTGCTAAGAATGTTAACAACCAGTTCCAGCAAATAGGTGCAAACTGGTAGAATCCCACTCCTGCTGGAAGGGAAACATCTGATTTGCTATCAGGGTTCTGCAGGCACCATCAATGTTGAAAGAAGTTATCTATGTGGTCAGAAAGCATGGACAACAGAGAACAAACTGGTCATCTGAAAGAGTTCTTAATGTTGTAAAGCTCTCTATTTGGAAAGAACTGGTGGAAGCTATGGTAGCTTTGATATGGTTTAAGATCAGATCTTAAGATTATCATGCTAGAAATATGGTCTACACAGTAGTTGATGTTTTAAAATGAACCATGACCAAATTTTGTAAAACACAAATGAGAAGATATTTTAAAACTGTGTAGTCAACAGTAAGACTACTCATTTGTTGAAAATGGCTTTCAAAAACTTGCTTTGTAATTTATCCCACAGATATAATTCTAATAATAAAACAGCCAATGTATTACATGGCTACTTACAGTATATTAATGATGAATGAGTAAATCCTAATGACCCAAGAAGTAATTAAACATTTAAATCACACTAAATTTGAAAAGCACTGGTATAAAATGGATCTTTTCTTTTTAGCAGTTTACATTAACACCAATAAAATTGGATGTAATGCAGCAAGAACACCCCCATCTGTCTCTTTACAGTCTCTCTCTAGAATACACAGTAACATTTACACAGCCACTAGTAAAAGTCATATAAAGCAATATTTCAGAAAGCTTTCCACAAGGAACATAGCAGTAGAATTCAGAGATGATCAACTCTAGTTTTGTGGATATAGATGATCATTGGGCATTCAGTTTAGGGATCTTCAAACTTGGGGTGCCCTTTATTACTGCTACTACTGTTTTTTTGATGGAATTGAAATGTGAACAGGTTGTAGATTGCCTTACAACCGATTTTGCTCCATAATTTTACATATTTTCTAATTTATATTTTCAAATTTTGGTCAGTGTGCTGTAAGGGCTAAATGCAGTCTGCCATCTTACGGTTATTGATAGTTCAACAGAACAAGTGGAGTGCCAATGACTGTGATAAATTTACTGTATATACCTATAGAAATACTTTTTTCTCTTCTTTTTTGCAAATATTCATGATAGAAACAAATGATCTAAATATGTTCCTGAGTAGGGACTCAGTGGTTGTATAGTCTTCCCCAATTGGGTATCCTCCAGATGTTTGATTTGCTATAATTTTTCCATTTCATAGCAGTGTCACCTAACAATTTATTTTATACTATTTTCTTAACAAATTTTCTTGGCATCTCAAACAGATGCCTCATTTTATGGTTCATGGATACAATTGTACATTCTCTGTAACTGCAGGTTTTTTTTTCACACTCTGCTCAATGCATTTAATTTCTTTTTGCATTTTGTGTTCCTCTAAAATGTACTCATGCACAATGTATTTTAATTTTTCTTTGCTGTTACTTGTGTACCATGCCTTCATCTTTCATTTATTGGAAAGTATCCACTCCTCTTGCTCTTAGTTTCCAAATATATAGTACACTCATGAATAGCCTCAGATTCTCTATGGTTACCTCCTCTTGCCCACCAGGACAATAAGAGAGCTTCATTTTTCAAGAACATTTGTGGAGCTTGAAATTTCTAAATATAGCAGGGCAAGACATAATACTAGGCATGTAACTTACTTGTTAGTTCTAAGACTAAATCTGAGTGGGATAGACCAGAGGCAATTGCCTAAAATATCTTGGTGCATTCCAGTGGATCTGAAATATTCCATAATATTATGAAGTCTTAGAATAAGCAATTTTATTACCAAAATCTACAGTTCTTTTGGCATAATCTGTAGTCTAAATCAAGAGTATCCAACTCCTGTTCTGCAGCCCAGTAGTGATCTGCAGCCATTGGGAACCAGGCCATACAAGTGGCAGGGGAGTACATGAGCTCATGAAGCTCCATCTGCACAGGCAAAACCATCCTTTCTCTCCCACTTGCTGCCGCCCCTTCTGTTGCTGGTCTTGAGAACCAGAAAGGTTGGGGACTGTTGGTTTAAATAACTAACATAATAACTAATTAGATTTCTTGAACTGAGTACATTGTTCAAAAAAGACGAACCTAAAGAACACAAAGTGAAAAAAGGAAATGAACAAAAAAGAGTCTTGAAAAATGTGTACTTTGGCTAAATATGTATTCCTCTTTTATATGGCTAGAGTTCCATGACCAAGAGTTATTGATTATGTGCCATTAAGCCATTATCAACTCTTGACATCAAACAGATTTTTACCACTATAGGGTAATACACAAGTAATTAATAATACAAAGAACAGAAACACAGGAAGCGTATCACATTACATTATATTAAAATTAATAGCAAGAGGATGATAACCTGATGGTGTATTGCTGCATGTTTAACTGACAATATTTAGATAGAATAGAATACTTTATTGGCCAAGTGTGATTGGACACACAAGGAATTTGCCTTGGTGTAAATACTCTCAGTATACATAAAGAAAAGATACATTCGTTAAGAATCAAGAATCATAATGTACAACACTTAATGATAGTCATAGGGTACAATCAACAACCAAATCATAGTAAGAAACAGTCAATATAAATCATAAGGATACAAGCGACAAAGTTACAGTCCTACCATCACAAGTGGGAGAGGATGGGTGATAAGGAGTGATGAGAAGATTAACAGTAATAGTAGTGCACACTTTGTAAATAGTTGAACAGTGTTGAGGGAATTATTTGTTTAGCAGAGTTATGGCCTTCAGGGAAAAAACTGTTCTTGTGTCTAGTTGTTCTGGTGTGCAGTACTCTATAGCGTTGATTTGAGTAAATATTGTAAATATTTTCAAAGCCCTCTTTTTGACTCATGCAGTATACAAATCCTTGATTGAAGGCAGATGGGTAGTAATGGTTTTTTCTGCAGTATGGTCATGTGCCTCTTACAT
This sequence comes from Laticauda colubrina, assembly GCA_015471245.1. Lineage (NCBI taxonomy): Eukaryota > Metazoa > Chordata > Lepidosauria > Squamata > Elapidae > Laticauda > Laticauda colubrina. The sequence goes on along the minus strand of BLBF01000022.1, from coordinate 27,440,316 downwards.
GGCCCAATGATCCAGAAAAAACAAGGAAAGAAGAAAGAAAATTTAAAGAAACATCTGATTGGTAATACTGTATCTCCAATTTTCTAAGAACTTCTAAATGTTACTTATATCCCCACATATGTTTTCCCTGTTTAATTTGAACCCCAGACTTCACAAATGGGGCAAATAAAATAGAGACAAAGACACTGATGTAGCATTACTTGGAACTGGGCATCAGAGGTGTTCCATACGGTTTTACATTAGCAGAACATGTGTGTATCAGCCAGTGGTATCTCCAGACTGTTTTCAAAGGAAGCCTCCATAAAACATACTGCATAATTTAATAAGACATTTCTCAGCATGTAAAATACACTTGAAAGATATCTTTGCCAAGATAGGTTAATTGGTTTATCAGCCTGAACTGATAAAACTCTCCATTTGTAATCATGGTTTTGCCTTGACTTTTTATTTACTATCACTGTTACCATTGCAGAATGCTTTAGCCATACATTTTACTAGTTATTTCTTCTGAGTTTTAAAAATGTTATTTCTGAAAATCATTTACTATATATTCCTTTAATAACTCCAACTAGCTTGCAAAACCAACTGTTATATAAACTATCATAAAATGATAGTACTAATGCCACTCTATAAAGCCTTAGTAAGACCACACCTAGAGTACTGCATCCAGTTTTGGTCACCACATTATAAAAAAGATGTTGAGACTCTAAAAAAAGTACAGAGAAGAGCAACCAGGATGATTAGGGAACTGGAGGCTAAAACATACAATGAATGGTTGCAGGAACTGGATTTGGTTAGTCTAGTAAAGAGAAGGACCAGGGGAGATATGATAGCAGTCTTCCAATATTTGAGGGGCTGCCACAAAGAGGAAGAGGTCAAGCTATTTTCTAAAGTGCCTGTAAGTCAGACAAGGAATAATGGATGGAAACTGAACAAGGAGAGATTTAACTTGGAAATAAGGATAAACTTTCTGACAGTGACAACAACCAATGGAACAGCTTGTCCTTGGAAGTTGTGGGAGCGCCATCACTTGAGACTTTCAAGAAGAGATTGGACTGCCATTTGTTAGAAATGGTGTAGGGTCTCCTGCTTGGGAGAGGGGTTGGACTAGATGACTTACAAGGACCCTTCCAACTCTGATTATCTGTTATCTGTTAAAATATTAAATTTGTCAAACATTCAAAATTAAAACAATAGGCATTGTTATAACATCAAAAGACATATACATAAATGAATGAATGAAAATAAAGGTTTAGGTGAATTATTATATATTTAATCTTGAAATATATTTTTAAAATTATGTTTTATGTTAAAGATGGTTTCTATTATTTTCTGTTCCTGTGCAAGAATTTATAGAAGGTTATGGATAGCTTTCAGTAGCAGGAGATCAAACTTAATATTATTTTAGAGGGCAAGGTACAGATAGTCAGATTGATGTGGTTAAACCATCAGACTAGAAACCAAGAGGCTATGAGTTCTAGTCTCCTTTATGCACAAAAAGATCTGGGTGACCTTGGGTCAATCACTCTCTCTCAGTCCTAGGAAGTAGACAATGGCAAATCACTTCTGAAACCTTGCCAGAAAAACTCACCAGGAGTCAATGATGTCTTGAAGCCACTCGCCCCCCCACCCCACGGCCAGCAATAATGACAAGTGGCTGTGCAATATATAGACATGGGGATGGTGTCTTTCATTTTCAGAATATGTATCTAAAATAATCCCTTGGATTTACATAGTATCACCACAAGACTTTAAAAAAATATTATTTATTATTTTATCATAAAAAGTAAAATACAAAACAAACAAAATGAAACAAAAGCATACATCAAGCCTAACAACAACAAAATAGAAAAAAAAATAGTGCACAAAAAAAGAAAAAAGGAAAAAACTGGTAACAAAGACTTTCAATAAAATTTCATCAGTCAAAAACTGACCAATTGGAAGAGATGTGACAGTAACAGTAGTGCATGTTTGGGGATGTAGGAAATGTGTTTATACACTTACAACACATCAACTGAATATGTCTGAGATGTGAATTTTAAATACAAACTGCTTTGATGTTCAAAATAAAAAAGAGATTGATGTTCCATTTGTGGATCGTTTTTTAAAAACTCATTCCATAATATCATACATTGTTTTTTTTAAACCAAATAATGCCACAAGGTGGCAGCAAAAAATTATTTTTACAAGAATTTCCAAATGAAGTATAAGTAATGTCTCAGCTCTTGCACTTCACAAACCTTCTGAGTCTCCTCCATATTAAACAGGGTAAGAGCAGCAGCCTGCCCCCCTCCCCCAGCCCCTCTATTCGTGCAATACTTTTTTCCAAGACCCTGTACGTTTGGATAATGATTTCATCGTTCATTGTTAAATCACCTATGAATCTGTGGTCAGCAGTTAAAGATTTTGTTGGGTTATAACTGTTTGAAAATGAGATGAGAGCTTACTTTTGGGGCATGCATTCAAGCACTATCCTGGCCACTCCTTGTTTGTTTTCTAAATGTCTTTTAAAAAAATAAGATTGGCCTTTGAGAGTATGTAAGAGGTAAGAACTGGATCAAAGGCAGTACTGCATACCCAGGAACCATTCAGCAGTGGCTATCAAAGACACAGAGCCAGTGTTACATGCATAGAGCAAATCTCTTCATGCCAAAGACTGAAACAGAAAGAAGGTAAAGGAGGCAGCAGCAAAAGGCAAAATCTGTTATTGTGGAATGAACACATCTTCCTTAAAATGGTTGTGTTCTGCAACCAAAAGAAGTAATTAAGTTAAAAAAAAAAACAAATACTGTTTCTACTTTTGAGTTTTCTAATGGTGTGTGTGTGTGTGTGTGTGTATAAAATGCAGAGTTTGAGAGCTTTTGGCAATCTTTGAAAAGTCAACTAAATATAAATATATAGCTCTGGCTATTTAAAATGTAGCACTTCGAAATGCTTTTAAAACATCTTAGCATATGTAGGGTATTTTGAAAAACACAGTCATTATCTATTGTAAGCCCTGTTATTTATAAAAAGCTATAAAGAGAATCACTGTTTACATTTACAGAACCTTCTTAAAAAATTATTTTCCAAATGCAACAAAGACAATGCCAAAAAGCTAGCAGTATTGGAAGGTTCAATCCTAAAAAGATTGAGCAGTGTTCAGTAATACAGGTAGAATGTCCTTCAGTTCTAACCATCACTGAGAACATGTAAAATTAAAACTTACCTGTCTGGTTGTTATTCACCTTACTTTTACTCTGAATGAATTGCTGTCTGCTTAATATCTGTGCAGCTGCTACATCAAAGGTATGACAAAACTTTACCCAACTCTTATGATGGAACAGGGTGGGATAGTAGAGGATTAGAAGTTGGAGTTGAGATAAAGAGTTTGGCGTAGTAGAGAATCAAATTTAAATGAAATTTGAAGAACACAAAGGCAAAAAACTTGGTTTCAGATGCAGCAAGAACCCTGTTTCATCCCTTGATTTTCAGGCAATAATGCTGATTGGGCCAGAGATATGAGAAATCTTTAAATTGGTTACTCCATTGCCTTGGAAGAAAAGGACAATCCATAAACTTGTAGAGCTTATCCTAACAGAATAAAAAGAACAATTTATTTTTTTGCTTCTATCCTGTGTTATTTAAATATTTCAACAATTTAAAATCTGAAAAGAAAAAAAAAACATTTCAGCAATTTAAGATTTCCTGAACATTCTTGTTGCCTTGCCTAGATTTTCTTCACATTGAGCTGAATCAGGATTATCAGACAAATCTAAATTTATTTGGTTTTACTGTTGCTATAGGATAACTTTTCATCCAGTGCATTTTTAGCCCACTTATTAAAAATCCAACCAAAATTTTTGGTTGATTGATTCTTAGGATAGGAAGGCACTTAGAGTAATAGGTTTACTTATAAGAGGCCATTTCAATAAAGACAAAAGATGGGGGGAGACCTTTGATATCCCAGTGATAAAAAGAGCCACACAGTTCTTTGATGGCAGAATAATATTGCTTTCCCCAAAACTTTTTTGCTGCACAGTCAAGAGCATTTTTCAGGGTGACTGTTATTTTAGAAAGTGTCACCCAAATGTAATGAATCTATGAGAGTGCTGAAGTATTTGAATTCTAACTCAAAATACCATGTTTTTCCTTTTGTACCTTATTTGTTGCCATACATTTTTATTAGATGGATTAGGGAATTAGCACTTGCTAGCAAACTGTAAATTAGGGATTTCAAAATGAGATCAGTGTAGGCAATTAATTCAGTGCAAATCTCCAGAATAAATCTGTTTACACTCTGAAGTACTCAGGTGCAAACCCCTAAAGTCAGCAATGCACATTTTGTTTGTACCATATGATTTCTAAAATGCTATTTACTGAAAAAGGTGGTGATGTGATTTATGCCCAGTGAATTAAAATATACGCATCTACAGATGAACAACATGAACTGCTATGGAATTTGAGTCTCTGCAATCTCATAATGATTGTACAGTCTTCCAAACCTCACTCTACATCAACCCTTTTGTTGCTGCTAATAAAGACTTCAAAAAAACAAACCCTAAAGCCCCTGTCACACTGCAGCAACAGATGGAAAGAGGATGTAAAACGGAGAAAAACACTTACCATCCGTTGGTTAATGTGATGCTTCCATTCTGTACTCACTGCCTCCGTTTTGCTTCCTCTCTATCCGTCCAGCATCCGTCTATTGACATTTCATCCACTCAAAAGGTTTTGAGCTGCTCAAAACTTTTGAACGGAAAATGTATCAAACGCGTCCGTTCTGCATCCACTAGGTATACGGGGGACATCCGTTCTGCATCCGTTGTCATCCATTACGCGTCCGCTATATCCACTAGGCATCTGCTGCGCATCTGCACAACTCGAATCCGCTCCAGCGGTAAACGGACACAGGGAGGAAGCGGAACAGACGTGGAATGGATGCGCAGCGTTAGTAGCACGGACGGAGAAAGGATGAAAGCAGATGCAGCATGCAAAGAAAGCATTTAAAACGGAAAAAATGTTCGCAGAGGGGACCTATCTTGGATATTAAGGATGTCTAGAGGATGCCTAGAGGATGCAAAAGGATGCTTCCATTCCGCATCCGCTTTCCATCCGCTCTGTGTCCTCCCCCCGTCCGTTCCTTTCCGTGTTATCCGCTCTGTTTATGCAAATTTTTGCCCCCGGATAACAACGGATGGAACATTTTTCTCATCCGCTGTGTCCTTTTTACAAACGTTTTGCATCCATTGGGCAGTGTGACAGGGCCTTAAACTACTAAACTATCACAGTAATTAAACAAAACTCTAAACTGTTTGTTTGGTTCAAACAAATGAATTAATATTTATCTTTAATAACACGATTTTTAAAAGTTTATTCTTAAAGATCATCGGTTGCTTATGCAATATTAGAATAATAATACCATGACAGTGAAGATCTTAAGGTCCGAACTCAGTGGAGGAAATAACATCCAGGCAATTAATACCTAGATAATACCAGTCATTGGCTTGGTGGTTAAAGAGACTGAGCTTTTCAGTTGGAAAGTGACAGCCCTGGTTTGAGCACTAGCACCATGTGATGGGGTGAGCTATGGTTACGTGTCCCAACTTCTGTCAACCTAGCAGTTTGAAAAATATACAAATATGAGTAGATAAAAAGATACCACTTTGGTGGAGAGGTAGCAGCATTCTGTGTGTCTTGGCATATAGTCATGCTGGCCACATGACCATGGAAGTATTTTCAGGCAATGCCTGGCTTCCTTGACTTAGAAATGGAAATGAGCACCACCCACCAGAGTTGGGCATAACTGGACAGGGGAAACTTTACCTTTTTAATTCCAGTCATTAAGATACACAGCTGGAAGTGGACTAGTTCCAAGAAGAACTAAAAACCCTGGATTAGAAGACCAGAAAAATAAATGAATCATGCCCTTCATCTACATAATGATGTTGGCAAGACTGTATTTACCAAGAAGCATAGCTGGGTGTGGAAGATAAGCATCTGTCATATAACACTCAGATTTAACAATTGCCAGTAAGAAAGACAAGACAGTCTATATTCAGTAGTTGATATTACAGTATGTGGAGACAATAGAAATAGAAGAGAAAGAACAGGAGAAGATTACAAAATATAAAGACTTGCAAATAGAAATAGAAACACTGTACCAAATCAACTCAAAGATAGTACCAATAGTAATATATGACTTGGGTGCAATCGCAAAACATCTGGAGCCTCACTTGAATACTATCGGCATTAGAAAATCACCAATTGCAAAAGGCAGCTTTTCTTAGAACAACTTACATCCTTTCACACCATCAAACATCATCTGCCGATCCTTGGTCTTTGGGAAGAGTTCCATATGATTGACTTGAGAAACCAACCGTAATAATAATAAATTTTTATAGGGTGATCTGATAAATATCTTTAATCATATTAGAACATAGAATAACAGAGTTGGAAGGGACCTTGGAGGTCATCTAGTTCAACTCCCTGCTCAAGCAGGAGAGTCTACTCTCTTCCAAATATTAGCCTCTCTCTACCTAGGATTGAACTCACAGCCTCCTGATTGTGAGGCAAGAGCTCCACCTCGAGACTACCACACTTCATAATCTTACTTTATTAATTTCAATTATACATAGTTATTGGAGCATACATAGAATAGAGCATAATCTGGTAGCAGTCCTGAACTATATGGAATGGTAGAAACTAAGAATATTGAAAGGATTTTGAAAATATCTTCAAACTGGGTTAATAGGAAACTGAAAATATAGGCAACATAATTCAGTGTATGCTATTTTAAAAAACAGCTTTAGAAATATGCTAATTGTGTCTTTTGAACTTTGAGAATTAATGGAATAAAGTCTTGAGGTATTTGTGAACAGCTTAATGAAACTTTGAATATAAAAAGCAAACAAACAATTAAAATCAAAACAGACAAATCCCATGAAAAGATTTATTACTTAAGTGGTTTCAGTATAGTTTCTTTTGAATTTCTTTTGTGGCTTGAATCTACATTAACAATACAGTGTGGCCAGGGTTGATGAGATTAGTATATACTATTTTTTTCAATCCAGGTTGTCTGGCTGGGTACATTTTCTGATTTCCAAAAGTCATAGAGAAAGATGTGGTATGTGGTACAAACCAGGGAGATTTTTCTGAAAAGAAAAATAGGACAGTCATACACAGCTTTTGATTATTTAAAAGATCAAAAGTGCCTATCTACACCTACCTACCTACCTACCTATCTATCTATCTATCTATCTATCTATCTATCTATCTATCTATCTATCTACTCTCTCTCTCTCTCTCTTTCTTTTCTCTCCCCCTCCCTCCCTCCCTCCCTCACTTTCTTTCTTTCTCTCTCTCTCCTCTAAAATATTCCCTTCTCACTTTTATGTGTTATAAGTGTCTTCCTCAGTCTTAGGTCCAGTCAGAGGCTTGGGTTCTATGAGTACATTATCTTAGCTTAGGAGTCACAGCTCCAAGTGCTCCTACCACCATCAGGAACACTTTGGCCTTTACCCTCTATATCCTTTCTAGTTTGTCCTTCAGGTCCTGGCATGTTTCCAGCTTCTCACAATCCTTCTCCCTGATATTGCTATCACTTGGCACTGCTACATCTACCACAGAGGTGGTATCCAGCAGGTTCTAACCACCAGTTCTGAAAAACCAATAGTGGAAATTTTGAATACTTCAGAGAACCAGCAAACACCACCTCTGACTGGAGATTTTACAGTATCCTTCCCCTGCCACACCTACCAAGCCATGCCCACAGAACCAGTAGTAAAATTTTTTGAATCCCATCACTGATCTACCACCTTGAGTCTTGGCTGACTGTTCTATCTATGAGCAACTGGTATTCTGAGTCTCTAGTATTGTTCCCTTCTAAGCCTGGATCATCTGTTTGGCCCATATGATTGTATAGTTTGGCAGCTATGATATCTTATAGGACTTTCCATGTTGTGGAAGCAAATTATGGGCTGGTACTTGGATAGTTCTGTTTCCATTGTGTTTTTTTTTTTAATGATTAGCACTGTGCTTGGGTTAGTCAGTTTGGGGAAGAGCCTGTAAGAAGCAGCTAGTTCATTCATGGTGCTAAGCATTCATGCACTGCTGTTAGTTTCTTTAGTAAGTATGGATCATATCTGGGACAGGTGGGACATATCCAGCTATGTTGGATGTCTGCTACTATGATGGTGACTGGTTCCTGGTCTGGGAGATGGCAGTGGCCTGCTCTCTGGTCCTGCATCCACTTTGCTCTGAGTGTTATATATCTATTATTTCTCCCATGTGTTCTTCCAGTATTGCTGCTATTGACTTTGCTGTCACTGTGTTACTGCACTACACTCAGGGGTGGCTTTCTACCAGTTCTGTCCACCTCTGTAGAACCAGTAGCTCTGAAGAGCAGCAGACATAGTTCTATGTCTGCTGATGCTTTTGCCGGCCCGCCCACCCGAGCTCTTACCTGATCTTTATTTCCTGATTTTTCAACTTCAGCTGCTGAACGAGACACAGCTGCAGTTAAAAAAGCAGGAAAAAAGGGCTGTTTCAAAGGCTGCTTCTCTGCACGCAGCATGCTGATGATGATTTACAGGCTCCCCCTTGCAGCATGCAGGGGAGCACATCATAAATCACTGAACCTTGTAAATCCCGAACCAGCAGTTAACCCTGTCGTATCCCACCCCTGACTACAGTTGTGAAGAAAGTTAGCACTCACCCCTCCTAGAAGAATGACATAGTTTAGGAAATATTAAAAAGGCAGAATATTATATTTCCTTGGATGAAAAAAGGAGAAACAAGTTTTAAAGACAAAGAACAGCTCCCTGCCTCTAGCATCAGGTATTTGGTGCACATTAAGACTGGGCCAGCCATTCTACAAAGACCTCAGCTCCAAGCTGATGGGATTAAGACATGACCCTCAGGACATAATAGGATTAACCCTCTACCCATCTAGCAACAGAATTCACCACATGGCACCTGGGGATCTTACATCACCTAGCACAGTTCAATCAAACTTATCTCTGACAAACTCCTAGGATTTGCACATGACCCCTATAGCAACCAATAGGATACATGCGCTTGCACAGGAACTGAACATTCTAGGACAAGGCCCAAGAGAGGGTATAAATCTCTCTCTCTCTCCACTCCATGTGGTAAACTACCCAGAATCACACGTACTTAGTGGTTCTGCTTCACCATTAAACCATCCTTCCAAATGGCCTCCATGTTTCCAGTGTCTTTCTCCCTACTTGGAACTGAACCCAGGAGGGTATTTCTTCCAACAATTTGGCATCCAAAGATGGGACTCCAAGATAACCCAACCCACAGACCTGGCCTGGGCAAACCTCCTTGCTGGCACAGACCCAATGAGACTGTGGGTGGATTTTTCCCAGGCCGTCACCATTTGAAACAATCGTTTTAAAGGTGTTTTGAGTTTTGAGCTCAAAAGCTGCTTGGAAAGAAAGTGAGTACCTCTAAATTTTAATTTTATAGTCCAGAAAAGCATGGGGAATATGTGTATGCCTATGTGTGTGAGTGAGAGGATACTTCTCCCAATCACAGCTGGATCTTGTTTCCTCTGTGTGTTCTGCGAAGAGAGCCTGGAAAGCATAGGAGGTCAGGCCAGAGCACTGGACCTTCTGTTATGGAAAGGAGAGAGTGTGTGAAAATGGAATAGAAATGTTAATGAGAGAGCTGAACTTTGGGCAACCAGTGGGGTAATCACGAAGCAAAACCCTGTGTTAGGAGGATCCCATACCTCTGGAAGCAAGCAGAAGTCCTCCTGGACTTCAAAAAACTGATGGTGGAGTAAAGCCAGTGGAAGGAGATGCCTATAATCACTGCAGGGAGCAGTGAAGTCCTCCTGGACTCCTTTTTGGTCTGCAAACTGATGGCAGGAATTTCCCTACAAAAGAGGGACCTGTACTCTGATAGGGAACCAGAGTCCTCCTGGACCCTTTTTGAACTAAAAACTGATGGTGAGGTAGGAGTCTCACTAGGAGACTTATTTTTTGCTGGAACCCAGCAGGGCTGAATTGAATCCCTACATTAGAAAGGGAAACATGGGATGCTGTAGTTTGAGGGTGAGGGTCGAAAGTCAACACTTCTACACTGAAGTATTGGATAACTAGTTGTTTCTTTGTTTATGTGGCTTTACGTTCTCTGTCCATCTATTACTTCCCCCACATGTTTCATATATTCCCTCTCATTAGGTATTGTGTTGCAGTAGCATTCCATCAATTCTAGTCTTATCTTGTCTTTTTCTTGTATGGTTTTTCCAGTAGTTCATTTGTTAGATTGTCCTGGATCCCCAACATCTGACATGGACCTTGTTAATGTGGAAAATTGAGCTGGTATGACTCTCTTAGTGTCAATCTCATATTTGAGGTAGGCAAGCATAGTGTTAGGGGCTCTATGTTCAAGATTGTGCACTGGTAAGGTAAGGAATTTGAATTCCAGTCTATTAGGTCAAAGATGGCATTCTAACTTCTTCGCTATTCAGCCACTATATATGTTTTCCATTGCATTCAATCAAAATGGTAAAATAAATGCAAAGCCCATTTTTAGCTGAATATTATTTACAATTATTAGAATATTTAATCCCAGGACTCAGATGCATGATTGTTTTGCTGTATGGTAGAGAAGGGAGACTTTGGACATATAAAACAATTCTGGAATATTGCATACACATATAATAATTTTGGGGTTACTGTCATTATTATTCAATCCAAACCTTGAGTGAAATACTGATGAACTTCATTCTTGACATTTGATGAGAAAATAGTAAAACATGCACTGGACAAGGGGAATATCAGAAAAGATAACACATGCTTACTGAAATATTAACACATAAAGGTATGTAATATAGGGTATTTTCTACTTTTGCATTTCCCATTGTCAGTATAAGCATGGTTGAAAACTGCAGCTTATTAAAAGAAAGAAACCATCTATCCAGCTATGCAGCTTCTCTTTTTTTATTCAGAAATGTGCAACCACAATACAATCTTTTTGTGAAATTTCACTGATCTTTTCTCATTCAATAAGAAATTCCTAATCTGAATGGTAGAATGTTCACAATAGAAAGATACAATTTTGTAAACAGTTAACAAGCATGCTAGCTGTACGAGGGCCACATTAGAGAAGAGAAATAAATTTGCATTTATAATTGTTCTAATCTAATTCAAGCTGCTACAAAAGAAAGTAATTTTCATTAATTCCTCCATCACCTGACCCTCTCATGTTTTCCCCAAAGAATAGTTTAATAATATTCCCTACACTGAAGAAAGAAAAACAGATTCACAAACCTTTTCTCATGCTGGAAACTTATATTGCATCTTCCATACGTCTGTGTCTGATGTCATTGGCCTCCTGAATTTGAAATTTAAATGCCTGAAAACTATAAGCTTATTTACATTACCTTAGAGTGAGTTTAGTTGAGCACACAGAACTTATTTCCATAGACGAGGTTACTATTTTTTATTTTGCCAAAACAGATTATCACTCTAATAAAAGCACGGCATATCTTGGATAGCTCAAATATTGCTATAATGTTTAGTTCAGTTGCACTTGTCAACAAAATCAAACAATAACCATCCAATTCAATTTAACTTAATGTTTACTGGTATGACACACACTGTAAGTACTGTCAAAGATGCATAAAAAGGAAACAATCCTCAAAAAATATAATGGAGGTCAATTAGCTTTGTTCAGCATATAAGATTAAAAGTTAAATAATTTGTGTCCAATTGTACTTATTCTCCACTGTATGGTACACAGGATCATCACTGTATGTAGAAGCTTAGCTTTTAATCCCTCATTCCCCACAAAGTTAATTTACATGTATTTGAGTTTTTGTTCTTTGGGGCAAATAACAATTTCACTCAATTATTAGAGCAAGGCAGTAAAAGCAAAAGTCATGCAGTTGATCAGTTTCGTCCTTATGTTATGTGGTGAAAATAATTCTATATCCAATTAAGGATTTTTTTAAAAAAAACAACACCAAAATAAATTGTTTTAGTTTTTAAGAAATGAGCATCTTTCAAATAATCTACTAAACACGTTATATTTTTGATAGCCAAAAATGCAAAAATGAATAGGCAGTCTAGATAGTAATTGATAGGGTGCAGCTCAGTGGTGGAATTCAATTTTTTTTTACTACCGGTTCTGTGGGCAGGGCTTGGTGGGTGTGGTAGGGGGAGGATACTGTAAAATCACCAGTCAGTATTTTCTGGTTCTCTGAACTACTCAAAATTTCCACTACCGGTTCTCCAGAACTGGTCAGAACCTGCTGAATATCACCTCTGGTGCAGCTTGAGAATTCAGGAGAAATAAATTCACAGGAAGGGATGGGTTCCTGAAGAACAAAATTGATAATGTGCCAGGAAACCTCTGGTTCTTCCAAATACATGCTCAATGTACCATATTTGAAAGCAAAGATTTGACAGCAGACAATCTGAACAAGCAGATGTGCTTACAATTTGGAATCAGCTTTCAGGTGTCAGAATAATAGAATAACACTTATAAGGGACCTTGGAGGGAACTCTATACCACTTCAGAGAAATGGCTGTCCAGTCTTTCGTTAAAAACTTCCAGTGTTGGAGCACCCAGAACTTCTGGTGGCAAGCAATTCCACTGGTTAATGGTTCTCATAGTCAGGAAGTTTCTCCTTACTTTTAGGTTGCTTCTCTCTGTTCAGTTTCCATCCTTCTGGTGCTTTGGAAAATACATTGTCCCCCCCTCTCTTTCTGGCAGCCCCCTAAAAGCCTATTGCCTATCATCCTCTTGGGCAAAGCATGTGAGCCATTTCCTCCTTTTAGTGGTCCATGAAAGTACATCTATAGTACATAGATAATAAAGTCAAAAAAAGTGAACAACATTTTTACAGAACTATAGATATGTTGAGGTTGGGTGTGACAAGGAATGTTTGAGAGGGGACGGGGCCAGGCGAGGCACCCTTTGACGTGAGTGACATTGAGTTGGCCACACCCACCAAGTCACATGACCACCAAACATGCCCATCCAGTCACATGGCCATCAAGCCACACCCACTCAGTCATATGACCCACCAAATAAGCCACACCCACAGAACTGGTAGTAAAAAATTTTGAATCCCTCCCTCAGGTGAGGTCAATGGAGGTTAGTTTGAGGTGAAAGGAGTGGGGGTTACAGGATGTAAAAACAGAGTCAAGTAGTGCATTCCAGGCACTGACCACTCTGTTTCTGAAGTTGTACTTTATGCAATCAAGTTTCGAGTGGCTTACATTGAGTTTGTATCTGTTGTGTGCTCTTGTATTGTTATGGTTGAAGCTGAAGTAGTGTGGTATTTTGTGTGATATGCTTAAATCTAACTGTAGGTGGCATAGTTCAACGTTGTCCAAGCCCCAAATCTCAAGCCTGGTGACATAAGGTATTCTGTTGCGAGCAGAGGAGTGTAGTACTCTTCTTGTGAAATACTTTTGGACTCGCTCAATTGTATTAATGTCCAATATACAGGATTCCAGACTGATAAGCTGTATTTGAGGATTGGTCTGACAAAAGTTTTGTATGCTCTAGTTAACAATTCAATATTTCCAGAGGAGAAGCTTTGTAAGATTAGATTTACAACTCTTAATGCCTTTTTGGCAATGCTGTTACAGTGAGCTCTGGCGCTTAGTTCATTTGATATGAGTATACTTATACGTCTGTGGCAAATAAGATTTACTTGGACAAAAAGATTTAAACCATTTGAAGCAATCGGGCTGATTTTGCTGGGCATCTACTTAGCTTCAGCATTAGATGATAAAAGACTGTCTAGTTGGGGTTGGGAAGGAAGTCAGCTAAACTTGCTCCATCTGCTTCCCTGAGCTCCTGGCTAACATGTCCTCAGGAAGATATGCTGGTCAAGAGCTGAGATCAATAGCTAGCAAAACATTACAAAACTCTGTTTAGTTACAAGGGTCTACATTGGTAGCAGATTTTTCCTAGACCTAAATTTATTTTGCTTAAGGTCCTGTGCAGGTGTAATGTGCCACTGGTGGCATCTTGATATTATATAAATTAATGAATGTTTTCCTTATTTTATTTAATATTGGCTAATAATTACAGTTTAAATAATGGCAATGTGAAGGTACCTCTAGACAAACTGAATAAAGGTGTATCTCATGAATAAAACAAAAGAAACAAATATATGTGGTGTGGTATTTTGTATTCAATAGATTATAAATTTCAACCCCATTATAAGAATTATATATGCATTGCATTAGCAAATATACTATTCAAACATCCCAGATGTGCTGAAGGAACATGTTTCTAGTGGACTCATAGCCTGAATAAAGTTCTGTTGGGAAAATGGATGAAATGATGAGACGGAGACTGTATTCTTTTGGTGCCATGCTATGTTCCACTCACCTAAGATTCATGAGATTGACTTGTGGTAATAGAAAATGGATTATGTGCATTTGAGGCTACATCAATCCTATCCATGTGCTTTTTGACCCCTTTGAACAAAACTTAAAAGGTTATTGATGAGTGGCTTACCTTCAGAGAAATAATGTTTTCAACAAAAAGCCGAGAAGCACAAGGCCGAAGACACAGGCCTGAAGATGACGAATGAGATTTCGTCAAAATGTCGCCAAAATACTTCCAATTTTACACAGGAGAAAACCCGAATAACCAAAGATCCACATACAAATACCCGCGAAAACCTCAGAAAACAAATATTGCACCTCTACAGGGAGGAAATCCACCATCTGACCAGGACTTATGAAAAACTTGAAGTCCAAAGAGCTTCCATCTTATGTGACCTCACATTCCTACGCAACTGCCGAGATCAAAATTTAATCCCCATAAGCTTCCAATTGAAATTCCACACCAACACAGCAACCACCAAATGCATCCTAAAAAGAACAGAATTGGCCCTAATCAGAAATGAACTTCACACAAAAAGATTCCTCCTAGACCAAATCAACAAAGA
>BLBF01000022.1:27346653-27385387 GCA_015471245.1 Laticauda colubrina | reverse complement strand
AAAGCACCTTAAAAACAATTCCACAACCATCCAACATTTTACAAATTAAAATAGAAACATTGGTGGAAAGAATATTTAATGAAAAATGAAAAAAATGTATTAAATCATTCAATATTAACAGAAATAAAATATTTTTCATGGAAAAACCAATTTTTAAAGGCCAAAATATTAATCAGAAGAGTGACATTATTTTACATTCTTGCAAATATCCTCAATATTTGACAAGAAAATTTTGTTTCATGGATCCCTGAAAAGATCTTGGAGGATCTCCAAGGATTCCTTAGACCACACTTAAAAATCCTACTTTAAAGTCATTCAAAGTAAAATTTAATTAGGGCAACCCTGGGCTTCTAATTATAAGGAACATATGTGGTTTGGAGGACATGTGAAATCATGCACTGTACCTTTTGTCAAATCTTAAAGCAGCTGCAACTTTTCTAAAGCCCATGTCACACTGCCCAACGGATGCAAAAAGGACACAGCGGATGAACAAAATGTTCCATCCGTTGTTATCCACTCTCAAAAGGGGCTAAAATTTGCATAACCGGAGCGGATAACATGGACGCGGGGAGGACGCAGGGCGGATGCAAAGCGGATGCGGAATGGAAGCCTAGCGGATGGAGGCGGATGGGAGCGGATGGCACATCCGCAGGACTTCCGGGGGACTCAGCAAAGTGGACGCGGAACGGATACAACGGATGCAGAGCGGATACACAGCGGATGAAGCAGATGCACAGCGGATGCACAACGGATGCACAGCGGAAGCCTAATGGATGCCTGGCGTTCATTGCGCATGCGGGGGGGGTGCATTGCATCAGCCCCATGGATATAACGGAAGCAGCTCGGAAGCAGGTCGCCATTCAGAGGAAAGACCTGCTGCCAGACGGATTGGCTGCCTTGCCTGCCCTGCCTGCATGTCTGCCTGCCAGCTTTGCTGCCAGCCTTGCTACCAGCCTTGCTGTCAGCCTTGCTACCAGCCTTGCTGCCAGCCTCCCTGCCAGGCTTGCTGGCTGCCTGCCTGCCAGCCTTGCTTCCTGCCTTCCTGCAAGCCTTGGTTCATGTCTGCCTGCCAGCCTTGGTGCCTGCCTGCCTGCAAGCCTTCCTGCCAGCCTTGGTGCCTGCCTCCCTGCCAGCCTTGGTGCCTGCCTTGGTGCCAGCCTTCCTGCCAGCCTTGGTGCCTGCCTCCCTGCCAGCCTTGGTGCCTGCCTTGGTGCCAGCCTTCCTGCCAGCCTTGGTTAATGTCTGCCTGCCAGCCTTGGTGCTTGCCTGCCTGCAAGCCTGCCTGCCAACCTTCCTGCCAGCCTTCCTGCCAGCCTTGGTTCCTGCCAGCCTCCCTGCCAGCCAGCAATCCCACAACCATATGGAAGCACAGCAAGCCTCAGCCATCTGCTGCCAGTCCTTGCAAGAGGGACAGGGCTACCATCCCGCCCCCTGGCCCTCACTCTGGTTCTGCTGGAGCTTCTGCAGCACAGGCTCACTCTTCTGGGGCTGGGGCTTCTGCTGCTTCTGCTTCTGGAGGAGCTGATGACAAGCACTCCAGCACCAGCCACCTCCACAGCACCTGGACCCTTCACCCCTGAGACTGAATGACCAAGAGGAGTGCGAGAGACTCATTTTTGTTTTATAGCTTGTTGTTAATAAAGTCTATTTTTGATTCACACACTTGCTTCATTTCTTTTTTTTCAATAAAGTCTTGCTGGAAACTTTTAGAAATGGTTTAAGCCTTTGCATGCTTGTGGGATGGGTTAAGATAGCAGTGGGATGGGTTGAGATAGCAGTGGGATGGGCAGGGATACCTTTGGGATGGGTAATAGCTATGGGATACATAAATCTCCAGTGCAAGCATAGTGGGACTGTATGGTCCACCCTCCCAGATGCCACACCTATGGCCCTTTATTATCAATAATAATGTAATAATTATCCACACATGTCAACATAAACACAACTCTTTATTAAACTCCCTGTTCATTGTAGGCCAACCAAACATACATGGCCCAATCTCATCCGTGTGATGAGACAGGCTGAAGGAAGCATCCATTAAGCATCTGCCATCCTGTCTTGCCACTCCACTGCTCCAGCTGGGGAGTTGCGCCAGTGTCTCAGGAGGTTGCGCTGCTTCTTCGCTTCATGTGAAGCTCTGTTGGGGCCTTGCACATCCTTAGTGTCTATCAGGTTTCGCCCTTGCCTCCATTCCCCAGGCTCCATGTCCCCATTGCCTTGCTGGAGGTCCATGAGCCTGTTCTGCAAGACCGGGTAGCGGGTGCGCATGAGATTGTGCAGGATGCAGCAAGCTTCCATGATCCTCCTCACGGTCTCTGGGCAATGCTTCATGGTGGTGAGAAGTACCTGGAACCTGTTGGCCAGGATGCCAAAGGTGTTCTCCACCACCCGCCTTGCCCTGAACAACCTGTAGTTGAAGATCCTCTCTTCACGGGTGAGGAGTCTGGAGGTGTAGGGCTTCATGAGGTAGGTTGTGAGAGAGAAGGCGTCATCCCCCACAATGAAGTAGGGCACATCTTGTGTGTCGTTGGGCAGGGGTTCTGGATCTGGGAAGCCCACAATGAGGTTGCTTTCCAGCTCCTCCTTGAGGTCACTGGCGTTGTATACCTGGGCATCTGAAGATGAGCCGTTGCCTGAAGCATCGATGTTCATGAACTTGTAGTCAGCATCGACCATGGCGAAGAGGATGATGCTGAAGAAGCCCTTGGAGTTGAAATAAGTGGACCCCGACTTGGGTGGAGCTTTGCAGGCCACGTGCTTGCCATCTATGGCTCCAACTGTGTGTGGTACGTTCCGCTTCTGATACCACTGCTCTGCAACTTTCTTCCATCCTTCTTCAGTGGAGGGGTACTGGAGGAGCTCCTCCTTGTATTCTTCGATGATGGCCTGCACCACTTCTCTGACCACAATGCTGATGGTGTTGGATGGCACCCTCCAGCCATACTGCATGCTCCTGTAGGAGGTCCCTGAGGCCAGGTGGCGCAGAGTCAGTGCCACCTTGAGCCCAGGTTCCAGGCTGGGCTGGAAACTGGTGTTTGCCTTGGTCAACCTGGGTGTCAGCCGCTGCACAACTTCGTCAAACATGGCTGGAGGCATCCTCATGAAGTTTTGGAATGCACGAGTGTCTTTGTTCCTGAGCTCCACCATCAGCTTGTTTGTACAGTCTGTCCCCTGCTCTTCTGGTGAACCATCTTCGGATCCAGACTCTTTTTGGGTGGCTCCTTTTCTTCTCACAGTAGAGTTCACAGAGCCTGCAGATGGCTTCGCACTGTTGCAGAACGATGGTGGCTGCCGAAAGGACTTTGTTACGATCCATGGTGGACATGACTGGATGCTGTGGAAGAGGAAGAGCCAGATGAAGGCTTCAGAGGTCTGCACCGCTGGGCTGCTGTTCTGAAAGTGAGATGCAGGCAAGTTGCTCCCCCTTTTTATAGGCAGTATAGGTTTTCCGCTAGGCATCCTCTAGGCATCCTCTTGGCATCCTCTAGGCATCCTCTAGACATCCTTAATACCCGAGATAGGTCCCCTCTGCAAACGTTTTTTCCGTTTTAAATGCTTTGTTTCCATTCTGCATCCGCTAGGCATCCGTTCTGCATCCGTTCTGCATCCGTTCCGCTTCCTCCCTGTGTCCGGGCGGATGGAGTTCCACGGATGTGTAGCAGATGCCTAGCGGATATAGCGGATGCATGACGGATGCATAATGGATGCCTAGCGGATGCGTAGCAGATGCAGAACAGACGAACTGGATACATTTTCCGCGCAAAAGTTTTGGGCAGCCCAAAACTTTTTGAGCGGATGAAACATCCATAAACGGATGCTGGACGGATAGAGAGGAAGCCAAACGGAAGCAGTGAGTACATCGCGTTTTCGAACAGATGGCAAGGTTTTTTGTCCGTTTTACATCCTCTTTGCATTCGTTGGTTCAGTGTGACATGGGCTTTAGGATCAGAATTTTTCTCCAGATCAGAACTTTTCTTAAGATCATAATTTAGACTTCCTTCTGCCATAGCCAAAGTGGTGGTTTGCTTCAGGATCTGCTAGTTAGTGCTTCATATATGCCTAAAATACTCTTCAGCATGGAATAAGCTTTATGAGGTTTCCTAATCAGTTTAAATTCCAAATGAAATTGGGTCTTCAGGGTAAGGACATGTGAATAACTTTCAACTGCAGGTTTCTAAAAATCTTATTAGGATATTAATCTCATTTTTAATAAGATTTTTAGAAACCTACAGTTGAAATACTGAAATGGTATAGGGTTTCCCCTCAAGGTCCCTTCTAAGTGATTCTGTTATTCCGACTCAGATTTTGGCATCCTCAGTTTTCCTGCCTGAGTAGGGGGTTGGGCTAGAAGACCTTCAAAGTCCCTTTCAAATCTGTTATTCCTCAGCTAAATAGCTAAGAGTCTGAGGATACCAAAATCTGAGTAGAGGTCCTTGGAAAGGTATCAGAGTAACAGAATAACACTTAGAAAGGACCTTGTGGGGAACCCTATACCATTTCAGAGAAATAGCTGTCCAGTCTTTTTTTAAAAATATCTAGTGATGGATCACCCAGAACTTCTGGAGACAAGCAGATCCACTGGTTAATTCTTCTTAGTTTTAAGTTGCTTCTCTCCTTGATTAGTTTCCATCCATTGCTTCTTGTTTGCCTTCTCGAGCTTCGGAAAATACATTGCCTCCCTTCTTTGTGGCAGCCCTTAAAAGTCTGTTGCCTATCACACTCTTGGGAAAAGCATGTGAGCCATTTCTTCCTTTCAGTGGTCCATGACAGTTCATCTATAGTATGTAGATAATAAAGCAAAAAAAGTGAACAACATTTTTACAAACTATAGATACACTGAGGCTGGGTGTGACAAGGAATGGCTGGGAGGGGAGAGGCCAGGCAAGGCACTCCTTGACATGAGTTATATTGAGTTGGCCATGCCCATCCAGTCATGTGACCACCGAGCCATGCTCACCCAGTCACATGACCACCAAGCCACACCCACAGAACTAGTAGTAAAAAAATTTGAATCCCACCACTGATTTAATATCCATTTCAGGTTTCAAATGAGTATTTAGTTTCAAGTTCTAAAACTTACTCCTTTAGTGTTCTTTATAGTTTTATTGTGGAACAATGCAGCCTTTTTATTGAAGACTGAAAAAAATTGAATTTAACCTCTGACCAACCTAGATAGAAGTATAAAAATAAAATCAGGTTTGGATCACTAGGAAATCCTAGAGTTGAGGGTAGGTGAAGAAGTTGGAAAAATATCCTAGAAAAAGGTAATGGAAGCTATTTTTTCGTTGTTGCCTAGAAAATTACATGATGAACCAATCTACTCAGAAAATAATGTTGTGTTTCTTAATGTATAAATTTCAGTTAAGAAATGTCATAGAATTTATAAAGGCCCTGTCACACTGCCCAACGGATGCAAAATGGACACAACAGATGAGAAAAATGTTCCATCCGTTGTTATCTGCTCTCAGAAGGGGCAAAAATTTGCATAACTGGAGCAGATAACATGGACGCGGGGAGGACGCAGGGCGGATGGAAAGTGGATGCGGAACGGAAGCCCAGCGGATGGAAGCGGATGAGAGAGGATGGCACATCCGCAAGGCTTCCGGGGGACCTCAGCAAAGCGGATGCGGAACGGATACAGCGGATACACAGCGGATGCACAGCGGATGAAGCGGATGCACAGCGGAAGCCTAGCGGATGCCGAGCCTTAATTGCGCATGTGGGGAGGATGCATTGCATCAGCGCCGCGGATATAATGGAAGCAGCTTGGAAGCAGGTCGCCATTCAGAGTCAAGACCTGCTTCCAGACACATCGACTGCCTTGCCTGTCCTGCCTGCATGTCTGCCTGCAAGCCTTGCTGCCAGCCTTGCTGCCAGCCTCCCTGCCAGCCTCCCTGCCAGCCTTGGTGCCTGCCTCCCTGCCAGCCTTCCTGCCAGCCTTCGTTCCTGCCAGCCTCCCTGCCAGTCAGCAACCCCACAACCATGCTGAAGCACAGCAAGCCTCAGCCATCTGCTGCCAGCCCTTGCAAGAGGGACAGGGTTACCATCCCGCCCCCTGCCCTCACTCTGGTTTGCTGGGGCTTCTGCAGCACGGGCTCACTCTAGTGGGGCTAGGGCTTCTGCTGCTTCTGCTTCTGGAGGAGCTGATGACAAGCACTCCAGCACCAGCCAACTCCACAGCACCTGCACCCTTCACCCCTGAGACTGAGCGACCAAGAGGAGTGCCAGAGACTCATTTTTTCTTATAGCTTGTTGTTAATAAAGTCTATTTTTGATTCACACACTTGCTTCATTTCTTTTTTTTTCAATAAAGTATTGCTGGAAACTTTTAGAAATGCTTTAAGCCTTTGCATGCTTGTGGGATGGGTTAAGATAGCAGTGGGATGGGTTGAGATAGCTGTGGAATGGGCAGGGATACCTTTGGAATCGGTAATAGCTGTGGGTTAGATAAACCTCCAGTGCAAGCATAGTGGGACTGTGTGGTCCACCCTCCCAGGTGCCACACCTATGGCCCTTTATTATCAATAACAATGTAATCATTGATCCACACATTTGAACATAAACACAACTCTTTATTAAATGCCCTGTTCATTGTCGGCCCACTCAACATACATGGCCCAATCTCATCCGTGTGATGAGACAGGCTCAAGGAAGCATCCATCAAGCATCTATCATCCTGTCTTGCCACTCCACTGCTCCAGCTGGGGAGTTGCGCCAGTGTTTCAGGAGGTTGCGCTGCTTCTTCCCTTCATGTGAGGCTCTGTTGGGGCCTTCCACATCCTCAGTGTCTATCAGGTTTCGCCCTTGCCTCCATTCCCCAGGCTGCATGTCTCCATTGCCTTGTTGGAGGTCCACGAGCCTGTTCTGCAAGACTGGATAGCGGGTTCGCATGAGATTGTGCAGGATGCAGCAAGCTTCCATGATCCTCCTCACGGTCTCTGGGCGATGCTGCATGGCAGTGAGTAGTACCTGGAACCTGTTGGCCAGGATGCCAAAGGCGTTCTCCACCACCCGCCTTGCCCTGGACAGCCTGTAGTTGAAGATCCTCTCTTCATGGGTGAGGAGTCTGGAGGTGTAGGGCTTCATGAGGTAGGTTGTGAGGGAGAAGGCATCATCCCCCACGATGAAGTAGGGCACATCTTGTGTGTCGTTGGGCAGGGGTTCTGGATCTGGGAAGCCCACGATGAGGTTGCGTTCCAACCTACCCTTTAGGTCACTTACGTTGTATACCTGGGCATCTGAAGATGAGCCGTTGCCTGAAGCATCGATGTACATCAACTTGTAGTCAGCATCAACCATGGTGAAGAGGATGATGCTGAAGAAGCCCTTGTAGTTGAAATAAGTGGACCCCGACTTGGCTGGTGTTTGCAGGCCACATGCTTGCCATCGATGGCTCCAACAGTGTGGGGGAAGTTCCACCTCTGATACCTCTGCTCTGCAACTTTCTTCCATCCTTCTTCAGTGGAGGGGCACTGGAGGAGCTCCTCCCTGTATTCTTCGATGATGGCCTGCACCACTTCTTTGAGCACAATGCTGATGGTGTTGTGCGGCACCCTCCAGCCGTACTTCATTCTGCTGTAGGTGGTCCCTGAGGCCAGGTGGCGCAGAGTGAGTGCCATCTTCAGCCAAGGGTCCAGGCTGGGCCGGAAGTTGGTGTTTGCCTTGGTCAACCTGGGTGTCAGCCGCTGCACAATTTCGTCAAACATGGCTGGTGGCATTCTCATGAAGTTTTGGAATGCACGAGTGTCTTTGTTCCTGAGCTCCACCATCAGCTTGTTGTACAGTCCATCCTCTGCTCTTCTGGCGAACCATCTTCATACCCAGACGCTTCCTGGCCTCCCCTTTTTCTTCCCGTAGTAGAGTTCACAGAGCCTGCAGATGGCTTTGCACTGTTGCAGAAGGATGGTGGCTGCCAAAAAGAGTGTGTTATGATCCACGGTGGACATGACTGGATGCTGTGGAAGAGGAAGAGGCAGATGAAGGCTGCAGAGGTCTTCAGCAGGGCTGCTGGTCTGAAAGTGAGATCCAGATGTGTGGCTCCCCCTTTTTATAGGCAGTATAGGTGTCCCTTTGCATCCTCTAGGCATCCTCTAGGCATCCTCTAGGCATCCTCTAGGCATCCTCTAGACATCCTTAATATCCGAGATAGGTCCCCTCTGCGAAGGTTTTTTCCATTTTAAATGCTTTGTTTCCATGCTGCATCTGCTAGGCATCCGTTCTGCATCCGTTCTGCGTCCGTTCTGCTTCCTCCCTGCATCCGGGCGGATGCGAGTTGCGCGGATGCAGAACGGATGCCTAGCGGCTGCGTAGCAAATGCAGAACAGACGAATTGGATACATTTTCCGCGCAAAAGTTTTGAGCAGCTCAAAACTTTCTGAGCTGATGAAACGTCAATAAACGGAAGCTGGATGGATAGAGAGGAAGCAAAATGGAGACAGTGAGTACCTCGCGTTAACCAACGGATTGCAAGCTTTTTTGTCCGTTTTACATCCTCTTTGCATCCGTTGGTGCAGTGTGACAGGCGCTTAAGTATGAATTAGGATCCAAATATTCATTTTTAAAAGGAACATAAAGAATGAAGTTATTTGCTTATAGTATCTAAGCAGTTCCTTATATGGCCCATCACTCTTACTCTTGAATATTTGATACCAAAGTAGAACACTAATTCATCAATATATTTCACAAATTATTCATTTAAATATCTAAGGAAATCCTGTGTGGTGCATTTTAAAAATATGCTGTAGGAGTTTCACAACACCCTGCTAAATCTATCCGTGCTAGTCTATTTAATATAAAATCACTTCTTTTGTTATACTTTCAAAATGTCAGTCACTGAAAACCTAAAGAAAAAATAGAATTTTTTTTTCCAGTTTTCAATGTTGCAATGGTTGTGATCTCACTCTCTTCTTCCTACCTAATATCTGTTCTTTTCATCTAAATAGGCTTTAAATTTGATATTTCAATCAGAATAAAATCAGAATTAAATATGGCTACATTTTTCTACAACATCTGCATTTGCTGATATTTAGGCATGTTCCTGTCAAATTGTTCTTGATAATCAGTGCTTAATTATCTTCAAGATTGGGGTTTACATATGAGAGAAGTGCTATAAGACTGCGGAACTCAACTTTTTGCATTGAGAAAATGACTTTACCTTTTGCTTCTGAATAATATATAGTAAAAAAATTAGTTCTGAATGTAAAATTGCCTAAAGTTCTTGTACTAGTAAATTGACTCAATAACTTGAACTTTAATGAGCTGTGTCATATAAAATTTAAATTCTCAACACTGCACTAATATTAGGTGTTATTGATAAATAACACCTAATAAATTATTAGGTGTTATTTATCAACACCTATAATTATTAGGTGATAAATTATGATAAATTATTCTGCTATGGTTTTGTACAATGCAACCAAATTAATGTGCAAAGCTACAATTTATACTGTGTATACCATAGAGAAATTTTGAAAAATATATAGAAAACTGAACTTTTTTTAAGAACAACTTGGTGGCATGTTTGGTTTACTGGATGTAAATAGATAAAACTGGAACA
Source organism: Laticauda colubrina (assembly GCA_015471245.1). Lineage (NCBI taxonomy): Eukaryota > Metazoa > Chordata > Lepidosauria > Squamata > Elapidae > Laticauda > Laticauda colubrina. The sequence goes on along the minus strand of BLBF01000022.1, from coordinate 27,375,831 downwards.
AAATAATTCCTTTTGTATATGCTGATAAAAACATGTAACATTATTTTTAATGTACTAAAACTAAAAAACATTTTTAAAAAAGAGAAATGCACCCATTTTCCACATTGTTTCTGAGCACAATAGAGTATGGGCACAAGGGAAGTGTAATGTATATCAGTATACTTTCTGCTAAGTCAAGGATTAGCAGAATACAGCTCCAAATGTGAGAAAAGTTTATCCAATTTGTACAATCATCTGCTTTCCTTAAAACTCTGTTATGAATGCATTAGGAATATATAATTTTGTAAATGGAAAGCATAAATGGTGAGCATCTTTTTTGAAACTAGTGTTTGTTGATGCTATATTCATAAGTGATCTGGGGCAGGGTTGTAAAACTCTTGGCCCATGTAACAGATCATATGCTGGCCAGGCTCACAGGCGGTTTAGCAAAGGGGGAAAAAGTCCCGATATGTCATGTGTCACCACCATGATGATATAAGTTTGATATCCCTGATCTAGAGTTAGTGATCAGGGAACACTGAAAGAAGATGGAAGTACAAGGAACGTTCATATGGGAGATATGGTTCAAAGTAAGCAAAACTTTCTAGTAGACTCTTGACTGTCTAAAAATAGGAAACCAGTCAATTTGGTTTAGTAACATTTTAAAGTTATACAGAAAATGATACTCATTGATGACTCAGGTAATATTCAAACCATTTGTTCAGTGTTCAAAATTTTGATGGTGCTGAACAAATGAAATTTTGAATGTTTTTCACAGTTTTGCTGTTGCAATGTCCCTGCAGTCACATGACTACAGTTTGGGTGCTAGTAAAGCCCATGTCCCACTGCACCAACAGATGCAAAGAGGATGTAAAATGGACAAAAAAGCTTGCCATCTGTTGGAAAATGCAATACATCCTTTGTGTACTCACTGCATACGTGTTTCATACACTCTATCCGTTGAGCATCCGTCAACTGAGATTTCATCCGCATAAGAAGTTTTGAGCTGCACAAAACTTTTTGAGTGGATGAACTTTCCGCCGCGTACGATGTACATCTGCGACACATACGGGCAACAAACGTTCTACGTCCGTTGTCATCCATTAAATGTCCACTGTATCCTCTTGGCATCCTCTGGACATCCTCACAACTCACATCTGCTGCAGCTGAAAATGGAAAGAGGGAGGAAGCGAAAGGTACACGGAACGTCCACACAGTGTTAGTAGCACGGAAAGAGAAAGGATGTAAGCGGATGCATCTCATATATAAAGCATTAAAATGGACAAAACATTTGTATATGGGATGTATCTCGTATATTTAGGATGTCTGGAGTATGCCTAGAGTATGTGGAAGGACACCTAGCGGGAAACCGATATTTCCAATAAAAAGGGGGAGGAAATAACATGGATCTCAGTATGACTCCAGCAGCCGTGGTGTACAGAACTCTTCACCCTTGGTCTTGCTCTTCCACAACATCCATTGATCTCCACCATGGATCATAACACAATCCTTATGGTAGCTGTGATCATTCAATACCAGAACCAAGCCCTGTTCACACTGTTTCACCTTTTCTTACCAAGGAGAAGAAGGAGACGTCCAAGAGCTGTGTGGGTCCGACAATGGATCAGGAGAAGAGTGGAGTTTGGACTGTATGACAAGCTGATGGTGGAGCTGAGGAATGAAGACCCTCGTGCAATCCAGCACTTCATGGGGATGCCACCAGCCATGTTTGACAAAATTGTAGAGCGTCTGAGACCCAGGTTGACCAAGCCAAGCACCAACTTCCATCCCAACCTGGACCCTGGACTGAAGGTGGCACTGACTCTGCGCCACCTGGCCTCTGGAACCACATAAAGAAACATGCAATATGCCTGGAGGGTGCCATACAACAGCATCAGAAAAGTGGTCAGAGAAGTGGTGCAGGCCATCATTGAAAAATACCTGGAGGAGCTCCTCCAGTGTCCCACCACTGAAGAAGGCTGGAGGAAAGTTGCAGAACATTGGTATCAGAGGTGGAACTTTCCCCACACCGTTGGAGCCATAGATGGGAAGCACGTGGCCTGCAAAGCTCCAGCCAATTCAGGGTCCTCTTATTACAACTACAAGGGCTTCTTCAGTATTTCTTTGCCATGGCCGATGCTGACTACAAGTTCATGTACATCGATGCTTCAGGCAATGGGTCAACTTTAGATAGCCAGGTGTACAATGCCAGTGACCACAAGGATGGGCTGGAACGCAACCTCATAATTGGTTTTCCAGATCCAGACCCCCTACCCAATGACACACAAGATGTGCCTTACTTCATCATGGGGGATGACGCCTTCTCCCTCAGAACCTACCTCATGAATCCCTACACTTCCAGATGCCGCACCCGTGAAGAGAGGATCTTCAGCTACAGGCTGTCCAGGGCAAGACGGGTGGTGGAGAATGTCTTTGGCATCCTGGCCAACAGGTTCCAAGTACTTCTCACCACCATGCAGCATTGCCCAGGGACTGTGAGGAACATCGTGGAAGCTTGCTGCATCCTGCACAATCTCATGTGCACCCGCTACCCAGTGTTGCAGAACAGGTTTGTGGACCGCCAACAAGGCAATGGGGACATGAAGCCTGGGGAATGGAGGCAAGGACAAAACCTGATAGACACTGTGGATGTGGAAGGCCCTAACAGAGCTTCACGTGAAAGGAAGAAGCAGCGCAACCTCCTGAAACACTGGCGCAACTCCCCAGCTGAAGCAGTGAAGTGGCAAGACAGGATGGTAGATGCTTAATGAATGCTTCCTTCAGCCTGTCTCATAACACTGATGAGATTGTGCCATGTATGTTGAGTGGCCCTACAATGAATAGGGCATTAATAAAGAGCTTTGTTTATTTTGAAATGTGTTGATCAATGAATAAATTGTTATTGATAAAAAAGGGCCATATGTGTGGCAGCTGGAAGGGTGGACCATACAGTCCCACTATGCTTGCACTGGAGGTTTATCTATCCCATAGCTATCCTTATCTATCCCACAACTATCCTTACCCATCCCACAACTATCCTTACCTATCCCACAACTATCCTTACCCATCCCACAACTATCCTTACCTATCCCACAGCTATCCTGACCCATCCCACAAGCATGCAAAGGCTTAACCATTTTTTCAAAGTTTTCACCAACACTTCATTAAGTAAAAAAAATGAACCAAGTGTGTGAAGCAAAGATAACCTTTATTAATAACTGTCTTAAGTAAACTGTATGACTTCATTAAAAAAGCAAAATGAACCAAGTAAAGTGTCTTTAAGCAAAGATAAAGTGAGCAGGTAACAACTCAGTCTCTGGCACTATTCTCAGTCACTCTGAGGCATGTCCATGGTCTTAGCTGTCAATCAGCCAGGGACTGTGGAAGTGGCTGTGGCTGGAGTGCTGGTCTGAGGCACCATTGGAGTGCTTGGCCCCGAGAATACAACAGGGGATGGTGTGTTCAGGAAGCTCTCAGAGAGCTGATTCAGTCCCGTGAGGTTGAGAGGCCCTTCATCAAGGACCTGGGATGTCAGGCCCAAGACTGAAGACAGATTGTCTGTTGAGGGGTTTGGCTGTTGGGTGGAGGAAGGAGGAGTGTAGTGGGGCTATCTGGTCTGCAGCTGGGCGAGGTGATGCATCTGTGGTGTGCGATGAACCTGGGCCTGGATTGGGAAGGGCTGCCTCTGCTGTGGGAAGTCCTGGTACTCGGAGCCTTGGTAGGTGAGGGGCTGTTGAAAGCTGTGGAAGGGCTGTGACATTGCCTGGGGTGGAGGAACAGACCTGGAGTGGGTAGGAGAAGGTTCAGCTGGGCCTGGAGGGTTGTGCAGAAGTGCTGTGATCTTTTACTTCATCACCTGGTACTGGGCCTTGAGCAGGTCCATGAGGGTCTGGCTCATGTAGGTGATGAAAGGCTTCCAGTCTGAGGATGGTATGTCGCTGTGGACCAGCTGAGAGAGAAGATCTATGCTGGTTTTGACTGTGTCCCTGATCTCCAACAGGACAGTGTGGCTCTGGCCCTCCAGTCTGCCTCTGCCTCTCTGCCTGCTTTCTGTGGAGGTGGAGCTGGGTGTGGGTGTGGGTTGGTCTCTGGTGGCTGCTGCTTCTTCCTCCACATCCTCTGGCATGGGGAGTGCAGCTGTCGGGGGGGGGGGTGTCTTTGCGATGGGGCCCTCCAAAGACACCTGCCTGGACAGGGCAGCTGTCTCCTGGCTGGAAGAGGAGTGGCTGTCTGTGGGCTGTCTGAGGAAGAGGATTGTCAGAGGGGCTGCTCCTCAGTGGCGGACCTCACCCTCCAGGAAGCTGCACTTGGCCATGATGTACATCTCCCAGTCAGTGAGCTTGACAGCGGCCTGCCCAGATTTCTTGAGGTGTAGCTTGACATACCAGGTGTGCATGTGCTTCCACCATCCAAGGAGTAGGTCTGAAGTGTAGCCCAGGCTCTCTGCCTTGTCTATCTAAACTACCTGCTTCCTCTTGGTGTCGCAATAGAGTCTGTGGCCCTTTCTCCACAGGTACTCATTCTCCCTCAGCCATTCCAGCACCTCCTCCTCATGGTCCTCAGAAACGGTGTACTGTTTCCTCTCTTCCTTCTCCTTCCCTTGCCTCTTCCTCCCTCTGGCAGGGGCTTGAGCAGCAGGCCTTCAGGGGCTTGAGCAGCAGGGCTTTGAGGGCCTTGGGGCTGGTCCACCACAACAGCAGCAGCACCAGCAGCACCATCAGGAGAAGCACCAGCAGCACCAGCAGCAGAAGAACCAGCAGCACCAGCAGCAGCAGGAGGAGAAGCACCAACAGCAGAAGCACCAGCAGCTTCAGAGTCAGTGCCAGGGGGTGGGACGGTGGTTCTGTCCTTCTTGCCAGGGCTGGCAGGAGTTGGCACAGGCTTTCTCTTTTACCCTGACTGATGAACCATGGTGTTATTCGAAGATGTCTGTGGCAGCACGTTTTTCCTCTGAATGCTGACTGCTTGCGAGCTGCATCCTTTTATATCTGCGGAGCTGACGCAATTCATCCTTCCTGCATGCGCAGTGAACGCTTTGCATCCGCTATGCATCCTATAGCCATCCGCATCATCCGCTACGCATCCGCTCCTTCTGCTATGCATCCACTTCGCAATTCTCCCCCGGAAGCCCTTCGGATGTGTCATCCGCTTCCATCCACTTCCATCCGCAAGGCTTCCTCCGAACATCCGCTTAACATCCTCACTACATACTACCTCCGTCCGTTCCTTTCTGTTGTTTTCCGTTCTGTTTATGCAAATTTGGGGCACTTTTTGGAGTGGATAACAATGGATGGAGCCACTCCCAAAATTTTGCTCGTCCGCTTTGTCCTTTCTGCATACGTTTTGCATCCGTCGGCCAGTGGGACCTAGCCTTAACAGCTTGTAGTTATGAGGTCAAAAGGACCTGCAGTCATGTGGTTGTGATCTCTGATGTTCTCTGCTGGCTTCCAACAATGTCAACAGGGAAGCCAGCAGGAACTTGGAAGTCATGGACCTCACTTAACAAGTCACACGATCTTTACATGTCTTCACATACCTTGCCTCTTCACATGTGTTAACAACAGCAACCAGGAGTGCCAGAATTACAATTGCTGAACAATGTGGTCATGTGACATCATGCTTTATGACTGCATCACTTAAGTAATGGGATAAGTCATAACTGGTTCCAATTGCTATTGTCAGGTGAGGACTTCCTGGATACGTCAACATCCATTTTTCACAACTCAAATAATGTATTAAAATGCATCACATTGAGAACAAATAAAAAATGTTTTAAAATTAAGAAAAATTCCTATTAAAATGTGTTGGTGGGATGTAAGTGCATTTACCTCTGCTATTTTTATTTATTTATTTATTTTTTAAAAAACCATCTGATTGAGAAACTGAATTGAAGAAGAAGAGGGAAGGAAAATTAAAGAGTGGAAAGAACCAAATTTAACAATTTATTTTTGCTTATTTCTTATGCTGGCATTTGGAAAGAAACAGTGGGTGAGTAGGAAAAGGTCAACCCAACATGCAGCTTCCATGAGAATGCCTAGCTGAAATATTATCTTTAGTAAAAATATTTAAAATCGTTAGTAAAAGATATGACATATTCTAAAACTAGTAATATCATAATAGACACTTGAAATAAAAGCATAGCTGAAATTGTGGATTGGATTCTGCCCAAGTGACCTCTCCTCTCTCAGGGATCCAAGATTTCTCCCTGATTTACAGAGGAGATAAAGGAAATAAAGCAGAAAAAGAGGGGCCTAGAGTATCACTGGCAGATGACAAGGAGTGAACCTTAATCAAACATGAATTAGAGCCACTATTTACCACAGGGTGTAAAGTGGTGGAGCAGCTTAAAGATTCTGGATTTGTTGGTCAAAGATGGTCACCACACAAACGGTTCTAGCCCATGGCACCACATGGTGGAGTGAGTTCCTGTCATTTGTCCTAGCTCCTTTCTATTTAGCTGTTCAAAAGCATGTAGAAATGCAAGTACCAAAATAAGTACCATTCTGGTGGGAAAAGCTACCAGTGTTCTGTGAGGAAGCGTGAGCTGGGATTCATAATTTTGATCTCCTTACCAAATGGCTGGTATCATTGGTTAAGGTTTCTTAACTGGCAGGGTACCTTCTTACTGGGATATCATCTCTCCTGATATTAGTTGAACCCCCACCCTGCTTACCTTTCATAAGGCCTTAAAGGCCTGCTTCTATTCATGAGCCTGAGGCCCTGGTTGTGTGACAGAGCCCATTTCCTGGGTATGTGGAGGGCCATATATTTGTGTATTGACCAGAGCCATGTATGTAAGATGAATACATAAATAATAGAGTTGTGAAACCCCCCTAATATATCCATAGGTTCATGCCCCAGCTTGAAAAAAACATTGGAAGACTAGAAATGGTACAGAACTGGTTAATCCTAATTGGCAGGACTCTCATCAAGAATAATATGTCCAGACAAAAGTTTTCTAATTTTATGGTGAAAGTGAAAAGCTCATTATACAAAAGAGTTTTATTATACAGAAGAGTTCCCTAATTTTACTGTGAAAGTGAGAAATTCATTATACAGAATAGAAACTGTATTTGCATATTTGAAATATTTCTCTCCTCTTAAATATGAAAGGGGCAAGCTCATCAGCCTCTCATCAATTTACTGATTACACAGAGTTCTGGATCAAAGGAGATTTAAAATGGTTTAGTTTTTGGCATTATTATGTAGCTGTATAGCGTGGGTTCCTTACATTTCATAATTATATAAATTAATCTAAATTCAGCAATAATGATATAATGACTTCATATATGAATGGAGTCTTCCTCTAAACAGGGACCTCCCAATGTTTACAGGGATTGTATATAAAACATTTCTCTGAAAAAGAGTGGTAAGAGCTCCTAAAACATTCATAAAAGCATTCCTGAAAAGGAGAGATAATAGAATGATGCCATTTCTGGAAGTTAGTTCTTTGATGGTCAAACTAAAGGCCCTGTCACACTGCCCAACGGATGCAAAACATTTGTAAAAAGGACACAGCGGATGAGAAAAATGTTCCATCCGTTGTTATCCGCTCTCAAAAGGGGCAAAAATTTGCATAAGCAGAGCGGATAACACGGAAAGGAACGGACGGGGGGAGGACGCAGAGCGGATGGAAAGCGGATGCGGAACAGAAGCCTAGTGGATGGAAGCGGATGGAAGCGGATGCAGAGCAGATGCGTAGAGGATGCAGAGTGGATGTGAAGAGGATGCAAAGCGGATGAGTAGAGGATGCAGAGCGGATGCGTAGAGGATGCAGAGCGGATGCAGAGCGGATGCGTAGCGGATGATGTGGATGCGTAGCTGCATCCGCTTTCATCCTTTCTCCGTCCATGCTACTAACACTGCGTGTATGTTCCACTTCCTCCCTGCGTCCGTTTACCACTGGAACCGATTTGAGTTGCGCGGATGCACAGCGGATGCCTAGCGGATATAGCAGATGCGTAATGGATGCAGAACGAATGTCCCCCGTATGCCTAGAGCATGCAGAACGCATGCATTGGATACATTTTCCGCTCAAAAGTTTTGAGCAGCTCAAAACCTTCTGAGTGGATGAAATGTCAATAGACGGATGCTGGACGGATAGAGAGGAATCAAAAGGGAGGCAGTGAGTACAGAACGGAAGCATCGTGTTAACCAACGGATGGCAAGTGTTTTTCTCCATTTTACATCCTCTTTCCATCCGTTGGTGCAGTGTGACAGGGGCTTAAAGCAGAAATAGTATTGAACGTGAGGAAGATGGCATAGTTGGAGAAGGGCAAGAAGATTATTGGATTTGACTATAAATCAATTGTATGTCATCTTTTTAATTATCTTTGTTGTATTTTGCCCACGTCCCAGTAAAATAAATAAATGAATAAAAATGAAAGAAAAAACACCAAAAAAGGGACGAGATCATTCCATGATATTGCTATCAAATAGCACTCTGAGTGGCTTTTCTTTAATGTATACTTTGAATCCAGATTTCTCAAACTGTGAAGTATGCCTTTGTTGAGGAAGTACAGACTAGATCCAGGGGAGGTGTAGAGTTACATTTTAGTTACATTGTTATGTTAAATTCCTCCCTCCTAAGGTACACTCTATTGTTTTCATGGTTCATTTGAGTTTATTTTGGCATTTGGATTTTTAGGGTGAAGGCAACACAACATTTAACTTCATGTAGCTGATTTCCTATGCAAAGCAAAGGATTATTTTGTCCTGTCTAATAAACTTTGATTTTGTATTTTCATTTGATATAGTAACTATGGTATAAAAGAGAATGTAAGGGGAGATCTAAGGTTCTTCTCTTTGAATGGGAGGATCCCTTTTTACCAGAGCATTCTGAATATATTGTACTTTAAATGAGAAATAAAATAATACCAAAATATAAATAATGAGAAATCTTCCGTTTTGATGTTAATGTTGTTATTGGTCTAGAGAAATGTCTAGAAAGAACCCATCAAGTCTAGCTATTTCTCTCCCTTCTAGCTAGTTGGCAAAAGCAGAAGGGGAAATACACACTTGCATGCCCACAGATACATATATAGATGGAGATTCTATGCTCCATTAACCTCCATCTATCAGAAAAATCCCCTTAAGGCTATGGCCAGTTGAACACAAATAGATGAGTTATCCAGCTTCTAAACTAGCCCAGGTTCATGGAGTTAAAAAGTGAATATAATGAATTTGGAATGAAGGACCTTGGTATTCGTGAATTTTGTTTTGTTTTTTTTAAACTCACATGTTGATGTTTTTCTGTTTCATTTGTCAGAAAATCAAATAGCTACAATGAAGCAATAAGTTGCCAAGGCTGTGTGAATAGTCTTGATTTATTCTAAGAAAATGATGCTTTTCAAATCAAGAAGCCTATCTCTTTTAACAATTCCCTTTTGGAACTGTTTGAGACGTAAGTGTTGGTTGTATCGAATGCAATATCAAGTAATGCTTACTTTCAACATCTTCCCAAGCAGAATACTTACTGCCTGAATCAGTTTTTGCAGCAGTTTACAAATTAGATGTAGATTACCTGGAAATAAAATAATCATCCCCTCCCTCTCCTCTCCTCTTTTCTCCTCTCCTCTTTTCTCCTCTCCTCTCCTCTCTTCTTCACTCCACTCCACTCTACTCCTACTTGTACTTTGAAATTTATTCTTTTGAAGAATTTTCCATAAAATATTTCTTAATGTTTCTTATAACATACTTGTGTTCCTCTTGAGAATGTCCTCCTCACATACTTACTTTTGTATTTTATATATACAATACTTTCATGGAAGATTGTGATTTTTGGAAGATAAATGATTTCAAGAATATTTTGAATATCATGATATTCTGTGATCTTCTTGTGATTTGTTATTGTTCAATCACTAAGTCATGTCTGACTCTTTGTAACTCCATGGACTATAGCATCCACTGCCAACCTCCACTGCCTCCTGGAGTTTGCCCAAATCTATGTTTATTGTATCAATGAAACTATCAACCATCTCATTTTCTGCCATCCCCTTTTCTTTTTGTCTTCAAACTTTCCCAACATCAAGGGACTTTTCTAACAAGTCCTCTCTTCTCATTAAATAGCCAAAGTCTTTGAGCTTTAGCCTCAGTATCTGTCCTTCCAAAGAACAATCAGGATTTATTTCCTTTAAGATTGACTGATTTGATCTCCTTGCAGTCCAAGAGAATCTCAAGCACCACTATTTGAAAGCATCATTTTTTTGGTCCTCAGCCTTCCTTATGTCCAATAACTATACATTGTTATTAGGAAACCATAGTTTTGACTATGGGATTATGGGATATATAACCTGGGATTATGTTGATGTTTAATTCTCTGTTATCCATTACTCTATTCAATGTATGTTTCCCACTTTAATTCTTGTGATTTTCTATATACATATAAGAAGCCCAATGTTTAAAAGCAACATAAGGTTATGGTAAAGCCCATTTCATAAACTCTAATGCTATCTGTTGTTTAAGCCCCTGTCACACTGCACCAACGGATGCAAAGAGGATGTAAAACGAACAAAAAACCTTGCCATCCGTTGGTTAATGCAATGTATCCGTTCTGTACTCACTGCCTCTGTTTTGCTTCCGCTCGATCCGTCCAGCATCTGTTTATGGACGTTTTATCCACTCCAAAAGTTTTGGGCTGCCTAAAACTTTTGCACAGAAAATGTATCCAGTTCGTCCGTTCTCAATCCGCTACGCATCTGCTACGCATCCGCTACGCATCCGTTACGCATCCACTATATCCTCTTGGTGTCCGCTGCGCATCCACGCAACTCGCATCTGCCTGGACGCAGGGAGGAAGCGAAACGGACGTGGAACAGATGCAGAACGGATGCAGAATGAATGCAGCACAGAAACAAAGTGTTTAAAGCAGAAAAAACGTTCGCAGAGGGGATCTATCTCGGATATTAAGGATGTCTAGAGGATACCTAGAGGATGCCTAGAGGATGCAAAGGGACACCTATACTGCCTATAAAAAGGGGGAGCAACTTGTCTGCATCTCACTTTCAGACCAGCAGCCCACCTATGCAGACCTCTGCAGCCTTCATCTGACTCTTGCTCTTCCACAGCATCCAGTCATGTCCACCGTGGATCGTACCACAGTCCTTTTGGCAGTCACCATCCTTCTGCAACAGTACGAAGCCATCTACAGGCTCTGTGAACTCTACTATGGGAAGAAAAAGAGGCAGCCAAGAAGCGTCTGGGTCCGAAAATGGATCGGGAGAAGAGCAGAGTACGGACTGTACAACAAGCTGATGGTGGAGCTCAGGAACGAAGACACTCATGCGTTCCAGAACTTCATGAGGATGCCTCCAGCCATGTTTGACGAAGTTGTGCAGCGCCTGATACCCAGGTTGACCAAGGCAAACACCAGCTTCCGGCCCAGCCTGGAACCTGAGCTCAAGGTGGCACTCACTCTGCGCCACCTGGCCTCAGGGACCTCCTACAAAAGCATGCAGTACGGCTGGAGGGTGCCACACAACACCATCAGCATTGTGGTCAGAGAAGTGGTGCAGGCCATCATCGAAGAATACGAGGAGGAGCTTCTCCAGTGCCCCTCCACTGAAGAAGGATGGAAGAAAGTTGCAGAGCAGTGGTATCAGAGGTGGAACTTCCCCCACACCATTGGAGCCATAGATGGCAAGCACGTGGCCTGCAAAGCGCCAACCAAGTCAGGGTCCACTTATTTCAACTACAAGGGCTTCTTCAGCATCATCCTCTTCGCCATGGTTGATGCTGAATACAAGTTCATGTACATCGATGCTTCAGGCTACGGCTCATCTTCAGATGCCCAGGTATACAACGCCAGTGACCTCAAGGAGGGGCTGGAAGGCAACCTCTTTGTGGGCTTCCCAGATCCAGACCCCCTGCCCAATGACACGCAAGATGTGCCCTACTTCATCGTGGGGGATGATGCCTTCTCCCTCAGAACCTACCTCATGAAGCCATACACTTCCAGACTCCTGACCCGTGAAGAAAGGATCTTCAACTACAGGTTGTTCAGGGCAAGGCGGGTGGTGGAGAATGCCTTTGGCATCCTGGCCAACAGGTTCCAGGTACTTCTCACCACCATGCAGCATTGCCCACAGACCGTGAGGAGGATCGTGGAAGCTTGCTGCATCCTGCACAATCTCATGCGCACCCACTACCCAGTCTTGCAGAACAGGCTCGTGGACCGTCAACAAGGCAATGGGGACATGGAGCCTGGGGAATGGAGGCAAGAGCGAAACCTGATCAACACTCAGGATGTGCAAAGCTACAACAGAGCCTCACGGGAAGGGAAGAAGCAGCGCAACCTCCTGAAACACTGGTGCAACTCCCCAGCTGGAGTGGTGGAGTGGCAAGACAGGATGATAGTTGCTTAATGGATGCTTCCTTGAGCCTGTCTCATCACACGGATGAGATTGGGCCATGTATGTTGGGTGGGCCTACAATAAACAGGGCATTTAATAAAGAGTTGTGTTTATGTTGACATGTGTGGTTGATTGATTACATTATTATTGAAAATAAAGGGCCATAGGTGTGGCCCCTGGGAGGGTGGACCATACAGTCCCACAATGCTTGCACTGGAGGTTTATCTATCCCACAGCTATTACCCATCCCAAAGGTATCCCTGCTCATTCCATAGGTATCCCTGCCCACCCCACTGCTATCTTAACCCATCCTACAAGCATGCAAAGGCTTAAGCCAATTCTAAAAGTTTCCACCAAGACTTTATTAAAAAAAAGAAGTGAAGCAAGTGTGTGAATCAAAGATAAACTTTATTGAACAACAAGCTGTAAAAAACAATGACCCAAGTCAAGTGTCCAAATAAAGTCCACAGGTAGCCAGCTAGCCAGTCTCTGGCACTCTTCTTGGTCACTCGGAGGTGTGCCCAGTCTCAGGGGTGAAGGATCCAGGTGCTGTGGTGGTGGGTGGTGCTGGAGTGCCTGGCCTCGAGAGGACAACAGGGGACGGTGTGTTTAGAAAGGTCTCGGACAGCTGGCTCATCCCCGTGATGCTGAGAGGTCCTTCCTCCATGCCATGGGGTGTCAGCCCCAGTACTGATGACAGATTTACTGAGGCCGGGCTTGGCTGTGGGGTGGAGGAAGGAGTAGTGTAGTGGGGCTGTCTGCTCTGCAGCTGGGTGAGGACTGGCGTGGGTGGCATCGCTGTTGTGGGTGGTATCATTGGCGTGGGTGGCATCGCTGTCATCGGTGGCATCATTGGCGTGGGTGGCATCGGTGGCATCAGTGAAACAGGTGGCAATGGTGTCGCCCGATGACTCTGTGCCTGGACTGGGAAGGGCTGCTGCCTGTGCTGCTGAACCTCCTGGTAGCCGTAGCCCTGGTAGGTGAGGGGCTGTGGGAAGCCTTGGAATGGGAGAGACATCACCTGGGGTGGAGGAGCAGGCCTGGACTGGGTGGGAGCAGGTTCCTCTTGGTCTGGAGGGTTGTGAAGCAGCTCGGTGATCCGGTCCTTCACCTGCTGGTACTGTGGATCCACCATTTCCTTGAGGGTCTGGTTGACATAGGTGAGGAAGGGCTTGCGATTGGAGGAGGAGGAGTCGGTGTTGACCAGCTGAGAGAGGAGATCTATGCTGGTGTGGATGGTGTCACTGATCTCCAGCAGGACATTGTGGCTCTGCCCCTCCAGCTGTCCGGCTCTCTGCCTTTCTGCGGAGGCGGAGCTGGGGGGGGTGGATGCGGCTAGGAGTGTGGTGGACTCGATGTCTCCTTTCTCCCACCGCACCAGGGAGTCCTCTACGCACTCCACCACGCTTACCACACCTGTCCATGGCTTCTCCGCCGCGGCACGCTCCACAGAAACCTGCCTGGAGACAGGGACTGACTCTCGGCTGGAAGAGGACTGGGTGGCAGCAGGCTGCCGGAGAGAGAGGGTCGTGAGAGGGGCTGCTGGTGCTCCTCGGTGGCAGACCTCACCCTCCAGGAAGCTGCACCTGGCCATGACATAGGTCTCTCTGTCTGTCAGCTTCACAGTGGCCTGGCCAGATTTCTTCATGTGCAGCTTCCCGTACCAAGTGTGCATGTGCTTCCACCAGCCGAGGAGCACCTCCGAAGTGTAACCCATACTCTCCGCCCTCTCTCTCCAAGCATCCTGCTTCCGCTTGGTGTCCCTGTATAGCCGGTGTCCCTTCCGCCACAGATAGTCGTTCTCTCTCAGCCATTCCAGCACCTCATCCTCATGTGTCTCCGCAATGGAGTATTGCCTCCTCTCCCGTTGTCGCATACGCCTCTTCCTCCCTTTGGCAGGACCAGATGCGCCCTCATCAGAGGGGCTCCCAGGTAGTAGGGGTTGCTCCTCCACACCCCCAGCAGCAGCAGGAGCACCAGCACCAGCAGAATCATCATCATCATCATCATCATCATCCTCACCAGCAGGATCATAATCAGCAGCATCATCCTCACCAGCAGGATCATCATCATCATCAGCAGCAGCAGCAGCAGCAGCAGGAACAGCAGGACCAGGATCAGCAGCAGTAGAGTAAGCACCAGCAGGGCCAGCAACTCCAGGAGCACGAGCAGGACCAGGAGCACGAGCAGGACCAGGAGCACGAGCAGGACGAGCAGGACGAGCAAGACCAGGAGCACAAGCAGGACGAGCAAGACCAGGAGCACGAGAAGGTCGAGCAGGACCAGCAGGACCAGGAGCAGCTTCAACAGAGTAAGCAACAGCAGAAGCCCCAGCACCAGCAGAATCAGGGGCAGGGGGTGGGAGGTTGGCCCTGTCCCTCTTGCCAGGGATGGCGGCAGGTTGCTGAGGCTTTCGCTTCCTCCCCATGGTTGTGGGGTTGCTGGCTGGCAGGGAGGCTGGCAGGCACCAAGGCTGGCAGGAAGGCTGGCAAGAAGCCTGGCAGGAAGGCTGGCAGAAAGCCTGGCAGGCAGGCAGGCAGGCAGGCTGGCTGGAAGGCAGGCTGGCAGGGCAGGCAAGGAACTCGAAGTGTCCAGCAGCAGGTCTTTCCTTGGAATGCTGGCCACGTACAAGCTGCTTCCCTTTATATCCGGGGGGCTTACGTAATACTTCCCCCCCGCATGCACAATTAACGCTCGACATCCGTTCCACTTCCGCTGTGCATCCACTAGGCTTCCGCTGTGCATCCGCTTTATCCGCTAGGCTTCCGTTGTGCATCCGCTTCATCCGTTCGGCGTCTGCTGTGCATCCGCTGTATCCGTTCCGCGTCCGCTTCGCTGAGGCCCTCCGGAAGGTCTGCGGTTGTGCCATCCGCTCCCATCCGCTTCCATCCGCTGGGCTTCCGTTCCGCATCCGCTTTCCTCCGCCCTGCATCCTCCCCACGTCCGTGTTATCCGCTCCGGTTATGCAAATTTTTGCCCCTTTTGAGAGTGGATAACAACGGATGGAACATTTTGCTCGTCTGTTGTGTCATTTTGCATCCGTTGGCCAGTGTGACATAGGCTTAACTTTCTGTAACAAAGAGGAACAAAATATGTGCCGAAAATGTGTTCATTATAAGTTGGGTTATAATGGATATAATAAAAAAAGATTGTCTTTTTCTTAAGTAAAGTATATGCTTGAAGTAGATAATAAAAGGCTTCATTTTTTTAATGTTAGAGCAAAGCTTATGAAAAATCATCTGATAGGAAAGCTTCAAAATGTAAAGAAAAAGCCAAAGAGGGTCAAAACTATCAGCTCTGGTCACAAAAATGTTAGCATATCAATTGAAACCTAATCTATTGTTTATAACTGAACATCTTATGAACCTGATGTGAACTTGGCAGTCTTGCTAAGACTCATTTTTTCCTGCCAACAAGATGTCTTTTGCGGCCTAAATTCTTCACAGCCTGCTGTGATAAGAGGGTTGTAGAAATTGATGACTGTTAGACTGCTGCCCTGAAACCTTTAATTTCATGCTCTTTTTCTGTGCTGAGTTTTGGTTCCAGTTGGCTTCTGCCTTGGAAACTACAACACCCTGCTGGGTTAAATGTGATGGACAATCTCTATGAAAACCAATCTGTTATTTTGACAGTAGGTTTGGCATAAGTCAAGACCACCTCTCCCCCAAACAAATCTGAGCAAAGGCAAGAGGGAAAGGGAAGGAGGGGGAGAGGGAAAGTGTTTTAGAAAGATCTGTGATTCTGCATTTTATTGGTTGTGTAGTGATTTTTCTTTAATTCTTCCTATATATAAGAAACTAAACTTTGCCTAAGATAGCATTTCTGATCCCTGATATTAACACTGATTTTTATGTTCAAAGCTGCACTACTGTGAATCTAATTTAAACATTATATTTAAATTATATATTATATATTTACATTTTTATTCAGTATTGATTCTAATTAGTATCCCATATAAGAAGGGTACTAATAAGAATATGGTTCCATATTGATATAAAGTAACTTTTTTTCAGGGCAAAATTATGCCAATGGCTGAATGTATTATTATTAATCAGCAGTACTGGAACATATAGGCCACAATTGCTTCTTGGTAAAATTTAAATATTGCAATAAGTGTGCCTATTGTGCCTACTGCTAGTCATAGGATATTTAAAAATCAATGCTTCCTGCTTTAAAAAAAATCCAAATTTGAGATGCTATATATTTCATGGATTTTTATAAAAACACATGTTACATATTATGATGCAGTGTTATAGTCGCTTTCTCAGGAGGGAGCGAGATACATTATGGAGGAATAAGAAGCCAAATACTTTGTGTGAGAGGAAGAGAGAAATAACAGTCAATTAACAATATGCTTGATGTATAGTAGAATGCTTCAGTTTGTCAAGATTCTATCTATAACTATGGAACAATAAAGAAATCTACCTGGAAGAATTACCATGTCTCTCTCTTGGTTTTGGGGCCTAAAACATATAAGCTGAACAACAAATACTTCCCATTTTGAACAATTTTTTTCCTTTGTGACATTGAGGTCTTTTTCACTGAGCTATTATTCTACATATAGTGTGTTTAAAATGAGATGGTCACATGTTTATATATGTAGAGAAAGGTCTATTATATGAAGTATTCCAATAAATCTATTTTTTAAACACAGCCACATTATATATAGTTTTATTAATATATGTGTGTGATCTCTTATGAAGTGGCATTTCTCTTAGTAGTGCCATAGAATTCTTGTCCAGTAAATAATAAAACCAAAGTTGCCCTTTATGGGAATTCCATAGACACAATTATGGAGGCCAAAGGTCATAATTATTCTTATTACTTACTGTGCTTTTTAAATTTTAAATTGTATAAAAGATATGTTAATATTTTAAACATTAATGCTCAATGCATTTCATGAAAAGTGGTCTGTAAATGTCTTAAATAAATAAGCCTACATACTTAACCATGCTGTTTTTATTTCCCAAAGATTCAAGAGTATGTCCATAGTTCAGGTTTTATGAAACCTCCTTGCTCCTCCATGGCTTCCTTGTTTATAATATATCTGCCCCACCAGCTCTGGGCAATTAACAGCATATAAAACAATTTAAAAAAAAACCAAGCTCTTAAACAAGAAACATTCAGCCCACAATCCATATTATTAAACTATAGTTAAGAATATAGCATAATTCTGTTTATTTTAATTTGGTTTGTTTGTGCAAATACATTGGTTATTTATTTGCATTTAGATGCAAATTAAAGAAGATTATACTGATGTGCCATCAGTACCAAAATAAATGATCAGAAATGTAAAGTTGGTTAGAGAATGTCCTTTCATGATTTTTAGCGAGATCTCTCACATTTGACAGTGATTAATTTTGTAGCCATTTTCTAAGATTGTGTGATGGTTCTTCAGCAAAGAAATGCATGGAAAGAAATAGATGCAGAGACAGAAAATATATGATATGTGGCAACAGATTATACTGAATGTAGAAAATTTTACCCTTATCTCTTTGTACCTTCATGTACTACTTAATGCGTTTTTGAATCATGATAAAAAGCTGTCAACATTGGTCAACACTCTACTAAGTTTTTCCACTCTCAACATACATTTACAGGAAATAAAGAGTTGATTAATATTCTCAGTGTTGGAGTGGTGATTTTAGCTTTCTAATTTTGGATGAGAAGTGGAACACACTTATATTTTGATAATTTCTCTGAACAACTTTAAGTTGTTTTGAACATGCAGATCTCAGAATACAGGAAGCCCCATTACAACCTGCTACATACTGTAGCTACATACATACTCTTGGCATATATTATAGTAGAGGAGACAAGCCTCAGACTACAGAAGGTCTTTTTCTCCGATGTGAGATTTGTTTTGGCTTTTATGTGTACTTCCTTTTCTTTTTTGGTTTGCAGTTTTTTTTGAATGAAGTTTGCATTTGGAGTTAACATTGAAGGTCTGTATTCTTGGTTGCCAACAATTCTATTTATATCCTAACTACTTTATTGGTACCTATCATTTTGTTGAAAAATTAGAGATGAGCATCATCACCAAAGTTAAACCATGATTCAATGATCCAGAAGTTATCCCAGTTCAATTTTGGTCAGTTTGGAGACTAGAGAGTACAATTGTATAATCAAAATGTTCACACATAGTAGTTATTTTTTGATAGATTGTAATCTGCCAGATGTTTGTATTTTATATTTTAAGTGCTAATAAATACCAAGGATACCTTTTTGAGAACAAGAGGAAGGTATGTGCAGAAATTAAATAAACAACTAAATTCCAAAATAAAACAAATATAATATTTTTGTGAGGGAGAAAAAGAATAAGCAAACCGTTTGGAATGCAAACTAAATTGAAATGACCAGTAAAGAGTTAAAAACCAGAGAATACCAATATTAAGAAAACTTGAAGCTTTTCTTCTAGGTTTTGTGGATAAATAGAAAAACAGTTTGGGATCTTATTTCTCTTCATGGTGACTGCTGCAAGGACTGTTTATGCCAAATATTGGAAAGAAAGAGGGACACTGACTATTGAAGAATGGATTTTAAAACTGATTGAATTGGCAAAGATGACAAACTTAACCACACTGATTAGAGACAATGGATTAAACAACTGAACATTAGTTTTGTTTTGGAGGTTACCTGTTAAACGAATAGATGGTAAGTCAACTTCATAGAGGGCTAACAGATTTCCACATTGGTGACGTCTTTTTATGTAATAGTATTTTTAGTAAATATGGATGAGAAAATAATCACTAGTTGTAGATCTGTTATGCAAGGGGGAGGGGAAACGTATCAGATATCTGAGATATATTTTTCTGGATTCAGTCAGGGTGGGTATTTATTTTGATTGTTAATATTAAGAGTATACCTGTTATTTGTTCTCGCCACATTTTTATCATTGTTTTTTATTTGGTTTTATTTCTGGTTGATGCATTTTTTCTTTTTATTCTCTGTGTATAAATAAAAAAATATTAAAGCATATAAATGGAAAGAATACATGACAAATTATAAAATCAACAAACAGGTATAGAGTGATATACATTTTGGGCAAAAATGCTCACTTTATTGATTTCCCTGCAGGACAATGGGATATATAAAAATACACATTCCATGATTCTCTTCATTTGTGTCTTCATCTTAGTATTTCCCTCTTACATAAAGATCTACCATATTACACTCTCTGTCACAAGGAAAGTACAATCTAAAACTTGCCACTGGAAGAACAAGAAATAGAAGTTGGGAAAATCAGAATACCTGGCTATTGAATGGAAGCCATACTACACTAAATGGGATTTGCTTCTCGTAGAAATAGAATAATGCTGTAGTGAAATGCTGTAGTTAATGCTATAGTGAAAAGATGATATTGTCCATTCAGTCATGTCTGACTCTTGGCAATTCTGTGGGCCAGGTCTCTCTCCACATCTCCCGATCTTGCACTACTTTGTAGTGCAGTAACAATTAAATGTGTTGTTTAATGGCACAAATAAGATAATAGCAATTCTACCCATGCTTGGCCAGTATGAATAAGAATGGGACAACACTGGAAACAACAGAAAAGGGGGAAAAAAGCCTCCCTTGAGTTGCCATTCTTTTTTGCAATGTGAAACTGTTGGTCACAGTTTTTGTAGTTTCAATTTTAAGGGACATTTTTCTTGAAAAGGAAGTCTATTTAGCATGATATATCCATTTATCTGAGAAGAGTTTCATGATCTTCCAAAGGATTAAATTAAAATTAAATGATGCATCTATTTGCTGTTCCGCAAGTAGATTTTTGACATAAATATAGATGTGAACAGGTTTCAGAATCTGTATTAACAATATTTTAAAATTTAATTCATTCTGGGACAGCTGAAAATTAAATTATATATAGAAACATCACAATATTTGGGATGTTTATATGTGACATCTGGACAGGTTCTTAGGGGCAACTGTAGATGTATCAACCATTGGTGAAAAAAGAAAGAAGACTGGGGACTTTATTATACAACTAAGCAGAGCTTTGCATCCACTACTATCAAAGAGGACAATGGTAACATTTACTGTAAGTGTGTCAACATTTATATCCAGATGAATTTATAACTCAGAGGATCATAATGTCACATTCTTATAGGCAAGGGTTTCAAATGGAACAGAGAGACACATTTGGACCCGAAATGAATATGCATCCAAACCCATATGTGCAACCTTGTACAATGCCATTACTACAATGGAACTGGATCAATTAGTAACTAACAACACCAGACTCAATAACTGCCTCAACCTTATCTTCTGCAATAGCTCAAACTCAACATATGGCCTACAAATACAAGAACCCTTTTCAAACAGTGACCACAGTATAATCAATTTTTGTTTCAATTTATGCCCTCACAAAGAAGATCATAATGTTGGATCCCCAAAATACAACTTCAAAAAAGCCAACTATGCTTTCATAGATGCTGACCTACCATCTCTTGATTGGCACATTGTGTTCTCTAGCTGTAATACTACAGAAGACCATTATAATGCATTCTTGTTTGAACTTGAAACAGTCATCAAACTATATGTATCATAAGTAAACCCCCAAAACAAAAAAACCAAATTACCCATAACAATAAGGAAACTTCAATCAAAAAAAAGATTGTTATGGTGAAAAACAAAACTAGCTATGTAACAAACTTTAAAAGCCAACACAATACCTTATACCAACAGATAAAGGCAGAATGCACAAATTACCACTGCAAGCAAGAGGAAAACCTCCTCCACACAAAATCTACCCTCTCATTCTATAATTTTGTAAACACCAAACTTAAAGATCCAAGAACCATCCCACCCCTAAAAGGATCAAATAGGAAAGACTGCAATGATGAAGCCGTTAAGGCTTATCTCTTCAACACATTCTTCAGTTCAGTCTTTGTAAACAGCAATGGTTCATGGCTGACATTTCTTCATCATACCACAACTAACTGTAATGACCTACTACATATTGACTTTTCAGAAGATAATGTAGAAAAGACACTACGTAATCTAAAATCATCCCTATTTATTGGCTCCAATGGATTATGTGCATACTTCTTAAAAAAGCTCTCCTCTGCCATAGCGGAACCCCTAAGCATTATGTATGAGATATCATTCAGAACCAGCTCCTTACCAAACCTATGGTCCTTAGCTACGGTCATCCCTATCTTCAAAAAAGGTGACCCCAGCCTGGTTGAAAACTGCAGACCAATCTCATTGTGTCGTGCCATGTGCAAAGTCATGGAATCAATCATTAACCAATTCATCACCCTCCACTTAGAGTCAAACAACCTACGTTTCAAAAACAATTTGGTTTCAGGAAAAAATTGTCCTGCAATCTTCAACTCCTACACTGCAAAAACATATGGACTACTTTACTCAAACAAGGTAAAGCAATAGATGTAATTTACATAGACTTTTGCAAACCTTTGATGCAGTGATACATGACAAACTACTATTAAAACTAAACTCTTTCTGTATCCCTTCATAAGTGGATTACTGCGTTCATGTCAAACAGGCAACAAATAGGAAAAATAGGGAGTTCTATATCAAACCCTGCTCCAGTTAACAGCAGTGTCCCCCAAGACAGTGTTCTAGGACCTACCTCTTTATACTCTATATAAATGACCTTTGCAATCACCTTATAAGCAACTGCGTCCTCTTTGCAGATGATGTAAAACACCACTGACAATGCTACCATCCTTCAAAGTGACCTTGATTATGTGTCTGAATGGTCAAACAATTGGCAACTCCAAATCTCAACCAACAAATGCTCTGTCCTACAAATAAAAAAAAATCAGTACACCAAATTCAAACTAGGTGGATATGACTTCATTGATGATCCTCACTCTGTCAAGGACCTTGGAGTTCTCATATCAAATGACCTCACTGTAACAGCATTGCCAAAAAGGCATTAAAAGTTGTAAATCTAATCTTACAAAGCTTTTTCTCCAGAAATATTGAATTGCTAACTAGAGCATACAAAACTTTTGCTAGATCAATATTCAAATACAATTCATCAGTCTGGAATCTGCACTGTATATTGGACATTAATACAATTGAGTGAGTCCAGAGGTATTTCACTAGAAGAGTATTACACTCCTCTGCTCACAGCAGAATACCCTATATCACCAGACTTGAAATTTTGGGTTTGGACAATCTTGAACTAGGCTGCCTATGATTAGACTTAAGCATAACACACAAAATTATCTGCTACAATGTCCTACCAGTCAATGACTACTTCAGCTTCAATCATAACAATACAAGAGCACACAACAGATACAAACTCAGTGTAAACAGTTCCAAACTCGATTGCAGAAAGTACAACTTCAGTAATAGAGTGGTCAATGCCTGGAATACGCTATCTGACTCTGTTGTTACATCCTCTCACCACCACTCCTTTAACCTCAAACTATCCACTATTGACCTCACCCCATTCCTTAGAGGTCTGTAAGGTGGAGTGAATAAATGCACCATCATGTCTACCATTCCTATCCTATTGTTCCCATTTAATTGTACCTATTTTCTGTATTCTTACTCATGTTTATACTTATACCTATTATCTTGTAAGTGATTGACAAATCAAATAAATAAAATAAATTTGACCTTTGTTTATTGTATTAAGGCAGAGAGATAGGAAGAAAATTGAATGATTGTTCAGCACCTTAAAATACATCTTAAGCTAATTCCAGCTTCACTCAATAATAATCATGTCATAATGCATTATTATTTAGTGTTTTTGCTTTGATGAAGCCTGGTCCATATGTTTGTATGAATAGTTTTGTGATAAATGAACATGAAGCATGAAAAAGCTTTAATATGCAAAGGAAATGTCCTTATATTGAGGTGTTTCTGAAAAAAAATCATCTGAAAATTTCAACTAGCAGTGACCTTCCTTATGGTTTAAGTACAGTTAATTCAAATTTAAAAAATGGTTTAAAGATATTAAAGCATTTAGTTCTGTCTGAATATCAAAGAATTACCAAGCAAACATATCTTTATCTTGAGTGTTCCAAAGATCACCTAAATCTTCTATGTTTATTTTTCTTCATTTTATGTACAGTCTTCCTTCAGTATAATCTCTTTCCTTATGCCTCAGTCTTGTTGAGACATCATCCTTTTATGATTGCTGGATATTTATATAACCAAGTTTATTCATTTCACTAAAGAAATAGCAGTGTTTCCTAGCATATGTTAACCTTTCTACGAGTTGGGTTTCATGCTGAAAGCACAAATGCAAATACACATTTGCAATTTCAGCTGTCAAAGGTTTCAGTTCAAAGCATTTTGAAGTGAAGATATATTTGTGAAGGTCTTAGATACCATCACTGCTTATTTGTTTGTTTCTACTTCTATGAAATGTTTATGTCTTTATAGAAATATTTCAGACTGAATTGGGCTATGACTTATCAGATACCTAAATTTTATTTCCAGCTTCTTTCAATGTTTATTTTCCTGAGCAAGAATATAGCAGGGAGCTTAAGGTGTTAGATTACAACTAGGGACATCTGGCACACGTTCAGCAAGGTTTGGTTTTAGCCATGAAAACTCACAGATTGATCTAATCACTACCTTTCAACCACAGCCACTCTCCCAAATTGAATACTTAATCTTTATAGCCTTTCCTATGTAATGTTAATTGTAATGTAGCCCCAAGTAGAGATTTCAAATCTTGTGAACAGTACAGCTTATATTCTTACATAATGTTATAAAAAATTGATGAAACAATAGGGTGATATTACATGTGGGCAAATTTATTTGGAAAGAAGATTTGATAAAGTGATGAAACATTCCCATGCATCATTGTTATTTTATTTTGATGATCATAGGACCTGTCATGACTATTTCTGTTAATTGGGAGAGGAATAATCAGCAATGTGCCTCATGACTGCAATACAAAACCCTGAGGTATTTTTCTGGATGCCTCTTTCTAAGACCATTGTACCTGGTATGATTGTTCAGATTGCTGTAGCTCAATGGTGGGACCATCCACCATATTGTTCCATTTTATCAAGGAAGAAACTGTGGTCAAATTTATCCAATGGTTTACTGAAATCTAGGTATTCCACATCCATATCCTTATCTTGGTCTATTAATTTCATCTCTATTTTAAAAAGTAACAAGATTTGTCTTGGTGTGACACATTTATGACATATTCATACTGGCTTAACCATTTTGTTCCTTTTAAAATGCTGGAAATTTACTGCTTGATAATTTTTCTGGATTTGAAGTTTTTCTGATTCATTGTTTTTTTTTTTTTCCAGTATGGAATGTTAGACCTGATCTGCAAAAATCCAAAAGATTTTTGGATGGCAACTCCTTCTCCTCCTCCTCCCTCCTCGCTCTCTCTAGTAATCCTACTATAATAAGAAATACATATACAAAATAACAGCAGGCATAGGACAGAGCTTAATCTTCAGAAATGGCACATTGGTTATAAAGTACTAGTTTGTTAATAATCCTTTTTGTTTGAAAGAAAAATGAATACTTTAGAATCTGCAGCCTTTGTAATCTATCTGAATCACAAATGGAAGAGAAGATGTATTCTCATTCTTTTTCTTCAGTTCAGAGAATGAATATAAAATGAAGTGTGAGATACTGCATCTAGTAATTAGAACACATGCATGTACAACCTCCCCAGGTAGAATTTATTTAGGCAGTATTTCTACTTCCACTTTAAGAAATCACTGCAGACATTGTTCCTATGGTTACCAGTAGATGGTAATCATGGAGACAGAGCAGTACTATAAAAGGAAGAAGAAACTCAGCAGCTGGAACTGCCAGCTGATTTTTAAATTCTCTTGTGCTTCAGTATTTATCAATTATCAGGTAGCTACAGATTTTGCATCTGATCACAAACAATATGAAAACCAAACATTTATATGATGTTTAATAATTTTATTCTGTCAGCTTCTTCCACCTTCTTAAGACTTAGGATTCCATGTGTGCTGAAAAAACATAAAGAAGCTTTTAGAGCAGCAAATAAGCAAATGTTAAATAGGTTATGTGAAAAAGAAGATGGATTAAAAAAATAAAGCCTATTTATGTTTTGAATTAGCTAACATAGTTTTAGATAGCCTTTTTTACATTACTTGTGATATGGTTTTGTTTAGCAAGTTTTAGGGAATTTTTAGTATTTTTCATTCCTTTCAGAAATGTTTTTCCCAAAAGATTTTCAACTTGTGATTTTTTTCCTACTTAGGCAGTATAGATTTAGGGAGATGATTATAAAATGGGTAGTTTAAGGCATACAAGGGCCAGTTATCCATGTGTAATAGCTAACCATTGTCTAACCATTGTTGCCAAGGTATACCCTATTTTTTGGACTATAAGATGCTCCAAAGTATAAGATGCACCTATCTTTTGGGGAGAAAAACAAGGAAAAAATAATCTGCCTCTGCCTCCCAGCAATTTGCCTCTTTGCTGCAAACAGTACACAGCCTGGTCAGCTTGTGATCTAGCATAAGCAGCTAATTGTCAGTTGGATCAGCTTCCCAATGATCAGCTGTTTCAAGCTGCAGGGATTGCCATTGCCTATTGCTGTCTCCATTTTTGGCTTCTGCATCTTGTTTTCGGCCTCCAAACCCTGTTTTCAGCCTCTGCATGCCCCATTTTTGGCTCAATCCAATCCCCGCTTCCTGGAACTAACAAAAAATGGGGTGTGCAAAGGTTGAAAATGGGATGTGGAAGTCAAAAATGGGGTGTGTGGAGGCAGTAATAGGCGAAGGCGATTCCTGCAGCCTGAAACAGATGATTGTGGGAAGGCTGATCTAATGGATAATCAGCTGCTTGTGGTAAATCAGACTGTGCTTAAGCTGAACAGGTTGTTTGCTGTTTGCTGCAAGGAGGCAAGTTGCTGGGAGGCAAAGGCCGAAGGATGGGGGCCGACAGATAGTATGTGTTTATTTGTGCCCAGGCTAGTATGTGTTTATTTGTGCCCATGCATGTTCATATAAATTGCAAGATGATGAGATTCTAGGTCAAATGTAGTCTGTTTCTCTTTCATCTTTTCCAAATGACATATCCTGTCATATTTTTTTCTTGTCATGTTGCCAAGACATTGCTTTTTTCTTTCCCCCTCTTTGAGAATGAAACAGGCTTAAATTATCCTTACTTGCACCAGTATTAAGATAGTAGTTTCTCATTTATTCTAACACAGGATAGCCTCAAAGTGTATCAGATTTGATACATTTTGTCACTATGGAGAGAGAGAAAAAAAAGCACTAGCAAAAGTATGGAGAATAGGAATGCTAGGAAGTTATTTTTCACTGTACATTCAGCTTCTATTACTGAACTTCTATAGAATATATTGATGGTTATATAGATTCTGCAATGCTTGCTAAGAGTAGAGAGGTTTTTAAGTCAATCTTCAGGATATATCATTGAATGCTTATTTTATGGTGGCAGTCATAGCCTTTAATGCAAAGCTAGCAGTCTTCCCAAATCAAGGAAAGGGAAATCACATTAAACTTGTGCTTAATAACTATAAAATGCTGAATATTTCCAAATGGTATCCCTTCTATGTCTGTCTGTAAATAAATTGTAACAGTTTAATAGAAATAAAACTTGGAAATGAGAGGAGTTAATGGAAAATGTAATTATGGAAAATATGTGCAAGGAAGGGATCAAGGTACTTTACTAAATAAATCATAAACTTATAATCCACTCCTGTATCCTGGAGTAAAAGAACCCCTCTTATCATTAATAGTAGGATGTAACAAAATCTATTATAGTACTGAGTAAATAATCACAGAAGAAACTAAAAGAATTTCTTATTTATTGGAGTTCTGGTTGGGTTTCTTTGGTGATGAACTGAAATCTGTGATTGTGCGTGTTTTTGATCTGTGCTTGCTGCTGGAGCACCACCCTTTAGAGGTGGTGAAGAGGGGGAAGACTGCTAGCTGAGCGGAGGGGAGCCACATCTCTCCTCTTTGGTGGTCTAAACTCCCTTTCCCAAAGGCAGTTGTAGCGGTGGTCAGAAATGGCCACCACAAAGAAGAACCCGACTGGATAAGAATGTGCAGAAAGAAGATAAAGAGGAAAGCAAGACAGACCAGGCTGAACACAGAGAACATCTAAGCAAGGTACCCTGAATCTAAAAGTATTTAGAGGGATACTTCTGCAAGAAGATTTTTAAGCAGCAAAGGAGAGAGAAAAGGAGATTAAAAATCCCTTTTCCTAATTTTATATTGACAATTACAAATGGTACGGAATGTTAAAAGGAAGATTTAAATAAGAAATCTATGCTAATCTATTTTGATACTAATAGGCAACTTTAAGCTGAAATCTAAGTGTCAAAAGGAGAATAAAGATTTTTTTTTTTGGTTCGGTCATTTTAAAGCCCTAAAAAGGAGAAGAATGGCAGTAAAAAGTTCGAACTTGGAATCATGCAAAAATGGAGTGCCACCTGGAAAAACAAAGCAGACTAACAATGAAACTTCGAAAAGACTCCAAGGATACATTGTAACTGAAACTTTATTGAAAGATGTTGTAACACATGGAAAGGAAAAGTAAAGGAAAAGAAACAGTCTGGGATTATTTGGTGATTTTTTTAAAAAAAAGTTTTTGGCATTGATTTTTTTCCCTTTTTTTACTTAAAGTCAATTGGTTGTTTAAAAGTGTTTAAAATGGTATCACTCCTGAAGGAACTGAAAATGAGTCTTAAAAAACAGAAAGAAGAGGCAGAAGAGGGAAGAAGATCCTTTGGCTTCATGTTTCAATTTTTAGAAATGGCGATCTTAAACTATGAAAAGCAAAAAGTAAAAGCTTTAAGAGCAAGAAGAAGGGCAGAACAAAGAAGAAGCCATTTTTCAATGATCAAACAATGCAATGTGTGGTAAAAAGGGGAAAAAGGGGAAAAGGATTGAAAAGTTTGAGATTAAAGGGAACAGCCAAAAAAAAAATAGTCTGAAAAAGAAGCATAACAGCAACGAGAAACAGAAAAGAAAATTACAGAAGGGAAAATTAGAGAGAGAAGGGTATCAAAAAAGGGATGAGAAAAAGTGGGGAAAGATAGAAAGGCAAATAACTTATGAGGGACAAAAGCAGGAAATAAAGAAAAGGGGAAAACATACTAGGATTAAAGGTATTTGCTCAGCTAGAAAACACAGAGATAATAGTTAAACTAAGTTAAAAGTGAGAATTCTGCAAAGATACAAAAGATAGTGTTGTGACAGGAGAATATTGTAATGAGTTAGAAATGAAATAAGTAAATGATCTATGAGATAAAATTGTATTGTTATGTAATGGTAAGCTTATTTGTAATTAATGTAATAATAAAGAAGGGAGGGAAACATTGTAATTGTTTCTAAAGATTGATAAAATATTGAAAAGAAATGTGAAAGATTTATAATGGAATTTATACCAGTTATCAGAATGAATGTGAATAATTATTTTGCTTATTAATAGGAAATTATTTATAAGATAAAACTGTATAATGATCTAATAGTATGCTTATTAACAATTAATGTAATAATGAAGAAGGGAGGGAAACATTTCAATCATTTTGAAAGATTGATAAATATTGAAAAGAAATGTGAAAGATCTACAAGGCTCATACCAGTATTGGAATGAATTTGAATAACTATCTTGCTTGCAAAGGTATGTATATATATATATTGGAATGTATTGGAATATTGGAATGAATTTGAATAACTATCTTGCTTACAAAGGTATGTATATATGTATACATATATAACTATAACTATATGTATACATATATAACTCTATACAGAAGCCTGAGGATGGCAGATGGGATTCTGCTGAAACGTTGCTACAACTTTAACAGAACTACAATGACGTGGGATAATACCCGAAGGAAGCTGAACAGCACACATGTAAGTACCCGCGAAAGCCTAAA
>BLBF01000022.1:27332112-27346253 GCA_015471245.1 Laticauda colubrina | reverse complement strand
TCTATTTGAGAGTGCAGGTTTCCAAATGATTGACAGTCTGCTGGAATATATTGCTATTTTCTTAGAATTTTTCTTCATATGATAATAATTATAAGATCCAAATGTGTTGCACTCCGATTGGCAATCATAGGGGAAATTTTGCTTTTTAAGAATGTTGGAAGAGAATATATGAAATTGTAAACAAGACAGATGAAAGTATAAGTATAATGAATAAAAAGAGCTAGAAATTTAGGCAAAAGAAATGCAATTGAATAAGAAGAAAACTGAGATAACTATAAAAGAAAATTAAGAGAAGTAAAGGGAGAAATAGTGAGAAGCTGGAAAAAGAGTGATAAGATATGAAGTTGAATACATAAGATGAATATGCATATGAAAGTGTGTCTGTATGGAAATGTGATAACCCAGAATCATGCTGTACTTAAATAAGATGTTTTATTTGTTATGTTTGTTAAAGCTCAATAAAACTTTATTTTAAAAAAAGAATTTCTTATTTATTATAAATCATTGGTTGATTTCTATTTATTTAAATGTGGGCAGTTTTAATATTTTGGACATTTCATTCCTCTTAAAATACAACAATCTTTATATTAAACTGAATATCTTAACTGAAGAACAAACACTAAATAAAATGGAATTTTATCTGTGACGGCCATACTCATGCATAGATATTGATATGTACAATATGTAAGTTCATTTCAAAGTTTAACAACACAAAGTTGTTGAAAAGTTCACCAAATAATGAATATATGCTCCAAATCTAATCTTCAAAACATTTCTAAAACTGATACATACTTGTTTGAAAATTAAGGAATTGCTCAGAGAAAAACACATTCATATGCTGAGGAGTAACTTTAGTTAGCTTGCAAATTATAAAGTGCTATAATAATTACATGCGCACAAACTCAGATCTGATATGTATAATCGAGCTTTGTCTTCAGATATAAAATTCTTCAAATATTCTGGAAATATTTATTACTTCCTTTTTCGCAAACTGAAAGTAACCTAAATAAACTTTTCAATTCATTTTTGATGAAATTCACTTACAATATTGTTCCTACTGTGCATTTCATTTTTCTGCTACCTATAAATAATGTTGATGTAATCCAGACATTGATTTATGATTTAATTTGGTTGTCAATCGCTTACAAAATAATAGGTATAAGTATAAACATGAGCAAGAATACAGAAAATAGGTACGATTAAATGGGGACAATAGGACAGGGATGGGAGGCATGACAGTGTTTGGCTGGAAAGACTGATGGCAATTGAAAGTTTTTAAGGAAGAAGATATTCAAATATTTTACTGCATTCATTGTGTTTCTCCTCTTCACTCCCAAATTGTCTTGAATTTGCAGTGTAGATTGTTCTGTATAACTTGGAAGGTTCCCAGTAGTCTCTTCTGTTCTATATGAAAATAGTTGACACCAAATTCGCTAATCCGATTGGCTAAGAAAGCCAGCATAGGGATTGGTTCACTAGGAACCAATCCAAAGGAACCGCCAAAAGGCAGTTAAATCAAACAAACATCATTGGCTACAAGCCGGCAGGCAAGCCGTATATAAAGGCTGCCGTGGCTAGAGCCAAACTGTTCCGTTTATCTTGCTGTTGTAAATAAAGACATTATTTGTTGGAACCCAGTCTACCTCGCGTTTTTCCGGATGGAACACTGGCAACAAGGATGGGTTCATCCTAAAATACGAGACTGTGCACGCAGTGAATTGAGACCCAGGCTGAAGCGATGGCCAGAAACAATGCACTGCCCGCACCTCTCAACCCCAATGAAGAGGATTGGGAATCCTACGTAGACCGTTTCCAAATGTACTTGGAAAGTAATGAGATGGAAGAGATCTCAGACCAGCGTAAGAGGGCTGTCTTCTTAACGCATTGTGGACCAATGGTTTTCAAAATGGCCAAGGCATTAGCAAAGCCCAGAGACATAAAGCAAATGACCTGGCCCGAGCTCCAACGAATGTTGAAGGCTCATTATGCACCAGTAGTGTCAAATCTCATCAAACGGCACAAATTCTACCTAAGGGACCAAAAAGAAGGCGAGACCATCGCTGATTTTGTGGCAGCCCTCCAACAACTGGAGGGAGCATGTGAGTTCTTGAACTTAGACGAAGCGATGCGAGATCGAGTAATATTGGGTTTAAGAGACTCTAATTTACAAAGCAAGTTACTAAATAAACCCAACAAAACCGTAGCCGAAGCAATCGCAGAAGCCACAGCCACAGAAGCCGTGAAAAAGTCAGCGGCCACAATGAAACAAATGAATGCGAACAACGAGGAAGCGAGCCTAACTAGAGGGAAGAAACAATTTCCCACCACCACACACCCTGAAGATTGTGACGGAACATTCGAATCTGGGGAGGAAGACGATGAGGTCCACCGCCTATACACCAACAAAAAAAGGCGTGAAAAAAGAAACTGGCGGGAATGCACCAGTTGCGGAGGAAACCACCCTCGAGCCGATTGCAGATTCCTTGATGCCATCTGCAGAGCTTGTAAGAAAAGGGGACACATCGAGAAGGTCTGTAGAAATCAAAAAAATTACAGCCCTAACAACGCAGCAACTCTCCCCCACAAGCTGAATCGAAACAAACCGAGAGAAAGTGGCAGTGCAACAAATGAGCCAGGAACTGAGAAAAGACCCATCAAACTTTCACTATCAGAATTGCTCAGACGGAAAGCGGGAAAAGGGTTAAAATAATCGTAAAAATCGAAGGCAGTCCCTGCAAGATGGAGGTCGATTCAGGGTCTTTCCTGTCAATGGTGTCATGGGACACAATCAAACAACTGGTCCCAAACATTAAGCTAAAAGAGCTCCAGAAGCAAAAATTAACCCTAAAGGACTACCAAGGGAATCGAATCCCTGTGGTAGGTCTAGGACATTTCCGAGTCACCTACAAGCAGCATGTCGAAGTCCTGCCTCTGACAATAGTTGACCGAGACCGACCCAGCCTCCTGGGCATCGAATGGTTCACACCATTGGGCATCGGGATGACCGGAGTAGACCGGGTGGCCGTAACCGACTGGGAAGAAAACCTGATCCACGAGTTCCAGGACGTTTTTGACGGCTCCCTAGGCAGGTATCGGGGGACCCCAATTTCCTTTAGTTTAGACCCCAGGTGGCCCCTAAAAGATTAAAGGACAGACGAGTTCCTTTTGCATTAAAGGCAAAAATAGAGGAACAATTAAACAAATTAATTGACCAAGGGGTTTTGGAACCTGTTGACCATGCTAAATGGGAAATGCCAATAGTAACACTGGTTAAACCTGACGGGTCAGTACGCATCTGCGGAGACTACAAGGCTACCCTGAACCATGCGCTGCAACAAAGCGCATACCCAGTGCCAGTCGTACAACATCTACTACACTCACTTGGGGGAGGAAATTTTTTTGCTAAACTAGATCTAGCACAAGCTTACCAACAGCTTCCAGTAGACCCCTTAATGGCCTGGGCACAGACAATAGTGACTCACAAAGGGGCATTCAAGTGCAACAGACTCCAGTTTGGAGTAAGTGTGGCCCCAGGCGTGTTCCAAAGCCTCATGGAACGCCTATTAAATGGAATGGTATAAAAGGGGTCGTACCATATTTTGACGATGTCCTGGTTTCGGCTAAAGATACGACCCAACTAGAAAAAAGACTAAGAAATGTACTATCAAAATTCAGAGAATCTGGCCTGAAAGTTAAAAAAGAAAAATGCTGTTTAATGACTGATCACGTAGAATTTCTGGGCTACTTAATAGACGGAGAGGGGATACACCCTACTGAAAAAAAAGTCAAAGCCATTAAAGACGCACCACGGCCAAGAAACAAAACAGAATTGCAGGCATTTTTGGGACTAATAAATTTCTATAACGTATTCCTCCCCCACAAAGCGACAATAGCGGAACCATTACATCGTTTGCTGGATAAAAAAACTAATTGGACTTGGGGTCATAGAGAGCAAAAAGCTTTCCAGAAAATAAAAAAATTCTTAACATCAAACACCATTCTTATCCAGTTTAGTAACACACTTCCATTGACGGTAACCTGCGACGCCTCACCGTTTGGAGTCAGTGCCATCCTGAGCCACCAATTGCCAGATGGAAGAGAGGCACCCATCGCTTATTACTCAAAGACTCTATCTAAAACAGAACGTAACTATAGTCAACTAGACAGAGAAGCCCTGGCAATCGTCGCCGGAGTGAAACGCTTCCACGAATATCTCTATGGAAGAACATTTTTGATCGTAACGGACCATAAACCGTTTCTAGGAATTCTGGTGGGAAACAAACCTACACCGAACATTTTATCCCCGCGAATGACTAGATGGTCAGAATTCCTAGCAGCATACTCTTATACATTAACGCATTGACCCGGGAAGAAAATCTCCCATGCAGATGCATTAAGCAGAGCACTGTTGCAAACAACAGAGGAAGACCCGGCACCAACAATGACCACCCTGCAGATAGAGACATGCCCCAAACTACCAATATCTGCAAACGATGTTGCCAGAACCACCGCAAAGGACCCAGTGACTGCCCGCATTCTAAACTGGGTAGGTAAAGGCTGGCTGGAAAACCAAAAAACTGAAAACTTTAAACCTTTCTGGACCAGACAAACTGAACTGTCAATTCAAAATGGTTGTTTATTGTGGGGTGATCGGGTAGTAATTCCTCCTAAATTACAAACTAAAGTGATGGGTATGCTTCACGAAGGCCACCCTGGTATTGTTAAAATGAAAAGCCTTGCTAGAAGCTATGTCTGGTGGCCTGGTATAGATAAAGACATCGAATACTGGGTTACTACTTGTAATAAATGTCAAAAAACCAGGCCTTCCCCACCACAAGCACCCATAAGGGACTGGGAAACCCCACGAGGCCCCTGGTCATGGATCCACATTGACTTCGTGGGTCCTACTAGGGGACATACCTTCTTAATTGTCGTAGATGCATACTCAAATTGGCTGGAAGTGGTAGTAATGTCATCTACGACAACCGAGTTGGTCATTAAACAACTTGACAAACTCTTCTCAACCCTTGGATTGCCGGACATCCTAGTGTCTGACAACGGGCCACAATTAACAAGCATCCAATTTGAACAATACCTAGCCTCCCTAGGTATACGCCATGCACTAACCGCGCCGGCCCACCTGGCTGCAAATGGTAGGGCATAGAGAATGGTCAGGTTTACCAAAGAGGGTTTAGAGAGAATGGACACTGGGGATGTCCAGGATAAAATTAACCGCTTACTCACCCTCCAACATATCACACCCAGTACTGTGACCAACAAAAGCCCGGCGGAATTATTAATGGGAAGAAAACTTAGGTTGCAATTAGACAGGTTGCACCCAAATTACACGTTAGAAAGAACCCCGACTCCTCCAGCCGTTTCAGAACATTTGAAATCGGTGACCTAGTCTCCCCAAAAAATTTCACCGGGGACCCCTTATGGCTTCCAGGCACAATCACACAAATTACAGGCCCCTGGTCCTACCGACTAACCGTAGACGATGGCAAGGAATGGAAGTGGCACATAGACCAGCTTCGTTCCCAAAACATTGAAAGAAATACAAACTCACAACCACAAATAATAAAAAACGACGAAAATCAAACCAAAGAAGGGGGGGAAATACAAGAAAATAATAAAGAACCTTTTAAAATAAACCCAGAACATCTTAACAAACAAAAAGAGCAAAAAAGAAACTTACGGTTAGATGAAACTTGCGGGAAAAATCCTGACGAAGGGGCCGGCCAAGCCAGCTCAACCTGCCCGGAGAAACCCGGAAGGAGCGGCGAAACCACCGGCCTGAGAAACTAAAGCGGTAGCAAAATGGCTGACTCACCCTTCCAGGCGGTTCCATGAAGAAGAGCCGGAGAGACAGCAACCCCATCCGAACCGGTTGAAGTCTCCAGCGAAAATGAACTGTGCAAGTCCAGTAGAGTCAGAAGAAGCCCCACCTACCTGCGCGACTAGGTCACCACGTAGGACTAAATCAAGAGGGGAGGGGTGTTCTGTATGAAAATAGTTGACTCCAAATTCACTAATCTGATTGGCTAAGAAAGCCAGCATAGGGATTGGTTCACTAAGAACCAATCCAAAGGAACCACCAAAAGGTGGTTAAATCAAACAAACGTCATTGGCTACAAGCCGGCAGGCAAGCCGTATATAAAGGCTGCCGCGGCTAGAGTCAAACTGTTCCATTTATCTTGCTGTTGTAAATAAAGACATTATTTGTTGGAACCCGGTCTACCTCGCGTTTTTCCGTACAGAACATCTTCTAATTGGCCAGAAAGGCCAGTGAAGGATTGGTTCATTCGGAATCAATCCAAGGAGCCGCTCAAAGGTGACAAAGTTAAATAAATGTCATTGGCTACAAGCCGGCAGGCAAGCCTCTATATAAAGGGCTGCCGCGGCTTGAGCCAATGTTCCGTTACTATTTGCTGTTAACTAATAAAGAGTTATTTGTTGGAACCCAGTCTACTGTGGGTCTTTTCCGGACAGAACACTGGCGATGAGGATGGGATCGTCCTAAAGTGGAGACTGAGCACATGGCGAGAAAACAACCACGCTAGATGAAATGGCTGGTAGCAACACGCCGCCCGCACCTTTTAACCCCAATGAAGAAGATTGGGAGTCTTATATCGATCGCTTCCTGATGTTTCTGGAGAGCAACGAAATGGAGAAAATTTCAGATCAGCAAAAAAGGGCTGTCTTCCAAACACATTGTGGGCCAGCCGTGTTCAAAATGGCGAAGGCACTGGCAAAGTCCAGAGATGTGAAACAGATGACCTGGTCTGAACTTAACCGATTGCTAAAGGCTCACTCTGCGCCAGTTGTCTCAAATCTTATTAAGAGACACGAGTTTTATAAAAGAGACCAGAGGGAAGACAAAACCATTGCAGATTTTGTTGCAGTTCTCCGCCATCTGGGAGGAGCCTGTGAGTTCCAGAATATGGATGAGGCCATGCAAGATCGTGTCATGTTAGGTCTAAAGGACTCTACTTTACAAAGCAAACTATTAAACAGACCTAACATAACTGTGGCAGAAGCAATTGCGAAAGCCACTGCTGCAGAAGCCGCAAAGAAATCAGTGGCCACAATTAAACTGATGAATGCCAATACTGACATGACTACCCTACCCAGAGGGAAGGAGCAAGCTCCCACAACCACACACCACAAAGACCTAGATGAGTCATCAGAAACGGAAGAAGATGACGATGAAGTCCATCGCTTGTACGTGAACCAAAAAAGGCGCGAAAGAAGAAGAAATTGGCTGGAATGCGCTGGCTATGGAGGAAACCACCTCCGAGCCAAGTGTAGGTTTCTTGATGCCATCTGTCAGGCTTGCAAGAAGATGGGACACATTGAAAGAGTCTGCTGCAATCATAAGAACAGCAGTCCTAGCAGACACAGTAATTCCCCACAAAGAACTGACCCGAGGCAAGCCAATAGAAAATGGGAGCGCAGTAAGGGAACCAGCAACTGAGAAAAAACTCACCAGACTGTCACTATCGGAAGCGCACAGACAGAAAGCGGGAGAAAAGTCAAAATTGTAGTGACCATTGAAGGAAGCCCTTGTGAAATGGAGGTCGACTCAGGATCTTTCCTATCAATGGTGTCTTGGAACACAATCTGGCGGTTGGTTCCAAACATAAAACAAAAAGAACACAAGAAACAAAAATTTATTCTCAAAGACTACCAGGGAAATAGATTTCCCGTGGGACGTCTAGGACATTTCAAAGTCACTTACAAACAACACGCTGAAGTCCTGCTGCTGACTATAGTTGACTGAGATCGTCCCAGCCTCCTGGGCATCGAATGGTTCATACCATTGGGCATCGGGATGACCGGGGTAAGCCGAATAGCCGCAAACGATTGGGAAGAGAACCTGCTACACAAATTCCAGGACGTCTTCGATGACACTCTAGGCAGGTACCGGGGGACCCCAATTTTCTTTAGCTTAGATCCCCAGATAGCACCAAGAAGGTTAAAAGCCAGACAAGTCCCCTTTGCATTAAAACCAAAAATAGATGAGCAATTAAACAAATTGATTGCACAAGGGGTAATAGAACTGATTGACTATGCTAGGTGGGAGACACCAATAGTAACACCTGTAAAACCTGATGGGTCTGTGCGCATCTGCGGAGACTACAAGGCTAGCCTGAACCATGCGCTGCAGCAAAGCGCATACCCGGTACCAGTCGTGCAGCACTTACTGCACTCACTTGGAGGAGGAAAATTTTTTGCGAAACTCGATTTGGCTCAGGCATATCAGCAACTTCCAGTAGACCCAATAACGGCCGAAGAACAAACAATAGTAACGCATAGAGGGGCATTCAAATGTAACAGGCTTCAATTTGGAGTAAGCGTTGCCCCAGGCATTTTCCAAAGCCTCAATGAACGCCTATTAAACGGGATAAAAGGGGTGGTTCCATATTTTGATGACATCCTAATTTCAGTGAAAAACATGACCCAATTAGAAGCAAGACTAAGAGAAGTGCTAACCAAATTTAGAGAATCCGTCCTAAAAGTAAAAAAGGAAAAATGCTGCCTGGCTACCGACCGTGTCGAATTTTTAGGGCATTTAATTGACGAACAGGGTATTCACCCAACAGACAAAAAAGTCAAAGCAATTAAAGACACACCCAGGCCAAAAAATAAAATGGACTTACAGGCATTCTTGGGTCTGATCAACTTTTATAATGGATTTCTCCTCCACAAAGCAACGATAGCAGAACCACTGCACCGTTTGCTGGATAAAAAAACTGTCTGGACTTGGGGTCATAAAGAACAAAAAGCTTTCCAAAGCATAAAAGACTTATTGACCTCAGACACCGTTCTTATTCAGTTTAGTAATACACTTCCATTGATGGTCACCTGCGATGCCTCACCTTTCGGAGTCGGTGCCATCCTGAGCCACCAATTACCTGACAGGAGAGAGGCACCAATCGCCTTTTACTCGAAAATGCTCTCCAAAGTGGAATGCAACTATAGCCAGCTAGACAGGGAAGCTCTGGCAATCATCACCGGGGTTAAACGTTTTCACGAATACCTCTATGGGAGGACATTTTCCATTGTGACTGATCATAAACCATTACTGGGGATTTTGGCGGGAAACAAACCCACATCAAACATTCTATCCCCACGGATGATTAGGTGGTCAGAATTCCTGGCCGCCTATTCATATACCTTGCTTCATCGACCCGGCAAACAAATCACCCATGCAGACGCATGAAGCCAAGCACCATTACCAACCATAGAAGACGACCTGGCTCCAACCACTGCTGCCCTACAAGTAGAGACCTGCCCCGAACTTCCATTGTCTGCAAATGATGTCGCCAGAGCCATGGCGAAAGGCCCAGTGACTGCCCGTGTTTTGACTTGGATAGGTAAACGCTGGCCGGAAAGCCAAAAGACTGAAGGTTTTAAATCTTTTCGGACTAGACAAACTGAACTGTCAATGCAAAAGGGGTGTTTATTGTGGGGAGATCGGGTGGTAATTCCATCCAGACTGCAGGAAGAGGTGTTGGGTATGCTACATGAGGGCCACCCAGGCATAGTAAAAATGAAAAGCCTGGCCAGGAGCTGTGTCTGGTGGCCTGGTATAGACAAGGATATTGAACGCTGGGTTGCAACATGCCATAAGTGTCAGAGAGCTAGACCCACACCACCGCAAGTGCCCATACGGGACTGGGAGACCTCATGAGGCCCTTGGTCTCGAATCAATATTGATTTTGCAGGACCAACCAGGGGCAACATGTTCTTAAAAGTCGTAGATGCATATTCAAATTGGTTGGAGGTTATAGTTATGTCATCCACAACAACCGACGCTGTTATAAAACAGCTAAACAAATTGTTTGCAACTCATGGTTTACCTGATGTATTGGTATCTGACAATGGGCCACAATTAATGGCTATACAATTCGAACAGTACTTAGCATCCCTGGGTATACGCCATGCACTAACCGTGCCGGCCCACCTGGCGGCGAATGGTAGGGCCGAACGAATGGTCAGGTTTACTAAAGAAGGCCTAGAAAAAATGGACCATGGGGATGTCCAAGACAAGCTGAACCACTTACTTACACTATAACACATCACTCCCAGTAGTACAACAAACAAGAGCCCAGCAGAATTGATAATGGGGAGGAAACTCAGATCCCATTTAGATAGACTGCAGCCAAATTACACTTGTGAGAAACCCCCCGACTCCTCCAGTCGATACTACACTTTTGAAATTGGCGACCTAGTCTATGCAAAGAACTTTACTGGGGACCCTCTCTGGATTCCAGCCACTATCACACAAATAACAGGTCCCCGGTCCTACCGATTAACCATGGACGATGGAAGAGAATGGAAGCGGCACATAGACCAGCTTCTTTCCCAAAACATTGAGCGTAAAATGACCGTGCAACCTCAAATAATAAAAATTGACAAAAACAAAACCAAGGAGGGGGGGAAAACACAAACAAATACAAAAGGGTGTGAAAATGAACCATTGAAATTAAATCTAGAACATCTAACTAACCAAAAAGAGCACTTACGGTAAGATGAAACCACCAGAGGTAATCCAAGTGAAAGGGAAGCTGTCCTGGAAGGGGCCAGCCAGGCCAGCTCAACTAGCCCGGTTGAACCAGGAGGGAGCGGCAAAACCACCGGCCTGAGCAACTCAAGCGGTAGCGGCAATGCTGACTCACCCTTCCAGGCAGTTCCATGGAGACGAGCCGGAAAGACAGCGATCCTGACTGAACTGCTTGAAGTCCTAGGCGAGAATGAGCTGCGCAAGTCAACTAGGACCAGAAGAAGCCCCACTTACCTGCATGACTATGCCACTCACGTAGGACTGAAATAAAGGGGGAGGGATGTTCTGTATAACTTGGAAGGTTCCAAGTAGTCTCTTCTGATTGGCTAGAGAGGCCAGTAAGGGATTGGTTCATTAGGAACCAATCCAAGGAGCCATTCAAAGGTGGCAAAGTAAAATAAATGTCATTGGCTACAAGCCGGCAGGCAAGCCTCTATATAAAGGGCTGCTGTGGCTTGAGCTAATGTTCTGTCACTGTTTGCTGTTAACTAATAAAGAGTTACTTGTTGGAACCCGGTCTACCGCGCGTCTTTTCCGGACAGAACATAGATCATTTTCAGATCTAGAACAGTTATTTTGGGGCAGGTTTTGGAATGTATGATATCATTTGAATTAGTCAGCTCAGTAAAGGCCCTGTCACACTGCCCAATGGACACAAAACATTAGTAAAAAGGACACAGCGGATGAGAAAAATGTTCCATCCGTTGTTATCCGCTCTCAAAAGGGGGAAAATTTTGCATAACCAGAGTGGATAACACGGAAAGGAACGGAATGGGGGAGGACGCAGAGTGGATGGAAAGCGGATGCGGAATGGAAGCCCAGTGGAAGGAAGCGGATGAGAGCGGATGGCACATCCACAAGGCTTCCGGGGGGCCTCAGCAAAGCGGACACAGAATGGATGAAGTGGATGCAGAGCGGATGCACAGCGGATGAAGCGGATGCAGAGCGGAAGCCTAGCGGATGCACAGCGGAAGCCTAGCAGATGCCGAGCGTTAATTGCGCATGCGGGAGGGATGCATTGCATAAGCCCCGCGGATATAAAGGGAAGCAGATCGGAAGCAGGTCACCATTCGGAGGAAAGACCTGCTGCCAGACACATTGACTGCCTTTCCTGCCCTGCCTGAATGCCTGCCTGCAAACCTTGCTGCAAGTCTTGCTGCCAGCCTTCCTGCCAGTCTGCCTCCCAGCCTACATCCCAGCCTCCTGGCCAGCCTGCCTGCCAGCCTTGCTGCCAGCCTTCCTTCCAGCCTCCCTGCCAGCCAGTCTGCCTGCCAGTCTTGGTGCCTGCCTGCTTGCCAGCCTTGGTGCCTGCCTGCCTGCAAGCCTTCCTGCCAGCCTTCCTGCCAGCCTGCCTGCCAGCCTTGGTGCCTGGCTGCCTGCCAGCCTTCCTACCAACCTTGGTGCCAGCCTCCCTGCAAGCCTTCCTGCCAGCCTCCCTGCCAACCAACCCTGCCATCCCACAACCACAATCCCAAAATCCTGGTCCTGCTCGTGCTCCTGGTCTTGCTGGCGCTGCTGGTGCTTACTCTGCTGCTGCTGATCCTGGTCCTGCTGGTCCTGCTGCTGCTGCTGCTGATGATGATGATGATGATGATGATGATGATCCTGCTGGTGCTGCTGCTGCTGATGATGATGATTATGATCCTGCTGGTGCTGCTGCTGCTGCTGGTGTAGAGGAGCAGCCCCTACTACCTGTGAGCCCCTCTGATGAGGGCCCATCTGGTCCTGCCAAAGGAAGGAAGAGGCATATGCAGGGACGGGAGAAGAGGCAATACTCCATTGAGAAGGAACACGAGGATGAGGTGCTGGAGTGGCTGAGAGAGAATGACTATCTGTGGCGGAAGGGACACCGTCTCTACAGGGACACCAAGCAGAAGCATGCTGCTTGGAGAGAGAAGGCGGAGAGTCTGGGCTACACTTCGGAGGTGCTCCTCGGCTGGTGGAAGCACATGCACACCTGGTATGGGAAGCTGCACCTGAAGAAATCTGGCCAGGCCATGGTTAAGCTGATGGACAGAGAGACCTAGGTCATGGCCAAGTGCAGCTTCCTGGAGGGTGCGATCTGCCACCGAGGAGCACCAGCAACCCCTCTCACTACCCTCTCTCTCCAGCAGCCTGCTGAGAGCCAGTCCTCTTCCGGGCGAGAGTCAGCTCCTGTCTCCAGGCAGGTTTCTGTGGAGCATGCCATGGCGGAGAACCCGCGGACAGCTGTTGTAACCGTGGTGGAGAGCGTGGAGGACTCCCTGGTACGGTGGGAGAAAGGAGACGGCACGTCCACCACAGCCCTACCCGCATCCACCCCCAGGTCCACCTTCACAGAAAAGCACAGAGGCAGACCGGAGGGGCAGAGCCACACTGTCCTGCTGGAGATCAGGGACACCATCCAGAGCAGCATAGATCTCCTCTCTCAGCTGGTCCACACCAACTCCTCATCCTCCAACCACAAGCCCTTCCTCACCTATGTGAACCAGACCCTCACAGACATGGTGGAATCCCAGTACCAGGTGGTGAAGGACCGGATCACCGAGCTGCTTCACAACCCTCCAGGCCCAGCTGAACCTGCTCCCACCCAGTCCAGGTCTGCTCCTCCACCCCAGGTGATGTCCCTCCCATTCCAAGGCTTTCCACAGGCCCTCACCTACCAGGGCTATGGCTACCAGGAGGTCCAGCAGCACAGGCAGCAGCCCTTCCCAGGCACAGAGTCATCAGACGACACCCATGACACTGATGCCACCGACGCCACTGATGCCACCCATGAACACTGATGCCACCGACACCAACGATGCCACCCATGACACTGATGCCACCAATGCCACTGATGCCACCCACATCAGTCCTCACCCAGCTGCAGACCAGACAGCCCCACTACACTACTCCTTCCTCCACCCCACAGCCAAGCCCAGCCTCAATACATCTGTCGTCGGTACTGGGGCTGACACCCCATGGCATGGAGGAAGGAGCTCTCAACATCACGGGTTTGAGCCAGCTGTCTGAGAGCTTTCTCAACACACCGTCACCTGTTGTCCTCTCGGGGCCAGGCACCCCAATGGCGCTTCAGACAAGCACTCCAGCACCAGCCACCTCCACAGCACCTGGACCCTTCACCCCTGAGACTGGGCACACCTCCGAGTGACCAAGAGGAGTGCCAGAGGCTGGCTGGCGGGCTACCTGTGGACTTTATTTGGACACTTGACTTGGGGCATTTTTCTTTTACAGCTTGTTGTTAATAAAGTCTATCTTTGATGCACACACTTGCTTCATTTCTTTTTTTTAATAAAGTCTTGGTGGAAACTTTTATAAATGGTTTAAGCCTTTGCATGCTTGTGGGATGGGTTAAGATAGCAGTGGGGTGGGCAGGGATACGTTTGGGATGGGCAATAGCTGTGGGATGGGCAGGGATACCTGTGGGATGGGTTAGGATATCTGTGGGATGGATTAAGATAGCAGTGGGATGGGCAGGGATACCTGTGGAATTAGCAGGGATACCTTTGATATGGGTAATAGCTGTGGGATAGATAAACCTCCAGTGCAAGCATAGTGGGACTGTATGGTCCACCCTCCCAGGTGCCAC
>BLBF01000022.1:27293466-27332102 GCA_015471245.1 Laticauda colubrina | reverse complement strand
TGTTCATTGTAGGCCCACCCAACATACATGGCCCAATCTCATCAGTGTGATGAGACAGGCTGAAGGAAGCATCCATTAAGCATCTATCATCCTGTCTTGCCACTCCACCGCTCCAGCTGGGGAGTTGCACCAGTGTTTCAGGAGTTTGTGCTGCTTCTTCCCTTCATGTGAGGCTCTGTTGGGGCCTTGCACATCCTAAGTGTCTATCAGGTTACGCCCTTGCCTCCATTCCCCAGGCTCCATGTGCCCATTGCCTTGTTGGAGGTCCACGAGCCTGTTCTGCAAGACTGGGTAGTGGGTTCGCATGAGATTGTGCAGGATGCAACAA
Organism: Laticauda colubrina; assembly: GCA_015471245.1. Taxonomy (NCBI): domain Eukaryota; kingdom Metazoa; phylum Chordata; class Lepidosauria; order Squamata; family Elapidae; genus Laticauda; species Laticauda colubrina. The sequence continues at coordinate 27,331,774 of BLBF01000022.1, read as the reverse complement.
GCTTCCACGGTCCTCCTCACGGTCTGTGGGCAATGCTGCATGGTGGTGAGAAGTACCTGGAACCTGTTGGCCAGGATGCCAAAGGCGTTCTCCACCACCCGCCTTGCCCTGGACAGCCTGTAGTTGAAGATCCTCTCTTCACAGGTGAGGCATTTGGAGGTGTAGGGCTTCATGAGGTAGGTTCTGAGGGATAAGGCATCATCCCCCACGATGAAGTAGGGCACATCTTGCTTGATGTTGGGCAGTGGGTCTGGATCTGGGAAGCCCACGATGAGGTTGCATTCCAGCTCCTCCTTGAGGTCACTGGCGTTGTATACCTGGGCATCTGAAGATGAGCCGTTGCCTGAAGCATCGATGTACATGAACTTTTAGTCAGCATCGACCATGGTGAAGAGGATGATGCTGAAGAAGCCCTTGTGGTTGTGATAAGTGGACCCTGACTTGGCTGGCGCTTTGCAGGCCACGTGCTTGCCATCTATGGCTCCAACGGTGTGGGGGAAGTTCCACTTCTGATACCACTGCTCTGCAACTTTCTTCCATCCTTCTTCAGTGGTGGGGCACTGGAGGAGCTCCTCCAGGTATTCTTCGATGATGGCCTGCACCACTTCTCTGACCACAATGATGATGGTGTTGTGTGGCACCCTCCAGCCGTACTGCATGCTCCTGTAGGTGGTGCCTGAGGTCAGGTGGCGTAGAGTCAGTGCCATCTTGAGCCCAGGTTCCAGGCTGGGCCAGAAGTTGGTGTTTGCCTTGGTCAACCTGGGTGTCAGCCGCTGCACAACTTCGTCAAACGTGGCTGGAGGCATTCTCATGAAATTTTGGAATGCACGAGTGTCTTCGTTCCTGAGCTCCACCATCAGCTTGTTGTACAGACCGTACTCTGCTCTTCTCCCGATCCATCTTCGGACCCAGACGCTTCTTGGCTGCCTCTTTTTCTTCCTGTAGTAGAGTTCACAGAGCCTGTAGATGGCTTCTCACTGTTGCAGAACGATGGTGGCTGCCAAAAGGACTTTGTTACGATCCATGGTGGACATGACTGGATGCTATGGAAGAGGAAGAGTCAGATGAAGGCTGAAGAGGTCTGCACAGCTGGGCTGCTGGGCTGAAAGTGAGATCCAGATGAGTTGCTCCCCCTTTTTATAGGCAGTATAGGTTTTCCACTATGTGTCCCTTTGCATCCTCTCGGCATCCTCTAGACATCCTTAATATCCGAGATAGGTCCCCTCTGCGAACGTTTTTTCCATTTTAAATGCTTTCTTTACAAGCTGCATCCGCTTTCATCCTTTCTCCATCCGTTCTGCATCCATTCTGCATCCGTTTACCGCTGGAGCAGATCGAGTTGCACGGATGCATAGCAGATGCCTAGCAGATATAGCAGATGCGTAACGGATGCAGAACGGATGCCTAGCGGATGCCTAGCGGATGCAGAACCTATGAATTGGATACATTTTCCGCGCAAAAGTTTTGAGCAGCTCAAAACCCTCTGATCGGATGAAACGTCAATAGTCGGATTCTGGACGGATAGAGAGGAAGCAAAACGGAGGCAGTGAGTACAGAATGGAAGCATCGCATTAACCAATGGATGGTAAGTGTTTTTCTCCATTTTACATCCTCTTTCCATCTGTTGGTGCCATGTGACAGGGGCTTAACATTAATTATGAACATTGGCAGCCATGGAAATACAACAAATGCTGAAGCCCCCAGAGTTTTTTTTTTCTGATTCAAGCAGTCTTGTAAATCTCAAGTGTTATAGAGAGGCAGCATTCATCAGTACAATAAAACAGGGTCCCTTGACTCCTTGAGCTAAGAAAGCAAACTAAGGCAGGAAACATATGCAAATTCACTAATTAAAATTGTGTGAGTTCCAATAAATTAAGCTAAGCTCACATACAATTTTGGACAGCTGCATGGTGTGTTTCTGAAATAGGAATGCTTCTTTTGTGGGGGGAAAAGAAACCAATAATGAAAGAAGTTCTAAAGAGAAATTTTTCACCTAGTAGGCAGGATATTTGCTCAAAAGTATCTTCACAGTGAAGGCAATTTTCATTTGTGGTCTGGATATTGCCTGCAAGACCCATATTGTAGCTTTTCATTTTACAATAGATTTCTTCTATATAAGGTGAACTTTGTTCTACAAATGTTAATTATTTAATAGTATTTCATGCAGGTTAACACTGCAACTTTCCAGCTGACATTGAATTTTTGTGTTGTTTGTTGAAATGACTGTAGTAGTTGAGTAAATGAGCAATTGTAAATGATAATTGTTTTCTGAATTCAGTTCTCCTTAGTTCAATATTTTGTGCAGTTTCAATATCTTGTGCACTTTCACTCCCAAATCTGTTCTAGGTAAAAACATGTAGAATATTGATGTTACCCCTAATTAAGAGCCACAAGGAAGCCTGGTTCTATGAGCAGCTTGTGCTTTGCAATCTTTTTTGAGGTTCAAAAACTAGCACTATTGATGCTAGATGGTAAGACAATGATCCCTTACTTCAGAGAACTTTAGGCTGCTGGATTGTTCTTAATATTTTAGAGAATGTCCAAGAGTTATAATTGATGAGGCTATAAAGGAAATTGCGCATGATTACATCACATATATGAATGGACTACAACCTTCATTCTTGTTTTTTTGTTTTTTGTTTGTTTCCCGTTTTGGTGACATAGAGTTTTTCATCCTGGAAAGGTTAAACCTATTTTAGAAAATATACAATAATATTAGCAAATTTTCTGCCTCAAAATGTGGAGAATATCATCTAATCAATTGTTGGTAATTGCAGTTGGGAGATTTCAACATGATTAAAAGACTACCTAAATAATAGTGAACTGCAGATTTCCCACCCCATCATATTGTTTAATATCAATGATACATTTATTTACCAGAACAAGTTAATAGTGGGTTCTATTTCAATACCCTTTAAAATCTAAAACTGCTTATTTGTAAATGAATGGATCCAGATTACATTGTACCTGATAAGAAAAAGTTGATGTAACTTGAATTTTCATCCAATCTAACTGTCCTTTGGATGCCTAACCACAAATAGCAACATTTTACAAATGAAACAAGTAAATTACTACAAATGAATTAATGGCAAGATTAATTCCATTTTCAAATCCTAATTGCTTGAAGGCAGTCATTTCCTCTTTATAGAACTAAAGAATTATGGAATTGTTATGAGAATTGTTGTCTGCTTCTAGCCAGGAAAAAAGGTGCATTAGGAAGATAGGAAAGAAACAATCCAAGGACAAATTTGCTGAGATGTAGCTGAAAAAACTAGGGCAATTTGACAGAGAAATGTTTTAATTGTAATGTTTAATTTATAAAATTTCAATGCCAGGCAATCCAATTATATTTTAGACTGCTTGAATTTATTTATTTATAAACATTCTATGTCACTCATGTCCTTAATCAGAATGGGACAACTCGCTGTGGCCATCTTGCCCTAGCAAATTTGACACAGGATGATTTGATGCAGCCAATTTGTTGCAGGACAACTCGCCATGGGACAAGTCACTGCAGGACCATTCAGCATGGGATATTTCAAAGCAAGATAACTGTACTGTTATCTGGCAAGATTTCTTCAACATTTTTGTTATCCCTATTTTGTTTTGGCCCTCCTTTAGTATCCATTCTTCAATGATTTTATTCCACCATTTCTTTGATATTAGGAGCAGGATGCCACACTACGTAATAGCTCTCATTTTCAGGAAATTGTTACTTGTTTCAAGTTTGGATCTTTTTCTGTAAAGCTTCCACCCATTGTTCTTATCCTATCCTAGCCTCAGGGACTATGAGAATAAAAATCCATACTCTTTTCCCTATGACTGAAGTATTATTAAATTTTTTGCCATGTCCCCCTCTAGCCTTCTCTTTTTAAAGCTAAAGATACCCAGTTCCTTCATAGGGTTGGCTTCCAGTCTCCTCACCATCTTTATTACTCTTCTCAGTACCCTTTCTGATTTTATTTTACCTTCTATCTTCATGTTTTAATTTTCTAGAATACTCTATTGAGAAGAGATCACAGAAATCAGCTTCTTTACTTTCACAACATATAACAGAAAATGACATAATTGTATTCCGTATATATTGCCGAAGGATTCTTTTGTTCTTTTAATACATGTGCCACTACAGATATGGAAAATTATTGCCTCTAGTATAAAGAAGATGAAATTAGTTTGTGTATCAACTAAGAACTATACTGCTAAAGGAGTATTAGTTTTTAGTTTTAGTTTAGGATTGAAATGAGGGGTCCTTGGTGCTCTCTGAGTTTGGTTGTTTTCTTGCAGATGTTTCAGTACCCAAACCAGGTAACATTGTTGGTGCGAGGCTAGCTGAGATGATATTACCAATTTGGATAATGAAATGTGTGCAAGAAAACAATCAAGCTCAGAGAGCACTGAAGAATCCTTCAAATTATACTGAGAAAAAGGTGGTTCTTAGTTTAATATTTACTACTACGAATAATAATTGTATTGCTTTGATGTATATCCTATTAACTGTAGTAAAGATAAGCAGAATATATGTTTGTGTATGTGTGTCTCTCTCTCTCTTTCTCTGTGTTATATTAACCAGACTGACCGAAAAGACAAAAATAACACTGTAAAATTTATTTTTTTTTAACAGAATTTCATAAAATATTTTTCAAAAAGAAATATATGCTTGCATCAGTTTTTAAAATTAAATTTTTGAAAGCATGGTGTTGCAGTAAAGCAGATGCTTGGTGTTTGTAAGTCCAATAGGTCAATCTGTGACAAATTAAATTAAAAGGATGATATAATAAGTAATAGGAAAGATGTCTGCTTGAGACTTTAGGAGTATTATTGTCTATGAAAGGGATTAGAAGTTTGTCAGCTTCAGTTTCCACCATCTTTATCTTTAGTCATGCTTCCTGAGGTTAATGAGAATTGAAGTCTGAAATAATTAAACACCATCAGATTGCCAGTCCCTGAAATATTACATTTTGATCTATATCATAGATCTGTATGGGCAAACAATCTGATCTGAAACAATATTTTCCTATTGACTGATGCAACTCAGAACATATATCAGTACAGTAAAATGCAATCTAGGTATGTATTATTATGCACAGCATTATATCTATAGAACTGTTCTCTCGGCAACGTCTCTTTATCTAGTCTTCATAGGTCATTCCCACATACACATTTTGACAAGGAAACCTTTCTCTGGTGATGATTTGGAAAATTTGCTAGGGACATTTGGAGGACAGTTTGAAAGATCAGAAGAGCTTGAGATAAATGAGAGGAAGCATTAGTGAAGATACCCTGGCCACAAACTGTTTAAAGCAGTGCTTCTCAAACTTGGCAACTTTAAATTCTTTGGACTTCAACTCCTAGAAATCTGCAGTTGAAATCCACATGTCTTAAAGTTGCCAAATCTGAGAAAAAACTGGTTTAGAACTTTAAACATCAGCTCCACTATATCCTAGTGTAGCAGACAAAGAGCTGGCATCACATTAGCCAATTTAATTTTATTACCTTGCTCGAAACCTGTTAACGTGATCAGAGAGGCCAGACCAGGAAGCAACTCCACAGGAAGGATAAAATTATTTGTATCAAGTTTGGTTATAATTAAAAAAAATCTTGCAAGACTGATTATGCCATTCCTCCTTAGCTTTGTCCTGATTTAGTGAATTTGGGAGATGTTCCATCCGGAAAGAAGCGCATGAGACTGGGTTCCAAACAGCAACTCTTTATTTCAAACCACTAGGTAAAGAAACGGAACATAGCCCAAACCGCAGCAGCCCTTTATATAGCAGCTAGCCTGCCGGCTTGTGGCCAATGAGCTATTATTTAATTCTTTTATTTATTTAATTCTTCCCACTGTTTGGCAGATTCCCAGATTGATTCCTAGCGAACCAATCCGTAAGTGGCCTTTTCGGCCAATCAGAATGAAGTACTTGGAACCTACCAAGTTCCATACAGAACACCCCTCCCCCTTTAGTTCAGTCCAACGTAGGTGATGTAGTCATGCAGGTAGGTGGGGCTTTTCCTAGTTAAAGTTGACCTGCACGGCTCATTCTTGTTTTGGTCTTCAAGAGGTTCGGACGGGATCGTTGTTTCTCTTGACCTACTCCATGGAACCTCCTGGAAGGGTGAGTCAGCCATGCCGCTCCCGCCTGAGCCTCTCGGGCTGTTTGAAATGGCTCCGCTGCTCCCTCCTGCTTTGGCCGGGTTGGTTGAGCTGGCCTGGCTGCCACCTTCCAGGAAGGCCTCACTTCACTCTCCTGCTCCCGGACTTCTCTCTTGAGGTTCATCTAACCGTGAGTGCTCTTTTTGTTTGGTTAGATTGTTGTTTTGCAGAGTTTCTTGTCTTGTTATGGGAGGTTCGTCTCTCCCTTTTTTATTTATTTGTACTTCCCCCCCTCCTTGGTTGTTTTTTTATTGGAATTTATTATTTTTGGTTCTGTGGCAGTTTTTCTTTCGAGGTTGTGGGAACGAAGCTGGTCTATGTGCCGCTTCCATCCCCTCCCATCATCTAGCATTAGTCGGTAGGACCAGGGCCCTGTGACTTGTGTGATGGTGGCTGGCAGGGTCCTCGGTAAGGTTCTTGGCATAGACTAGGTTGCCGATTTCGAAGTTACGGTATTTGCTGGAAGAGTCAAGGGGCTTGTCCCATGTTTAGGTGGGGTGTAACCTGTCCAGGTAGGACTGTAGTTTCCTATCCATTAATAGTTCAGCCGGGCTTTTATTTGTAGTGCTACTAGGGGTAATATGATGCAATGTTAGTAAACGGTTGAGTTTGTCCTGCACGTCCCCCTTGTCCATTCTCTCTAGGCTCTCCTTAGTATACCTAACCATGTGTTCAGCCCTGCCATTCGCAGCCGGATGGGCTGGTGCAGTTAAGGCGTGATGAATACCCTGGGAAGCCAGGTATTGTTCGAACTGCAAGGCGGTAAATTGAGGCCCATTGTCCGAAACCAGTACATCTGGTAGCCCATGCATTGCAAACAGTTTGTCGAGTTGTTTCATGACAGCCTCAGTGGTTGTGGAAGCCATGAGGATGACTTCCAACCAGTTCAAATATGCATCGACCACAATCAAAAAGGTGTTCCCTTTGTTGGTCCAGCGAAGTCAATGTGCACCCTAGACCATGGACCCTGGGGAGTTTCCCAGTCCCATATTGGTACCTGTGGGGGGGGGTAGGCCTCGCTTTCTGACAGGCGTGGCATGTTGCAACTCACCGTTCAATGTCTTTGTCCAGCCCTGGCCACCAGACATAACTCCTGGCCAGGGTTTTCATCTTAACTATGCCCGGGTGACCCTCATGCAAGATGCCTCAGACAGTTTCTTGTAGGCTGCTTGGGATTACCACCCTGTCATCCCATAAGATGCACCCCTTTTCGATAGACAGCTCAGTCTGTCTGGTATGGAAAGGTTTAAAAGTCTCATTTTTTTTATTTTCCTCTGGGCAGCCTTTACCTACCCAGTTCAGTATTTGTGCTGTCAAAGGGTCTTTGGCTATGGCTCTTGCGAAGTCAGCTGCAGTCAGCGGTAGATCCGGGCAGGTCTCAAGTTGGAATGTGGAGGTAGTTGGAGTAGGGTCATCTTCTGTGATGGGCAACGGGGAATGGCTCAGGGTGTCGATGTGCAAGATGGCTTTGTCAGGTCTGTGGAGTAGCATGTAGGAGTAGGCAGCGAGGAATTCAGACCACCTCATCATTCTAGGAGACAGAATGTTCAGGGTTGGCTTGTTTCCCGCTAGGATTCCAAGGAGAGGCTTGTGCTCAGTTATGATAGAAAAAGGTCTACCATAAAGGTACTCATGGAATCATTTGACCCTGATGACAATTGCCAGGGCTTCACAATCAAGTTGACTGTAATTGTGTTCCACCTTGGAGACTGTCTTTGAGTAAAAGGTGACCGGGGCCTCTCTCTCTTTCCCTGTCTCTCTCTTTCTTTCTGTCCCTTCCTTCCATCCCCCTTTCTTTGTCTGTTGCATTTCTTCCTTTCTCTCTTCCTTTTACTTTCTTTCCCTTTTCTTCCTTTACTTTCTTGTCTGTTCCTTCTTTCTTTCTCTCTTTCCCTCTCTTTCTTTCTCTCTTTCCCTCTCTTTCTCTCTCTCTTTCCCCTCCTCTCTTTCTTCTCTCTCTCTCTTTTCCTTTCTCTCTATCCCTTCCCTAAACTATCTACCTATTTTCTGCCCAGGCAGGCCTGGCCAATTTGTCAAAGGCCTGTGCTAATCCTGCCTGCTGCCTGCTCTCCCTTCACTAGTCACACGCATTACCCTATTTCCTCTTTCAGAGGCCCTGGCTCTTAATCTCCCCATTTCCTCTCCCACAACGGCCCTTTTTGTCATCCCATGGCCATGACTTTACCTTTCTTCCACAGTTGGCTGCCAGGGAAGGCAAGCCAGGGCTAAGCCATTGTTGTTGCTGGGCTCCCTGCCAGACCATATCGCCCTTGTCACGAATACCTGCAGCTGTGGTGTGTTTTTTCAGTGCAGTTAGACTCTAGCCACACACAAAAAAAGATGCGGTAGCTGGAGGCTTGTTGCAGTGAAAATTACTGACCTCCATCTTTGCTTGCTCTGCTTATCCAATGCACCACCACGGCTACATTCCAGGCACCGGCCATGCAGGTCTGCCCCACTAAGCCTGCTGCACTGGAGGGACTTGTCTGAGCAAGTCTGAGCAGAGCAGTGCAGCAGTCAATGGGGTGAGCCTGCATGGCCAGCGCCTAGAACGTGGTGGCGGTGGCACATTGGAGAAGCAGAGCAAGCAAAGCTGGAGGTTGGTATTTTTCACTGCAAGAGGCCTCCAGATGCTGTGTCTTTTTGCCACTTCTTTGCTGGCCAGAACCGAGCCAGGAGCAGCAGCTGAAGGATTCTCCTGCCAGCAAAGAGGTGGCAGATGGAGGCTTCTTGGTGAGGCAGACGGGGACATGGCGAGACTTGGAAGGCATCTCCTGTACCCTGCCTGTCCCTTTTTGGTCCTTCCCTCTGCATCTAAGTACCTTAAAGGGACAGGCTGGGGTGGCTACCTTCCAAGCAGCAGCGGAGCAAAGTTCACCCAAGTCTTCTCCTCCTTCTCAGGCAGACACAGAGCCCGAGGGGTGCTGGAGGAACTAGCCCACATGCCTTCTCCTTACAGAAAGTCCCGGCCTCACATGTGCACATGTAAGGTCCTGAGACTTTCTGCTAGGAGACAGTGCATGAGCTACCAGCTCGGTTCCAGCTGGCAAAGAAGAAACATTTGCTGTCCTGTTCTTTGCACCAGGTACACCTCATTGCTTGCTGCACCAGAATGGAGGTGCAGGCTGGTGGAGAGCCTAGCGGCTCTCAGTCCTGGCTTCCCCTCCCTGATGCTATACCAACCCAGGCGATGTGGGCCTGGGTGGCATAGCATTATGCTCCCTGGTTGGCCCCCAACTCCTGCTTCTAGCAGGCAAGGCCCAGAAGCTGTGGAGAATCCAGGTGGGATCCAAGCAGGAATGGGTCAGCCCTGGTTCACCTTCTTCTCAGCCACCAGCAAGCCAGGCAAGTGGGGTGGGGGGAAGCTTGCTAGGCCATGAATGCTAGATGGATCTGTGGAGTTGGTGGCTAAGCAAGCTAGGCAAGTAGGGTGGGGTCTGGGAAGCTTACTAGGCCATGAGTGCCACATAGAGCCATGGCGCTGGTGGATAAGCAAGCCAGGAAAGTGGGGAAGAAGCTTGCTAGGATGCAATTACTGAGGGTGGTGGCAGCATGGTGGTGGTGCCTAGGTCAGCCAAGAAGTCAGGAGTCAAGACTCAGCCAGGGCTTGTGGTGGAGGGTGGCAAGGGCAAGGGCTAGGGCGGCAGTGGCAGTGGCAGTGGCATGCGGTGGTGGCCTCGGCTGGCCCAGGAGTTGGGACTCAACTGGGAATAGCGGCAGCAGCAGCAGGTAGGCAACCAGGGCTTGTAGAGCCTCACTCTAGGGAGATCAGCTGGCTGGCTGGCTGGCTGGCTGCTGCTGCTGGAAGTGATGGCGGCAAGCAGGAAAATATGAGAAGTGATGTAACCCACATGTGCTATAAAGAGTGACTGGGGTGGGTGGAGAATAGCATCAATGATTGTTGTGCATGCGCCCAATGTTATGCATGTGCAATAAGGACTGACTGAGCAGGGAATGGAGGAGCAGGCAGAGAGGGGTAGGGCCAGCCAAGGGCCCATTTTACCAGTTCTCTGAACTACCAGGAATCATAATAACCAGTTCTACTGAACCAGTGCAAACCAGTAGAATCCCACCTGTGTAAAAACCCCTCCAAAATAGACCCTTTTAAAGTGAATAAATAAGTTCCCCTAAATCATGGATTGGTAATCCCATTTTGCAGATTTTTTTAAAAAAATCTAGTCATTCAGTAAATGAAGTGTTGCAGTTATATTGGATGTCTCCCTAGCCAGCATTATTTCTACCTGTTCTGAAATATAAAGAAGATCTTTATGTTTCAATAAGATCAGTGAAATTTATTAATATGGAATATAACTTGATTTATAGGTGATAACACTTCACATGCAAATTTGTGGGGGAGGAAATAGGTTGCTTCCTTTTCCTAGTATAGTCAATATAGATACATTTAATACCATGGTTGCATTAGAAAATCTGGCCATAAATCTAAATTTTATAGTTAATATTATGTTATGATAGATAACATTGGGAAACAGGTTGCAGAAAGGAAACATTTCTATTGAATTCAATTAAATAATTGTCATTATCATGTCTCTAATTGAGACTAGCAATTTAATAGGGTAGCTGGACATGGCAGAAAGGCAGCAGACCTGCCATCACTAGAGCCATAACTCTGCAGAAGTAGCTTGCAAACTATCCTTTAACATCCTAGTAACCAATGGGGGTATGCGAGATATTGGAGTAAGAATTATTACAGATGATCAATTGGATCATCTTTATCATTTATAAATTCTTTCTCTCTCTCCCTCCCTCCCTCCCTCCCTCCTTCTCTTTCTCTCCTGACATAATTAACAACCTCTCTCATCTTCACTGGCATCCCATGACATGTTCCTTTGTCAAAGGAACTGCATTTGGGCTGGTACACAAAAAGATGACTGGATGGATAGAGAATTATACAAAAGAACACGAAGATCTGAAAATGGGTGGAAAGGAAATTAACAAGCTTGTGAGAGATTTGATGGAAGGTAGCTTCAAGAATCATAACTGACTGTCTTTGAGAAAGACCATAAGTTAAAGAGAGAGGGATGCTGATCAGTTTTATTTGTATATTGTTGTATATATACTTCATATATGTCCCAGGAAACAGACAAAATTCTGGCAAAAGACCTTGATTATCATCCTGCTCCTCTTCCTCCTCCTCTTCCATCATTATTTATTGTAGAATATATTGTGCATGATTTTATTGAATATAAATGTATTCCTTGGATTTTAACTAATAAGGAAGCTTCTTTATGTTTAAGATTTGAATTTCTGTAGAAAATGTAAATGTGTTCTTCGATAAGTTGCAGTATTTTGAGCTGTTGAATAGATAAACAGTATTTAAGTGACAGTGTTCTAACTAATCCTTAATATTCAAATGCTGTGTACCAAAAATGACAGACAACAATTTCTATACACAGATTAAATCCAAGCAGCAGCTGAACTTTTTCATAAAATGTGTTTTTAGAATGATATCAGAAACCAGAAAAGAAAATGAAAACAGTAATTTGCATCTTCCACTGAGGGATTCATGATCTTTGTAGCATGGAGCTCATTGGCTTGGCTGGAAGCCATTTCACCTTGGGGATCTTTGAGGAGAATAAGTATATTCAAAATGCATAATGCAATGCTTTGGAAAATAAATAAATCATCTGTTTTCAGAAACTGATAATTTCTGAAACATATCCCCTGCTCCCAAAAAAGCTTATAGTTCATAAGTAAAAATAAAATAACAAATATCAAATGATGTACTACTAGATTGAATTTTAGTATAGAATATAAAAGCATAAGATAATGCTGACAGTTAAAGAAAGTTGAATCATTGAAGATTATTGGCAGCTTGCCAATAGATCTAAAAAGGAAGGCTGATGTTTAACTGTGTAAGCTTCACCAGGGGTGAATGTTAAAGAAACTAAGAAGAGTTCTATTACATTTTTTTCATGCCATTTATCAACACAAATATTTTGCTTTCAATTATTAGTCTCACATCTAGGAAACTGTCAATACTAATAATAACATTAACTAATAATATTAATTAATAATAAGAACTAGGGCAGACATTTTTCTGCTTTGCATTGTAATGTGAATTTCATAGATATTAACCAAAACAAGAATTGAAACACACTACTCCAAATTGTGTAAGTCAGTTCTCCATAGAAGAAAAATATGTAAAATGTTTATATGAGGAATCAGGGACACACAAAATGGTTAAAATAAGATTAGAATGCAATGAATTAGAAAAAGCAGCTTGCAAAATATAGAAAGTTGCATATGTTATACAAAATTGCATATGTTATACAAAATTGTATTCAAAGATTGTATAATGGGTGTAATTCTTACATTTCACTCCTCCCCACTGAATGGTAAAACCAATAACTTCATAATTAAAAGAGTATGCTGCTTCCAACTGTCCATTTAATTGTAGGTATACTGTAGTTATGGAGTAACTTGCTACTTTTGTAAAGAAATGATGATGAAGTGGAAACAAACAATAGCAAAAAGTAGATAGGGAGAGATAAGATTGTTGGGTTGTTAGAAACAGGACAGTTGTGTTGAGACCTTTTTAACATGCAATTGAAGACTGTAATAACACATTCTTAGAAAAATTAGAGTCACTGACATATTTAAGAGTGTTCTGGACAAGAAACCAAGCTTTTTATTTTTTTCCTGTTGAGAAGATGAACTTCAGAATAACTCAATCCCACCTCTGCATAAGTTTATAAAATCAGGTGAGGATTATGTATTAGCATTGAGAGCATTTCCTGAAAGGATTGTTTTGCCATACCATATCTCAAGGATGGGTAAAATGGAAACTTGTTATGTCAGAATGGAAGAATTTCTCAGATAAGTAATATTGTTCAAAAATATTTCTCATACTCCTAGAGCAGTCATGTCAAGGTCTACCAGGAATCTATTTTAATTCCTGTGCATTTATTTATAAAATTGTAGGTTATATACCTGTACATATTCTCTCTCCTCTTTCTTCACCTTTTTAAAGATCATAAAAGAAAAATTTCCAAAACAGAAAGCAATATTCCAACTAAATATGGAAGTAAGCCAATCTGAAGTTCTATGTATTGTTCCAAACTGGGGCAGTTTACAACCAGTCTGGTTCAGATACTCTAAATTTGAAGTTGCCTTCAACTTGCACAAGATAGGTCATATTTTAAAGGGCTAATCTAATTTAAAATCCTCCATGAAGCTTCACATCTAATATATAGTTTGTCTGTACTTCAGAGAAATGTATGGTGGCAGGCACCAGGCACATTTTGTTTTTGTTTTTTTAAAAACCTGATGCTTGATTGTCTGAAATGCTCTATTTGGTGAGAATTGATGTAGGAATGGGAATGATTTGATGAACTGATTGATGGCTCATTAATGACTCTTGACATGTAGCCTTTCAGTTGTTATGTCATACAGGTGTAGGATGGAGAGAAATCTACACTTTCTGATTGCTTTATTATTATCTTTATTTTCATTCTCACTTGACCTTCTTTGAGGCAATTTTCATCCAAATTGTGTTCTTGTCAATTCCTATGCTTTCTTTCCTTTCTGTCATGTAGTAGACACCAATAATCTTTTTCTTGATAACAAGAGGCAAGTTTATCTAGAAACTACCTGTTCATGTATTTTATTCCAAGGTAAAATAAAAAATCAGTAAAGTTCTTCATTGCATTCTTTAATTTTGTCTAACTCAAAGATGCTAAACTTTAGAAATGAAGAAATATTTATGAAGAGCCCACAGCATAAATGCAAAAAATATCAGAGTGTGAAATAAGGGAAAAATAATTTTGTTAGCGATTGAAAAACAAGTGCAACAATCAAACTCATTTCATTGTTTTATATCATCCCAACCCATCTTTTTAATGCAAAATTTATTATTTACAACTTACCTTTTCTCTTTTTCTTTCACACACTTATCTGAATGCAACTTTTTTTTAGCCATCATGATATAATTTTCCTGAGATTTTTTATTTTAGAAATGTTCTCCTTTTTGAAATTTAATTTTAAAATATAAATTAATATTATTGATAATAGGGTGTTTAAATTCATGGATGCTCTTCTATTATACAATGAATTGCTTTGGTAGAATATATTGTTTAGCTCCTAGTGAAATGTGAGGCAGATTTCTTGACATAAAATTCTACACTTACTTTTTTAATCAACAGAAAAATGGAGCAAAATTAATTATTTCAGTGGTTAAACACATTCCTGCCTGAGTGCTGATGGAATTTTTTTTCACAAATTATCAAAGAAAAATGCAGACATACACCCCTGTATATTTCTTTTTGTACAAAATGACTTCAGAATGAAGTCTTCCCAGTATAAGTTTATCATCTGACAAATCATGTCCCTAGAATTAGTAGTGTGAATATTCTAATGAGTTAGAGACATTTCTTTTAGTTTGGTAAAGCATCTTTTAGTCTAGAGAAATTATTCTTAAAACTGAAAATTGATGAAAGTGGGCTTTTGCCCCCAGTTGGGTGACTCTTTTTAGATATCTTGTATTCTCTAAAGAATTACCTTCTGAAAACAAACAAACAAACAAAAAACACCAATAATTTAAAAATAAAAATGGTGGAATCACATTTATTAAATATCTGCCGAAATATTAAATGCTAACTGAAGATCACCCTCAAGGTTTTCCTTCTCTGCTTGGTTGCTTGTAAGAGAAAACCTTGCCTTTTGGGGAATCTTACCATATGGTGTGTAATACTTTTATACATTTATTGAAAGTTTTCCCTTTTACTTTTGAAGACACATTAATTTGTTAAGTTTGTTAAATTAAAACAGTTATGACTCACTGCATGGATTGAATAAAGTGTATAAAAACTAAATGTATCTTTCCATTTAAATAAGAAAGCCCCTTTATTATGGGTCCATTGCAAAACTGGATTCAGGGTTTTGAAGGACATTTACAAAAGGCAAGCATCCCATCTAGTCTTATAACTGGGGAACGTTTAAACTTTTCTCAAGGGAAGCATTTTTGAAATGCAAAGCTGAACATTTTATTAAATATATAGAGTGTTTGGGGAATTAAGGAAAAAAAAACACATTTGGGAGTTAGGAGTGAGATAAATGCCTATTGCTTGGGAGACTAACCAGCTTGAAAACAGCACTCATTAAATAATTGCCCTAAAGCATAGATGCACAAAGGCTGGTTAGAAGATTATCCTTTGAAAATAAAGATATTCATAAGCATTTTATTTCATACATTTAGAATTTTAAAAATGATCATGGGTCTCTAAACACTTGGGAGTAAACCCTAAGCAACAGTTGTGCTCATAAGTTTACGTATTCTGGCAGAATTTATGATTTCTTGGCCATTTTTCAGAGAATATGAATGATAACACAAAAACTTTTCTTTCATTGATGGTTAGTGTATGGCTGAAGCCATTTTTTATCAGTCAACTGTGTTTACTCTTTTTATATCACAATGACAACAGAAAGTATCCAAATGACCCTGATCAAAAGTTTAAGGCCCTGTCACACTGGCCGACGGATGCAAAACGTTTGTAAAAAGGACACAGCGGACAAGAAAAATGTTCCATCCATTGTTATCCGCTCTCAAAAGGGCCAAAAATTTGCATAACCAGAGCAGACAACACGGAAAGGAATGGATGGGGGGAGGACGTAGGGCAGATGGAAAGCGGATGCTCCACGGAAGCCTAGCGGATGGGAGCAGATGGGAGCGGATGGCACATCTGCAAGGCTTCTGGGGGAATGCAGCAAAGTGGACGCGGAACGGAAAGAGCGGATGCAGAGTGGATGCCGAGCGGATGAAGCGGATGCACAGCGGATGCCGAGCGGATGAAGCGGATGCACAGCGGAAGCCTAGCGGATGCCTAGCGGAAGCCTAGCGGATGCCTAGTAGATGCCTAGCGTTCACTGCGCATGCGGGGAGGATGCATTGCATCAGCCCCGTGGATATAAAGGGAAGCAGCTCCCAAGCAGGCTCGTTCTTCTGGTGCTGGGTCTTCTGGTGATGCTGCTTCTGGAGGTGGTGCTTCTGGTGATGCTGCTTCTGGTGGTGGTGCTTCTGGTGGCGCTTACTCTGCTGATGCTGCTTCTGGTGGTGGTGCTTCTTGCTGATGCTGCTTCTGCTGGTGGTGCTTCTGCTGGTGCTTACTCTGCTGGCACTGCTCCTGGTGCTGGTGCTTCTTCTGGTGCTTACTCTGCTGGCACTGCTCCTGGTGCTGGTGCTTCTGCTGGTGCTTACTCTGCTGGCGCTACTCCTGGTGCTGGTGCTTCTGCTGGTGCTTACTCTGCTGGTGCTGCTCCTGGTCCTGCTGGTCCTACTGGTGCTCCTGGTCCTGCTGGTGTTCCTGGTCCTGCTGGTGTGCTTACTCTGCTGGTGCTGCTCCTGGTCCTGCTGGTCCTGCTGGTGCTCCTGGTCCTGCTGGTGTTCCTGGTCCTGCTGGTGCTCCTGGTCCTGCTCATGCTCCTGGTCCTGCTGGTGCTGCTGGTGCTGCTGGTGCTCCTGGTCCTGCTGCTGCTGCTGGTCCTGCTGCTGCTGCTGCTGGTGGTGGTCCTGCTGGTCCTGCTGGTCCTGCTTTTGCTGCTACTGTTGTTGTTGCTGCTGCTGCTGCTGGTGATGTGGAGGAGCAGCCCCTACAACCTCGAAGCCCCTCTGATGAGGGCCCATATGGCCCTGCCAAAGGGAGGAAGAGGCAGACGCATGAACGGGAGAGAAAGCAACACAACATAGAAGAGGAACATGAGGAGGAAGTGCTGGAGTGGCTGAGGGAGAACGAGTATCTATGGCAGAAAGGACACAGGCTCTATCGCGACACCAAAAGGAAGCAGGCTGCTTGGAGAGAGAAGGCAGAGAGCCTGGGCTACACTTCGGAGGTGCTCCTCGGCTGGTGGTAGCACATGCACACCTGGTATGGGAAGCTGCACCTCAAGAAATCTGGCCAGGCTACGATCAAGCTGACGGACAGAGAGACCTACGTGATGGCCAGGTGCAGCTTCCTGGAGGGTGAGATCCGCCACCGAGGAGCAGCCCCTCTCACAACCCTCTCTCTCAGGCAGCCCGCTGAGAGCCAGTCCTATTCTGGCAGAGAGTTAGCTCCTGTGTCCAGGCAGGTATCTGTGGAGCGTGCCACGACGGAGACCCCCCAGACAGCTGCACTACCCATGGCGGAGCGCGTGGAGAACCCCCTGAAGCAGTGGGAGAAAGGAGATGGCACTTCCACCACAGCCCAACCTGCATCGACCCCAGCTCCACCTCCACAGAAAGCAGAGAGGCAAACCGGAGGGGCAGAGCCACACTGTCCTGCTGGAGATAAGAGACACCATCAGGAGCAGCGTAGATCTCCTCTCTCAGCTGGTACACACCGATGCCCCATCCTCCAACCGCAAGCCCTTCCTCACCTATGTCAACCAGACCCTCATGAACATATCGGAACCCCAGTACCAGGTGGAGAAGGACAGGATCATTGATCTTCTTCACAACCCTCCAGACCAAGATGAACCTGCTCCCACCCAGTCCAGGCCTGCTCCTCCACCCCAGGTGATTTCACTACCCTTCCAAGGATTTCCACAGGCCCTACTCTACCGAGGCTACGGCTACCAGGAGGTCCAGCAGCACAGGCAGCCCTTCCCAGTCCAGGCACAGGTACATTAGACGCCACCAGTGCCACTGATGCCACCGATGCCACCCACGCCACCGATGCCACCCACGCCAGTCTTCACCCAGCTGCAGACCAGACAGCCCCATTACACTGCTCCTTCCTCCACCCCACAGCCAAGCCCAGCCTCAGTACATCTGTCATCGGTATTGGGGCTGACACCCCATGTTATGGAGGAAGGGGATCTCAACATCGAGGGGCTGAGCCAGCTGTCTGAGAGATTCCTCAACACACCATCCCCTGTTGCACTCTTGGGGCCAGGCACCCCAGTGGTGCTTCAGACCAGCAATCCAGCAGCAGCCACCTCCACAGCACCTGGACCCTTCACCCCTGAGACTGGGCATGCCTCCAAGTGACCCAGAAGAGTGCCAGAGACAGGGTGGCTACCTGTTAACTTTATTTTTGGTTTGGACACTTGACGTGGGTCATTTTTCTTTTACAGCTTGTTATTAATAAAGATTATCTTTGCTTCACACACTTGCTTCATTTATTTTATTAAATAAAGTCTTGGTGGAAACTTTTAGAAATGTTTTAAGCCTTGCATGCTTGTGGGATGGGTAAGGACAGCTGTGGGATGGGCAGGGATACCTTTGGGATGGGTAATAGCTGTGGGATGGGCAGGGATACCTTTGGGATGGGTAATTGCTGTGGGATGGGCAGGGATACCTTTGGGATGGGTAATAGCTGTGGGATAGATAAACCTCCAGTGCAAGCATAGTGGGACTGTATGGTCCACCCTCCCAGGTGCCACACCTATGGCCCTTTATTATCAAAAATAATGTCATCATTCATCCACACATGTCAACATAAACACAACTCTTTATTAAATGCCCTGTTCATTGTAGGCCCACCCAACATACATGGCCCAATCTCATCCATGTGATGAGACAGGCTCAAGGAAGCATCCATTAATCATCTATCATCCTGTCTTGCCACTCCATAACCCCAGCTGGGGAATTGCAGGAGGTTGCGCTGCTTCTTCCCTTCACATGAGGCTCTGTTGGGGCCTTGCACATCCTTAGTGTCTATCAGGTTACACCCTTGCCTCCATTCCCCAGGCTCCATGTCCCCATTGCCTTGTTGGAGGTCCACGAGCCTGTTCTGCAAGACTGGGTAGCGGGTGTGCATGAGATTGTGCAGGATGCAGCAAGCTTCCACGATCATCCTCACGGTCTGTGGGCGATGCTGCATGGTGGTGAGAAGTACCTGGAACCTGTTGGCCATGATGCCAAAGGCGTTCTCCACCACCCGCCTTGTCCCAGACAGCCTGTAGTTGAAGATTCTCTTTTCATGGGTGAGGCATCTGGAGGTGTAGGGCTTCATAAGGTAGGTTCTGAGGGAGAAGGCGTCATCCCCCACGATGAAGTAGGGCACATCTTGTGTGTCGTTGGGCAGGCGGTCTGGATCTGGGAAGCCCATGATGAGGTTGCATTCCAGCCCCTCCTTGAGGTGACTGGCATTGTATACCTGGGCATCTGAAGATGACCCGTTGCCTGAAGCATCAATGTACATGAACTTGTAGTCAGCATGGCAAACCATGGCAGACCATGGCAAAGAGGATGATGCTAAAGAAACCCTTGGAATTGAAATAAGTAGACCCCGAGTTGGCTGGAGCTTTGCAGGCCACGTGCTTGCCATCTATGGCTCCAACAGTGTGTGGTAAGTTCCACTTCTGATACCACTGCTCTGCAACTTTCTTCCATCCTTCTTTAGTGGAGGGGTACTGGAGGAGCTCCTCCTTGTATTCTTCGATGATGGCCTGCACCACTTCTCTGACCACAATGCTGATGGTGTTGTGTGGCACCCTCCAGCCGTACTGCATGCTCCAGTAGGTGGTCCCTGAGGCCAGGTGACGCAGAGTCAGTGCCATCTTGAGCCCTGGTTCCAGGCTGGGCTGGAAGCTGGTGTTTGCCTTGGTCAACCTGGGTGTCAGCCGCTGCACAACTTCGTCAAACATGGCTGGAGGCATCCTCATGAAGTTCTGGAATGCACGAGGGTCTTCGTTCCTGAGCTCCACCATCAGCTTGTTGTACAGTCCATACTCTGCTCTTCTCCTGATCCATCTTTGGACCCAGACACTTCTTGGCAGCCTCCTTTTCTTCCCGTAGAACAGTTCACAGGGCCTGTAGATGGCTTCGCACTGTTGCAGAACGATGGTGGCTACCAAAAGGAGTGTGTTACGATCCATGGTGGAGATGACTGGATGCTGTGGAAGTGCAAGAGCAAGATGAAAGCTGAAGAGGTCTGCACAGCTGGGCTACTGGACTGAAAATGAGATCCAGGTGAGTTCCTCCCCCTTTTTATAGAAAATATCATTTTTTCACTCGGTGTCCTTTTGCATCCTCTAGGCATCCTGCAGACATCTTAAATATCTGAGATACGTCCCCTCTGCGAATGTTTTTTCTGTTTTAATGCTTTGTATGAGAGCTGCATCTGCTTTCATCCTTTCTCCGTCCGTGCTACTAACGCTTTGTGTTTGTTCCGCGTCCATTTCGCTTCCTCCCTGTGTCCGTTTTCCGCTGGAGCGGATTTGAGTTGTGCGGATGTGCAGCGGTTTCCTAGCGGATATAGCGGACGTGTAACAGATGATGTTGGATGTAGAACGGATGTTCCCCGTATGCGTTGCGGATGCGTTGGATACATTTTCCGCTCAAAAAGTTTTGAGCAGCTCAAAACTTTTTGAGTGGATGGAACCTCAGTCGACGGATGCTGGACAGATAGAGAGGATGAAAAACGCAGGCAGTGAGTACAGAACGGATGAATCACGTTAACCAATAGATGGCAAGTGTTTCTCTCCATTTTATATCCTCTTTCCATCCATTGGTGCAGTGTGACATGGGCTTTACATGCCCCAGTTCTTAATACGATGTACTGCCCCCTTTAATATCAATGACAGCTTGAAGTCTTTTGTGGTATGGATGGATGAGGCTCTTTATCTTCTCAGATGGTAAAGCTGCCCATTCTTCCTGGCATAAAGGAAGGCATAAAGGAAGGCATATGGAGGCATAAAGCCTCCACTTCCTCTAAATTCTTGGGCTGTCTTGCATGAACTGTACGTTTGAGATCTCCCTAAAGTGGCTCAATAATATTGAGGTCAGGAGACTGAGATTTTGAGGTCAGGAGGCTGAGATCCAGAACCTTCACTTTATTCTACTGTAGCCAATGACAGATCAATTTGACCTTAAGTTTAGGGTCATTGTCATGTTGGAATGTCCAAGTACGTCCCATGCGCAGCTTTTTGGCTAATGAGTGCAAATTTTCCTCCAGTATCTGTTGATAACATCCAGCATTCATCTTGCCATCAGTTCTGAACAAATTTCCTGTGCCTTTGATGCTCACACATCCCCAAAACATCAGTAATCCATCTCTGTGTTTCATAGTAGGAATCATGTACTTTTCATAATAGGCCTTGTTGACCCTTCTCCAAATGTAGTGTTTATAATTATGGCCAAAAAGCTCAATTTTGGTCTCATCGCTCCAAATGACTTTGTGTCAAAAGATTTGAGGTTTGTCTCTGTGCTATTTGGTGTATTGTAAGCAGGATACTTTGTGGCATTTGCATAATTATGGCTTTCTTCTGGTGACTCAACCATGCAGCCCATCTTTCTTCCAGTGCCTCCTTATTGTGCATCTTGAAAGAGCCACATCACAGGTTTTCAGAGAGTCCTGTATTTCACCTGAACTTATTTGTGGCTTTTTCTTTGCATCCCGAACAATTTTCCTGGCAGTTGTGGCTAAAATTTTAGTTGGTCTACCTAACTGTGGTTTGGTTTCAACAGAACCCCTCATTTTCCATTTCTTGATTAGTGTTTGAACACTGCTGACTGGCATTCTCAGTTCCTTGGATATCTTTTTATACCCCTTTCCTGTTTTATACAGTTTAACTACCTTTTCCTGCAGGTCCTTTGACAATTCTTTTCTTTTCCCCATGACTCAGAAGCCAGAAACATCAGTGCAGCACTGGATGAAAGATACAAGGGTCTGTCAGGAGTCCAGGAACTCACTGACCTTTTATACGCACACACTAATTACAAGCAAACAGATCACAGATGAGGATGGTTACCTTTAATAGTCATTCAGACCACTTTGTGTCAACCTGTATGCATGTTATCAGGCCAAAATCACCAGGGAATGTAAATCTTTGATCAGAATCATTTGGGTACTTTCTGTTGTCATTATGATATAAAAAGAGTAAACACAGTTGATTAATAATAAATGGCTTCAGCCAATCATTACCCATGAGTAAAAAAAAATATTTTGTGTTATCATTCATATTCTCTGAAAAATGGCCAAGAAATCATAAATTCTGCCAGAGTACATAAGCTTATAAGCACAACTGTATGACGACTATAAATAGTTATTTCTGAAATAATTGAGAAATAATTAATGCAACCCATTGATTTCAATAGGAATAAAGTTAGATTTTCAATACAGCTCTTAAACATTGGATCTTCTGAACAGACACATATTGGATTGTATAAAAATTTATTAATGTAATATAGGTACTCACTGTTATCAGTTGTTCAATGCATAATGAGATTAATCACTGTGCAATTCACACCATCTATCCATACTAGGGACACATTTAGAGTTCTGTCTAGGTAATCTCATATAATAACTGCCATGAGATATCAATTCACAAAATGGCTAAGTTGATGGCCATATGTGATAATTAAGACTTTAATAAATAAATCATTTGTCTAGATTTAGCATATCTGCATATTTGTACTGATCCAAAATACGAACCTATATCTTTGATTCTCTATTTTTTTTCTGATTGGCCCTTAATTTTCCAAACAGAGTCTAGCACAGTTGCCAGTCATATAAAGGTCCTCTCTTTCTCTTCTATGAAAAATCATAGAAGTCCTGAAATCCCATTCAGATTGAGTAAAGAGAGGATGAAGCTGCATATGGGGAGTCATAGAAGACAGTGCTAAAGCCTGTGGTCTAATGTCCTTAGATGTATTCATTTTATCCAGTTCAATCCAGGAATTCACAAGGAATAAATTCACAGACAAGAATGATAAGATGTGCATTTTGATCTGAATGATAGGGCTTTTGTACTTGTGTTAGATGACCTGAAGTACTTATGTGCATCTTTGCATAATACTGTCATGATATATAGTCATCATTGTGATATTAAGGCATGTTAGAAACTGCTGATATTGCCTGAACAGACTTGCTCTCTCCCAGAGATCATCCCCTAGAAGTCATGGGATTTGGTAGGAAGGGGACCACGCAGAACAGAATGTGAAAGCAAGGAGTAATATGAGAAAAGAAGAAGGAATAAGAAATATCTTAATCATTAGCCATAGAAGACAGGCAAGAAGAAATAGATCTTGATCCCATTTGATCAGTACTTCTGAGGAACCAGACATCTACTAACTTATTAGAAGAATGAATGGTTATATTACAACTGCAACTATTTCTCAATGAAAACCAATAATGCTTTCATTTTGGGGGGGGGAAAGTTCCTTTACAAACATTTTCATTGCACTGATGCAGTCTTCTTGAACTTAGGAATCCTTCAATTATGTAGACATAAGCTTGTAGAATTGTCAGAAATAAGATGTGGCTGGGAATTCTGGTTTTAGGGATGGATGAATCTGAGAAAAGTCTAGAATCCAACAGATGTTACAGGTTACAATAAAAGAGTTGTGGTGACATAGAGGTTAGAATGCAGTACCACAGGCTACTTCTGCTGCCTGTTGGCTGCCTGCAATTTGGTAGTTTGAATCTCACCAGGCTCAGGGTTGATCAGCCTTCTATCCTTCTGAGGTCAGTAAAATGACTATCCAGACTGTTGGGGCAATATGCTGACTCTGTAAACTGCTTAAAGAGGGCTGTAAAACACTATGAAGCGATATATAAGTCTAAGTGCTATTGCTAGTGCTAAAACGTAGGATCACTGGATTATCACAGCAGATAGAGGACATTTGCTAATATTCCAGTGGATCTGGTTTGGCCATTGAAAAATACATGATGTTTAAAAGTGCTATGTTAATTATACTACTAGACCAAAATGAGTGTACCCTATAGTAGATATGAAACCCATTGTAGAAATGATGTTACTTTGTCAGGTCTCTAACATCTTACTAATACCTTTGATCATTATTATACAATACAAATAAGTTATCTTTTCTCTCTGAACAAGAAGGTTATTTATGAATACGGAATTTACAGAGAATTAAAAACTCATTTTAAGAAGAGCAGAACTGGCTCAAGTTTTTGTAGAAATGCTATCAAACTAACAAACACTGTCCTTTCCTCAAAATTAAATTCTTATTCTTTATTTGTTCAGCTTCAGGAGATGAAAGAGACCAAAAGCAGATGTTAATGGAACTTAAATGAGATGGTGAAAACAACATTAATGTAGCAGCATGAAATGTTAAAATAACAAGAAAATCAATTCAGTTTCCATGATAAGGAATAGAGTTAATAAGGATAGGAATAGACAATAACTCTTTTGTTGTATGGTCTCTTCATTGTACTCTGAACTGAAAATTTAATTTGCACCACTGACAGATACTTCTCTGTCTGTCTCTCCTTCTGTTCCCATGAGGCTGACCATTACCAAGTACTTTGAATGAATGAATGAGCCTGACAGTTTCAAGTCCTTGTAGAAAAGTAAACTGTTGTGTTTAATAGATTTATACCTTTAATATATGCTTCAGAGTCAGTTGTTCAAGCAGAAGTCAGGATGGAATTTTCGTCACATATGTCATTTTTGGTTAACATAAATAACCATCTGCAAAAGAAACAGCCTGTAGTATCATGAAGGTTTTGTTTAACCCTCCCTGGGCAACTCCAAAATAAATCCCATTAATGCTTACTCTCAAGTCAAGATGTGTTGAATTTGCATTTCAGTTCACTGAACAGTAATAATATGACATATTTTTTATCCATATTGATTTATCCATATTGATGCAGTTCTTTCTCATTTTTATTTATTTACTTCCACATGTCAAGTAAAACACTTTAAAAGCTTTAGTAATAGGGCCTTTTCAGAAACTGTCATTTAAACCAGACTTTTTACTTTTCAATACAAAAATGGAGGGCATATTTTTATATTGCATTATTCTCAAGAAATTCAATTCATGTCTGTTGAAATGTGAAGCTCTGGGTTAAATGAATTGGGTATATTTTTCTTTTCATGTTTGCTGAACCCCATGCATGATTTCCTGTTAAGAAATGTAAGAGAAGGGCTGGTTTACTTCATGGCATGGGGCCAGCCTCTTAACACATTCAAAATCATGTTACACAATGGCTCTTTCACTGAAATATCTCACAGTCCAGAAGGAAAAACTACATTTTAGAAGGCAAAATCATACTATACATTCGCATACATATGAAGAAATTGAAGGAAGAGTACATTTCCTATTATCTCCTCATACTGACATTGAACCTATCAGATGAATTGTGGTAAAAAATAATGATGTATCCTAGTTCAAAATGGTAATAAACACATCACCCTGTCTATAATTCAAGGTTATTCTATAGTTATTCCATATAACATTTCATTGATTTGCACATATTTTAATTTTTTTTCTCATGTTCTCATTCAATTTTGCAATGTTCTCTACTATATACATTTTATATGCAATTTCTTATGACACAAGCATTTTGCACATAGTTCTCTTAATATGTATGGCATTGACAAACCAAGATTTGCATTGCAAAGTTGAAAAAAGTGAAAAATCTTAGCCACAAATCTGTCCGTTTATAAAACTAAATAATAAGATCAAGTCAGTGTTCAATAATGTGGGGTAGGGAACCCTAGGCATTCTGTAATAATTTGCTTATTTCACATTAAGTATATTAAAAATATTTTAGCTAGAATTCCCAAACCACCATGTGGCATTGGATTTTTTTTTCAAATCCTCAATGGCCACATAACGGAAACAAACCTAGCTAGTTTTTTTCTGTGTCACTTATCTTTGTGAAATAATTATTATCTTCAACTGTTTTTCCTTAACCTGTCTTACATAAACTAACGTAACATCTTTTTTTCTTTTGCTGTTAATATTTTCTTTTATGCAAACAAATTGCATAAAAATAAGGTTTGTGGATAGAGGTTATTTGTGCCAGTCTAGGGAACCCTATTAAAGTATGGCCAAGCCTACATTCTACATGGCCATCAATATTTTATTTTATATGTGATCAACAGGAAAAATGTGTTTGGGTTTTAGGACCTGGGAAAAACAGTTCCATTTGTTCTGCCTTATCAGATAGGAATATTGAAAGGATCTTCCAAGATCCCAGGCTCTGGATTTTTTTTGCTGGGAAGTTCAGATTAGCCTCACCTCTGTTGTTCCAGCACTAATAGGAGAATACATTTTATTCAGATAGGTTTGCATGATATGTAACTAAATTTGACAGTAGACAGATTGCATATGCTCTGTTACTGATTTAGTTGGTTAGAAACATATGCTTAACTTTTTGAACCGGGGCCATGGCCAGAAGGAGAACAGCTAATCTCTCTCTCTCTCTCTCTCTCTGTGTGTGTGTGTGTGTGTGTGTGTGTAACTTCTAAAAAGATGCAGCATTTATTTTAATTTTACTGGTGTCAATGAAGATTGACTTTGTAGACATTAGGATTATATAATATCAGATGTTCATTTCTGTTATGCTCAGCCATAGTTTAGTGAATAAATTATGTCTACAAAGTGTTGGAACTGATTTAAGATAGAGAGGAAGCATGATAAACCAGAATGTGAAAATATTTTTTTTTACAATAAAAAAAGATTGTTTCAAACAATGTCTGCAATGAGATTGTCCCACCTTATTTAATTGTTATTCCAAACTACAAAACATTACATGCCTCAACAAAGTGGTCCCCATCCTTCATGACTTGATGGCCTGGCTGGGGAGGGGGAGAGGTGAACTGGGCTGCATGAGTGTCAGGCCGCTGCATGTGTGCACAGTTTGACTTGTACAAATATCAGGGTGGCACATATGTGCATGGGGGGACAGCTCAACTTTCCCAATATTCACACAGCCCAATTGCGAATAGGCTGCTGCCTGGTTGTGGACTGTGGTCCAGAGGTTGAGGAGCCCTGCCTTAACAGTTCTCTAGAGATTTCATTTGATACTTGAATTTCTTTGAAAACTATAGTATGAAATACTTTAATTTAATTTGGAATATTTAATTTATGCATTTTTCTAAAAGCTATCACTTATGGATGTCTTCATGAAAAGTAAAATGGAATGATAATAAATTTGTATAAAAGAAACACTTTAAAAGAATGTCTCTTGACAAACAGCTGAAGTATTCTGTTATTTTCATCCAGCATGCTCAGGGACCAGTTGATTATTACCTAGACAACAAAACAAATTTGATTTCAGTCTTGTCTCTTTTTAAAGTTTCTAGGAGCCAGATATCACAAATGTTTGCTCTCCCTAAGGATGTATACTTCAGTATAAAAACAAAAGATAGGCACCTAAGACTAAGTAAGAAGTGTCTTAACTTGATATGACACTATAGTAGGAGTATTACAGAAATTAATCATGTTTCCTTTCAATTTAAGTTCACTGTCATATTGATTATCATTATCAATGCAATAAATCACCAGGAAATATAAACTGAATGCCAACAGCAGGAAGGCTGGAACTGTCCTTGAAGGCAGCATCTATCCTGATTTCGTACCATCAGGAATGAATGGTGTACCCATTGCTATGGTGACAAGCAATGACAGCATCATAAGCAACTTGGAATAGATGTGTTTTAGAATGGAAAAGAAAACCAACATATATGGGATAACTAAGGTTGGTGTCTGGTCAACACCTTCATTATCTTACTAACAAGCATGAAGACATAGCTTAAATTGGCCAAAACCATGATGATTGGCAGAAGTAGGACATATGGCCCCATCTGGGAATAAGTATGGCAGTTGTGACTTGGAATGTAAAGCCCATGTCACACTGAACCAACGGATGCAAAGAGGATGTAAAACGGACAAAAAACCTTGCCATCCATTGGAAAACGCGGTGTACTCACTGCCTCCGTTTGGCTTCCTCTCTATCCGTCCAGCATCCGTTTATGGATGTTTCATCCGCTCCAAAAGTTTTGGGCTGCCTAAAACTTTTGCGTGGAAAATGTATCCAGTTCGTCTGTTCTGCATCCGCTACGCATCTGCAACACATCCGTTCTGTATCCGTTAGGCATCCGCTATATCAGCTAGGCGTCCACTACATATCCGCGCAACTCCATCTGCCCGGACGTGGGGAGGAAGCGGAACGGATGCAGAACGGATGCAGAATGGATGCCTAACGGATGCAGAATGGAAACAAAGTGTTTAAAATGGAAAAAACGTTCACAGAGGGGACCTATCTCAGATATTAAGGATGTCTAGAGGATGCCTACAGGATGACTAGAGGATGCCTAGCGAAAAACCTATACTGCCTATAAAAAGGAGAAGCAACTTGCCTGCATCTCACTTTCAAAACAGCAGCCCAGCGGTGCAGACCTCTGCAGCCTTCATCTGACTCTTCCTCTTCCACAGCATCCAGTTCATGTCCACCGTGGATTGTAACAAAGTCCTTTTGGCAGCCACCATCGTTCTGCAACAGTGCGAAGCCATCTGCAGGCTCTGTGAACACAACTGCGAGAAGAAAAGGAGCCATCCAAAAAGAGTCTGGGTCCGAAGATGGTTCGCCAGAAGAGCAGAGGACGGACTGTACAACAAGCTGATGGTGGAGCTCAGGAGCGAAGACACTCAGGCGTTCCAGAACTTCATGAGGATGCCTCCAGCCATGTTTGACAAAGTTGTGCAGCGGCTGACACCCAGGTTGACCAAGGCAAACACCAGCTTCCAGCCCAGCCTGGAACCTGGGCTCAAGGTGGCACTCATTCTGCGCCACCTGGCCTCAGGAACCTCCTACAGGAGCATGCAGTACGGCTGGAGGGTGCCATCCAACACCATCAGCATTGTGGTCAGAGAAGTGGTGCAGGCCATCATCGAAGAATACAAGGAGGAGCTCCTCCAGTGCCCCTCCACTGAAGAAGGATGGAAGAAAGTTGCAGAGCAGTGGTATCAGAAGTGGAACTTACCACACACTGTTGGAGCCATAGATGGCAAGCACGTGGCCTGCAAAGCTCCAGCCAACTTGGGGTCCACTTATTTCAATTCCAAGGGTTTCTTCAGCATCATCCTCTTCGCCATGGTCGATGCTGACTACAAGTTCATGTACATCAATGCTTCAGGCAACGGCTCATCTTCAGATGCCCAGGTATACAACGCCAGTCACCTCAAGGAGGGGCTGGAACGCAACCTCATTGTGGGCTTCCCAGATCCACAACATGCAGGCAGGGCAGGCAAGGCAGTCGATGTGTCCGGCAGCAGGTCTTTCCTCTGAATGGCGACCTGCTTCCGAGCTGCTTCCGTTATATCCGCGGGGCTGACGCAATGCATCTTCCCCGCATGTGCAGTGACCGCCAGGCATCCATTAGGCTTCCACTGTGCATCTGCTAGGCTTCCACTCTGCATCCGCTTCATCCGTTTGGCGTCAGCTCTGCATCCGCTCTTTCCGTTCCGCGTCCGCTTCGCTGAGGCCCCCCTGAAGCCCTGCGGATGTGCCACCCACTCCCATCCGCTCCCATCCGCTTCCATCCGATAGGCTTCCGTTCCGCATCCGCTTTGCATCCGTCCTGCGTCCGTGTTATCCGCTCCGGTTATGCAAATTTTTGCCTCTTTTGAGAGCGGATAACAACGAATGGAACATTTTGCTCATCCGCTGTGTCCTTTTTGCATCCGTTGGCCAGTGTGACATGGGCTTAAGGAAAATAGCTATGTTATTTATTTTATATCTATGCTATATATAAGAAAAAAGGCGTAGTAATAATAAGTCTTTGTGATCTGATAAATTGAAGTTGATAAACACTTGAAGGAAAATAAAATGTAGATGTAATTATGAATGGAAGAGTACAATGTATGCAAAAAATGAGTATGCTAATTTAATTTGTAAAGTTTTCTGTGAAAGTGGGGATCCATGGATTGTTTACAATTATTGCATGGTATATTCCAGTAAATGGTGATAATAGCAGAACATGAAAAAGATTAGGAAGATTGTATGGCAGCTGCATACTATATAGCTCTGTGATGGCAAAACTATGGCACGTGTGTCACAGGTAGCACACAGAACCATTTGGCCATGTGAGCCACAGCCAAACCTACCTGCACTGCGCATGCACGCCTCCCAGCTGATTTTTGGCCCGTTTGAGGCCATTTTTACTCTCAAAAATGGCCTCAACGACCTGGAGGCTTGAGGGAAGCCTCTGCAGCTTCAAGAGACCGAAAAATGGGCCTTCTGGAAATACTGGAAGTGCCCATTTTCAGCCTCCAGAGGGCCTCTGGAGCCAGGGGTTGGCTGTTTTCACTCTCCCGGAGGCTCGAGGGAAGTGCTTTCAGCACACCACAACAAAAAGTTTTGCCATCACTGGTATAGGTTGTAATTCCAGGTGATCTTCAAAATCAGTCTACTTAGTATAATCTAACTCAGCATTACAATAGTTTAAGTGAGTTGTGATGAAGCCTGGGTACTGGCACTAGGGCATTCAGGCTCAAGTAGGGTTATAATTGGCATTCCAGCTGGTGCTGGGTAAAGTCATCCTATGTAGAGTCTAGAGGACTAGTTACAAAGAGTCCAGAGAACCAGCTGCTTTAAAGTGGAAGGAAAAAATTAGGAACTGAGCCAGAGAGTGAGAAAAGTATAGCTGTTGAAACAGGACATAGCCCCTGGTTTATAGCTGGATAATATACTGGGATCAATCTAGAAATGGTATCCTCAAGTCAGATGGAAATCATATGCTTTGAGAAAAACAAGTATCACCACAAAAGGATCTCTCTTATATCCAATACATAAGGGAAACAGACATCCAGTTTGCATCTAATTATTCTATTAACACTCCTAATCCTGCAAGGGTGGGTTATTTGAAATGTCTCATCTTCCCAATTATATCTGCCCATCCCATTAGATCTGTCTGAGGAGATATGCTATGGGCCAGTAAGGGCAGAATCTCAGGAGGTGAGCCTTCTCCACTAAGATGCTCATTTTATTGGACATTCTCTCCCTCAAAAAGTTTGGTTAACCCCATCTCTAATCATTTTCCAGACATTCTTCAAGATCTGGCTGGTTGGGGATCTCATGGGACTTGTGACATTAATTAATTATTTGGCTAAAAAATTAATCAGTGGAACAGCTTGCCTCCCAGAGTTGTGGGTGCTCCATCTCTGAAGGCCTTTAAGAAAAGATTGGACAACCATTTGTCCGAGATACAATAAGATTTTCTCCCTACTTCAGGGGATTGGTCTAGGTGATTGGTCACCTCCAAGATCCCTTTCAGCCCTATCATTTTAAAGATATTGAGGTGGCTTCATTATTAACATCTAATTTCTTGTGTTTTTTTAAAATGTTTAATAATGACTGCTTTTTGATATATTTATTATTTATGACTTATGTGTATGTGTGGATTTATGAATATATAATAAATACATACAGTTGTGCTCAAAAGTTTACATACCTTGGCAAAATTTATGATTTCTTGGCCGTTTTTCAGAGAATATGAATGATAACACAAAAGCTTTTTTTTACTCATGGTTAGTGGTTGGCTGAAGCCATTTATTATCAATCAACTGTGTTTACTCTTTTTATATCATAATGACAACAGAAAGTACCCAAACGATTCTGATCAAAGATTTACATTCCCTGGTGATTTTGGCCTGATAACATGCACACAGGTTGACACAAAGTGGTCTGAATGACTATTAAAGGTAACCATCCTCATCTGTGATCTGTTTGCTTGTAATTAGTGTGTGCGTATAAAAGGTCAATGAGTTCCTAGACTCCTGACAGACCCTTGTATCTTTCATCCAGTGCTGCACTGATGTTTCTGGCTTCTGAGTCATGGGGAAAAGAAAAGAATTGTCAAAGGACCTGCAGGAAAAGGTAGTTGAACTATATAAAACAGGAAAGGGGTATAAAAAGATATCCAAGGAATTGAGAATGCCAATCAGCAGTGTTCAAACACTAATCAAGAAATGGAAAATGAGGGGTTCTGTTGAAACCAAACCACGGTTAGGTAGACCAACTAAAATTTCGGCCACAACTGCCAGGAAATGCAAAAAAAGAAAAGAAAATGCAAAGGAAAACCCACAAATAAGTTCAGGTGAAATACAGGACTCTCTGAAAACATGTGGTGTGGCTGTTTCAAGATGCACAATTAGGAGGCACTGGAAGAAAGATGGGCTGCATGGTTGAGTCACCAGAAGAAAGCCCTAATTATGCAAATGCTACAAAGTATCCTGCTTACAATACACAAACAGCACAGAGACAAGCCTCAAACCTTTTGACACAAAGTCATTTGGAGTGATGAGACCAAAATTGAACTTTTTGGCCACAACTATAAACACTACATTTGGAGAGGGGTCAACAAGGCCTATTATGAAAAGTACATGATTCCTACTGTGAAACACGGAGGTGGATTACTAATGTTTTGGGGATGTGTGAGCATCAAAGGCACAGGAAATTTGTTCAGAACTGATGGCAAGATTAATGCTGTATGCAGGGATTGGATTCAAATTTTTAAACCAGTTCTGTGAATGTGGCTAAGTTGGTGGGTGTGGCTTGGTGGTCATGTTATTGGCTGGGCGTGGCCAACTCAGTATAACTCACATTGAGGCATGCATCTTCTTGCCTGGCCTCGCATGACTGTGGGGATGCTGCAACAGTTGTAAGTGTAAAAAACAATCATAAGTCACTTTTTTCAATGGTCACTCCACACAAGCAAAGTACAGCAAAGGAAGGGGGAAAAAACTCCTGGAAGTCTAGTCCTGTCAAGAACGTAATAAGGGTTAACAAAGAAGCAGTTTCTGTAAGCAACACCAGAATGTTTCCTTCCGGCCTTCCTTACAGGATTAGGCCAGTAATTTCTTCTAACAACTGGTTCTCCGAACTGCTTAGAAAGTTCACAGCCGGTCCTAGCAAATAGATGGGAACTGGTAGAATCCCACCCCGGCTGTATGTTATCAAAAGATACTGGATGAAAATTTGCATTCATCAGCCCAGAAGCTGCGCATGGGATGTACTTGGACATTCCAACATGATAATGACCCTAAACACAAGGCCAAATTGACCTGTCATTGGCTACAGTAGACTAAAGTGAAGGTTCTGGATCTCAGCCTCCTGACCTCAAAACCACTGAGCCACTCTGGGAGATCTCAAACGTGCAGTTCATGCAAGACAGCCCAAGAAGTTACAGGAAGTAGAGGCTTTTTCCAGGAAGAATGGGCAGCTTTACTATCTGAGAAGATAAAGAGCCTCATCCACACATACCACAAAGGACTTAAAGCTGTCATTGATGTTAAAGGGAGCAGTACACTGTATTAAGAACTGGGGTATATAAACTTTTGATCAGGGTCATTTGGATACTTTCTGTTGTCATTATGATACAAAAAGAGTAAACACAGTTGATTGATAATAAATGGCTTCAGCCAAACACTAACCATGAATGAAAGAAAAGTTTTTGTGTTATCATCCATATTCTCTGAAAAATGGCCAAGAAATCATAAATTCTACCAGGATGTATAAACTTATGAAGACAATTGTATGTATCCATAAATGTACATGTACAGATATAGTCATATACAAATTGTCACTCTGCCTTTCTTTGTCCAGCCTTAGTTTTTTCTATTCTTTAAAAACAGGAGTTGTGTAAATTTTTTTTCAGTTGCCTTCTTTTAGATAAATATTTCCTGTAACCTTTTCCCATTTCTTGGCCAGGAAGCTACAATTCTGAAAAAATGCCAAATTCTCCTGACAGATAAACATAATATGGGATTCTAGGATGACATGAGTTTCCTGACATATTTTTAATTTCTGCAAAGAATTGCTAATCAATTTGCCAGTGCGCAGGAAGGAGTATTATATATGTTCACCACTTTGAGTTGTTAATGAAAATAATAAAGGTAGGATATAAATGAGAGAGAGAGGGTTCAGAAATGCAAAAAATATAAAAAAGTAAATAAATATCTATACCCATACAAATAAATGTTTCTATTTCATTTGTAGTATATTAGATTTAATCCATAACTTTAATCCATATCTTCAAAAGTACCTTCGCCATAATATTAACATGATTTTAAAGTCAGCACCATAACAGTATGAAATATATTTAGGTGCCATAAACAAAAATCCTTCTTGATATCCATCTTCAATAAATTTCATATTTGTTGACTTTAAATTTGAACCCATGGTATAAGTAAAAATAATGAAGATGATGTTTGTCCATCATATTTAAAGAAGATCTTGACATCTAACAGGTTGTATCAGATCAAATCTCAATAATAACAGAATAAAACAAAAAATAGCTAATTTTTATAGAATGCTATCTGGAAGGGCTCAGTATATTTATGATTTCTTTCTGTGGGTGGGGACAGACTGAACTTCAACATGTGATTGTTCCAAAGAACTGGCACTGTTGCTGACAAGCAGTGACTGACTCCCTTTTTTCCTGGTAATGATGTGCAAGGAGTGATTGAGAATCTCTACAGACATTGTGCAGGGAGTAATTTCTCCCTAGATGATGTAAGAGATTGAGCTGATTCTAGTTAGAGCAGGCAGATGGGAGCTATGAGCCTAGCCATAAATGGCTTTATAGGCCAAAATGAGCACTTTAATTACACCCAGAAAGTAACTGGTAGAACTATTTGGCCTGCAGCATAGGTGTAATATATGCCCAGTAATTGGTGCCAGATAGCACAGAGATGTGGGCTAAGTGCAACCTCTGAAATTTTTTTAAAGCAGCTCCAGGCAAAGAGCTCGGCCATAGTCTAAACTGGGTAGTAATAATAGAATGATAATAAGTAACAACTTCCACCAGATTAAGTTTGCCACTGGTGCTAAAGATGGGCAAACATTGCTCCAAACATGGATTCCATCTGTCATAGTAGTAATAATTGTGAATACAGAACCATAAACCTGCTTCTTCAGAGATAGTACTTACCCATAAGTTAACAGTGATATTGATGGAGACCGTTGATTAAAAAAGCAGTCCCCCTCATCTTGTTGGTTGCTTTAGCCCAGGGGTGTCAAACTCACGGCCCGCAGGCCAGATGGGTCATGTGCTGGCCCCGGCCCTACCCAGTTTAGCAAAGGGGAAAAAAGTCCTGATGTGTCACATGATTCTGCCATGATGACATAAGTTTGCTTTAGCCTATTCTATTTCATGTAGATACTGACAAGCACAGGCACAGGTTCCTTCCTTCCTTCCTTCCTTCCTTCCTTCCTTCCTTCCTTCCTTCCCCCAGTTCCATTAAGACTCTGGAAGGCATACAAAATTAATCACATCAGGAACCAATAAAATAAAAAGAACAATGGGCTTCTCAAAGGAAAAACATTCAAACAAACTTCTGTCTGATAATATATCAAGGTTTTTAAAAATTAAATTCAGCCCTTTCAATTGTTCTTCTTGCATATGCATACTGATCCGTGCCTGCCAACTCAATCAGTAGGCATGTGGACAGATATAAAATAAAAAGGAGTATGAAAGTGTTTATTGAACTCACATAATTAAGTTTAGGAGATAGTTAATACTTTGGTGATTAGATTAACGAAATTTGGGATCATGATATTATCTATAAATCCTCTGAAGTTGCATGTTGCGTAGACAAAGGGAATTAAAAGAATATTTCAGTTAAAAAATATGTATTTTGCTGAAAGTTTGTTTTAAGAGCTAAACAAGCAGCCAAGCATATGAAATATTCAAAGCTGATTGTGGTTTCATTGCTGTCTGCTAAGGGGATTTATTTGTGGAAGTGACAAATGAGTCCTCTGTTTCAGTATAGTCATTTCAAAGCACAATCCCAGTTATTTTTGTAATTCTGGATTCATTATATCTCTCAATGTTCAGATAAAAAAATGGAGATATATCTTGGTGATTGTCAAGTATCACTTAAGAAAACTTATGGAATTTGGTCCCTCTACATGATTTGGGAAGAATGTGCAGATGGCACTGATTTTTACTGAAAGTTAAACAATGTTTCTGACAAGCCACTATGAAAGAAAGATAGAATGTGTTTGTGTGTGTGTGTGTGTGTGTGTGTGTATATATATATATATATATATATATATATATATGTGTGTGTGTGTGTGTGTGTGTGTGTGTGTGTGTGTGTGTGTATCTTTGGTTATTTGGATTTTCTCCCGCGTAGAATTGGAAGTATCTAGGCAACGTTTCGATGAAGTCTCATTCATCATTTTCAGGCTTGTTTCTTCAGCTCTGTGCTTCTCAGAGTAATGTGAGCTTGCAGCTGCTTCTTCCTTTTAACTGCTAGTGGGGGTGTGACTTGATTGGGTGGGGGCTTGACTGTGTTCTGATTGGGTGGGGGGTGTTTTCATTGGTTGGGGGTTTGGCTGGGTTCTGATTGGTAGGGGGGTTGGCTGTGTTCTGATTGGCTGGGGGTGTGTTCTGTTTAGGTGGGGGCTTGGTTGTGCTCAGGTTAGTCTTAGTTGTTGGGGGATTTGAGCTGGTGAGCTGTGATCTTGTTGTTTGGCTTCGTGTTCGTGGTTGTGCCACATCTTCATGGTGGGTGTCAGTTCGCTTCTTGTCTGGGTCAGAGGGGTTTGAAGCAGGTAGTGGTGCAGCTGCGGTATGGCTTCTGGTTCATGGTCGTGTCTCCTCTTCTGTGTGGGTGTGAGTCTTTTTTCTGTGTGGAAGTGTGGTGGTAGCATCTTGTGTGGCACTTGCGGGTGTGGGTCTGGTGTCATTCTTTAAGTTAGTTACTCGTTTATTAATGAGGGCAGGTTTCCAAATGGTTGGTAGGTGTGAGGTATCATCTCGTCTATTCATGCTGTGTGGGCGTTTCTCTATCTCTATGGCTTCTCTGATTATTCTGTTGTTGAAGTGTTCGGTTTTGGCGATTGTTCCGGTATTTTTAAAGTCAATTTCATGTCCTGTGGCTTTGAGGTGTTGGACCAGGGAAGAGGTCAGTTCTTCTTTTTTGATTGAGTTTTTGTGTTCTTCAATGCGTGCATTAATTCTTCTGTTAGTTTGTCCTATGTATGTGGTGGGGCAGGCAGTGCAAGGGATTTCGTATACTCCTTGGTTTTCTAACTCGATTTTGTCCTTAGGGTTTCTCAGGATGGTGGATATTTTTCTGTTTGTGCAGAATGCTGTTTTAATGTTGTGTTTTTGGAGGATCTTGCTGATTTTGTCTGTAGTGCCTTTTACATATGGGAGGAGGGCTTTGCCATTCTCTTGTTCTCTGTCTTGGCTTTTGGTTGGGGTTTCTTTTTGGATTAGGTGGGTAATCTTCTTTTTTGGAAATCCATTGGCTGTAAGTACATTAGTGAGGGTGTGTAGTTCGGTTTTTAAGTGTTGTTCATCGGCTAAGTATTTTGTTCTGGAGATGAGTGTCCTGGCTACGGAATTGATCTGTGCTGGGTGGTGGTGTGAGAGTGCATGTAGATAGCGGTTTGTATGTGTTTTCTTCTGGTAGATGGTGTGTCCTAGGGAGCCATTGGATTTTTTGTATACTAAGACATCTAGGAAGGGAAGTTGATTGTTGGCTTCTGTTTCCATGGTGAATTGTATTTTGGGATGTAGGCTGTTGAGGTGTGTGAGGAAGTTGTTCAGTTTTTCTTTCCCGTGTGGCCAGATTATGAAGGTGTCATCCACGTATCTGAGCCAGAGTTTGGGTTTGTGATCATATTTTTCTAGAGCTTGTGTTTCAAAGTGTTCCATGTAGAGGTTTGCAATGACAGGTGAGAGGGGTGATCCCATGGGTGCTCCTTCTATTTGTTTGTATTTTTGTCCATTGTAGGTGAAGTATGTATTGGATAGGCAGTGGTTGGTAAGATCTAGGATGTACTTGGGGGGGTTGTATTTGTTTTGGATGGCTGTCAAGGCTTCTTTTATAGGCACTTGGGTGAAGAGGGATATGACATCGAAGCTCACCAGTAGGTCGCTGGGTTGTAAGTTTTGTTTCTTTATGATCTCAATGAACTGGAATGAGTTCCTTACCTGTGAGTTGATAGATTCGGCATAGGTCTGTAATTGTTTGGCGAGAAATTTGGCTAAGTTTTGTTGAGGTGAGCCTATGGAGCTGACTATTGGTCGTAGTGGGGTTCCTTCTTTGTGTATCTTGGGGAGACCATACAGCTTAGGGCATCTGGATGATTTTTCTCTGGGTATGATTCTTTGCTGGATTTCTTCGCTGATGGGGGAGGCTTTTATTTTGGATCTGGTGGTTTTTTCTAGGTATGTGGTGGGGTCAGTGTTTAGAGGTTTGTATGTGGGGTCTTGGAGTAGGTTGGTTAACTTGGTTTGGTAGTCAGATGTATTCATAATCACTGTAGCATTGCCCTTGTCTGCTGGTAGGATTATTATGCTGGTGTCTTCTTTCAGGTTAAGTAGTGCAGTTTGTTCTTCTTTGGATAAGTTGCTTTTGCTCGTACAGAGGATGTTGGTGATTTCGAGTCTGATTCTGTTAGCATCATCAGGGTTGGTTTTGGTCAGGCTGGTTTCAACTCCGCATAT